>OX422210.1:730706012-731206012 GCA_949130495.1 Sambucus nigra | reverse complement strand
TGAATTATTAGAAATCTTCAGGTATAAAAAATTAATCATTTCTGAATAAACTAATTTGATGAAGATTTTTTTTAATAAGGAGCATAAATGCACACCATAAAGTATTGAAAGCAAAACAAAAAAAAATTGCATGACATAGTAATTGCATTAAAAAAATATTAAATCTTCATAACTTTTAAAGTCATATCATCATAAAATCCACACAACGTTGTTGTCACCCCCAAAAAATTATAAGCAATGGTTATTTGAACTAAAATCTGTTATATATATATCATGCTCCTAATATAAAAGTCCATGTGAGATCTTATATTTTAATGAAAATATGCAGAATGTGGCCTTTAAGATTTTTAACAAAGACAAACTCCCAAAGGTTCATAAGCATGATACAATTCTAAAAATAATACATATGAGGTATATATATGACATGGATTGACAACACATATGAGATATATATAATATAAAAGTAGATGACGATCTCATCTAAGCTGATACAAGTACATTAGTGGGAAGAAACAAAAACCGGGTAGTCAAAAGATGATGAAACTCGGGCAGAAATTGTAGACTGAGAATGACGGTTATAAGCTCCTCGTGCTAATAACATGTTAAGAGAAATAAGGCACAAAGAGAATTTTAGAGAGAGGAAAAGTTCTCATTAATTGGTGTGCCATTAATTAAGGGGTCAACTCTTTATTTATAATACAAATCATCTCATCCCAAAAGCCTAATTTTTCAATGTGGGATGTGTTATAGTGGACATCCACGTTAAAATACAACTTTTATAGCAAAAAAAAAAGTTTTGCTTTAGAATAATCATTAGGTTTAGTTTTTATTTTTGTTTTTGTAATTAAGTGAGGGTATTATGAAGAATTGGGAAGCATTATAAGACCCCAATTCGACAAGAAGACTTGCATATTACCATCATCATCATCATCATCATCATCATCATCATCCTTGCCTTAATCCCATCATATGGTCTTGACCATGTGGATTTTCTTTTTCCATTCTAATATATTATATGCATTATAGTCTTTCAAATTTAATTCCTTAGGGCCTCTCGTAATAATTTCTTCACACGATAGCTTAGGTCGACCGATTTTTCTTTTACCCTTTATATCCAACAATCTTTCTCTTATTATTGGGGAATCTACTGGTCTACGTAACGCATGTCGGTACCACCTAAGTCTACTTTATCTTAATTTATCGCTAATGAGACATCTCCTAACTTTTCTCTCACATATTGGTTTTTAATTTTGTCATTTCTAGTAATTCCTATCATCCACCGGAGTATCCTCATTTCACTAACATGGAGACTTTGTTCATTTTTGTTCTTTAACGCCCAACACTCCACTCCATACAAGATTAATTACCTAACAACTGTTCTATTAAATTTTCCTTTGACAAGGAGACTTGTGTATCTCTTGATAAATTTTATGTTTATATTTCTTTTTATTATTGGTTATGTTCTAATTTGAGAATGTTAGGCTAAACACCCCATTTAAGGGGCGGGATGAAACCGCATTGGATGTCAATTTAATTTATTAATTTTGTCGATTGTCATATTTCTAGGAGAATTCATTATTAATATTAATTTACGTATTGAGAGATGGTAAATTAATTTAGTTTTAATATTTGATTTTGCAATCGAATTAGTGATGGGATTTTCCCTAAATTTTAAATATTAATTCGGTGCTGAAATTTGATGATTCATATAATTTTTAATAATATAATCTTAGCGGGTTGTTTATGAAAAAGAGTATAAATCATAACTTTTTAAAGTGTGACATTTTTCAATTACTTTTTTGAAAAGGATATTATTCAATTTATAATGGTAATTAGAATTAGATTGTGAATTTAATATTATCTTGAAATATTTTAATTCAGTAAATTAAGAAATTAAAATAATTGATCACGTGCTGAAATCCCATATCTTATATCTTCTCACAATTATCACACTTGGTTACGTGTAGTCTATTTCATTCAGTTCAGATTTTAAAAATTTTATTCTCCCTCAAAAAAAAAATTAAAAGTAAAGGAAAAAAAATAAAATACAGTTTAATAAAAAAATTAACATTACAAGCATTCACATTATTTGTTTTCCACTTGAAAGATGGATTGGTACTCGTACTTACAACAATAGGAGTTATTTAACATGTTTTGTAGGTATTCAAGGGATTTTAAGAGTCGTATTTTGAAGACAGCGACATATACTAAAAAAGCGAGTTATTAGGATCTCACCCACAAGACCAGAAATCCTAACTCAAACCTCAATGAACACATGTTCATAAGTTAGATAGATAAGACCGGTTCTAAATATTTATCCTAAGTTTAGATCAAATCTCTTTAAAGACTAGAACCAACACCCATCCTCAACTTCACTTAGGTAATGTCTCCAAAACAAATATAGCCTACTAGCCCTATATCCTTAGGTGACGTCTTCTTTATTTCGAAAGAGATAAACTGGAAGCCCGATGAGAACCTGTAGTCTCCCCCGTATAAGGAGTTTGACTACCTTACTCAGTCAAGTCAGCACTTTACTCGTCCAACTATCTAGCAAAAAGAATGATCCCTCCGAATAAGCCATCATACCCTCTCCTCTTGAGAAACAGTCAAATCTAAGATCAACCCATTCGCTCAGTGGATAACATACCATTTTAAAACTGCAACATACATCCTAATAACACTGAGACGCCCTTGTCTATCTATTACTTCATGCTTCTATGGATCAAGATCTGACTCCGGTCAAGATACTAGCCACTATCGGGTCCATTACCATGCAAAACCCCATCAACTTCTCTGACGAAGATCTCCTCATGCAAGGCCAGAATTAGTTATTCCCACTACACATTACTATTGATGCTTTTAGATAGATTGTGTCTGTAGTGTTTATAAATAACGAGCCAACCATTAATATATGCCCCATATGCACTACCACTTGTCTAGGATACATAACCTCTAAGTTCGCACGTCTTTTATGGCCACCAAGGCCGATGATAAACCTTACCAAGATATCCTAATAGTCGTCACCCTCACACTCATATTGGGGACTATTAAGTATGATGTGGAATTTTAGGTACATGTCATCCCGTACAACTTTAACCTCTTGATAATAAGGGATCGGATACACACCATGTGGGTAATACCCTCGCCAGTTTATGTGAAATTCAAATTCTAGTTTGATATGCAGGTCATCACAATTTAAGGGGATGACATCAGGGACATAATTTCCAACACTAAAACCATCCCCCATCCTAGATACCCAATGTGAAAGTATTGACATCTGCGTCCATAGGTTTTGAATCACCCCACTAACTCACATGATGGACAAAGAAATAATTATTCACAATGTAGACTTATCGATTATCCAAAAACTGAGGTACATAACAGGATTCACACTTGGAAGCAATCAACCAAGAGTCCTCGAAGCCATCACTAGCATGGAATAAAAGCGTAATAGAAATATTGGTTATACCCCCAATAATAAATCTATAACCCAGGTCCCAAAGACCCCATCAATGGTGGAATTTTAACTTCAATCTCCAAGGATAGGTCTTCCCCTATGGAAGAGTCCTCAAACTATGGTGGGATAGAGAAAATAAATCCTTGTAAGTTACGATAAATATCCTTTATATGGAGGGACTATATGAGTCTTATGATAAAATCCATAAGGTCGTCCGGAATAAGCTTAACATATCATGGGTAATTGAAAATGAAAGAAAAATTCTCATGTTTATACCTAAATGGGGATTACCTGCGTTACATTCTAATGAAGTTACTAGAGTAACCACGTTGGGGACCTTCGAAATAAGCTCTGCAAAATGCGCTTCCATGATTGGTATATCACCTCGGCCACCAAAAATATCATGATTGAGAATGGAAGATTAGTTATCATCCCTGAACTAAATCTTTACCTATATGTACAAGATTAAGCAGCCCCACCACATGAGCACTGCATTTGGTCTAACCTTGTGATTAAATATGAAAAATCCCAGGGGACTACTAGTTGAATTTAAAAGGTACTAACACTTCATTCAGTCCCTCTACAAGTCCCTCCCGTGCACTAACCCTATGGTTAGGCCAACCAAGAAATCAATGATCACAAATAAGAAAGAGTAAACATGACTAAGTGTCAAGGTCCATTATTTCAACCCAAGTAGTGTCTAGATGTGAGGAAATGTCATTATGAGTATGGTTTAAGGGCATATTAGAGTATCTTTTAGACAAGTTCAGTGTGGCATCATTAGGAATATAAATAAACTTTTTATGATGTTTTAAGGTATTCCATAGTTGTGGTACGCCATATGTAGAGGCTAGAGGACAAGTGTCTTTACGAGCACTTGATAGTTGTTATGTGGAGATTGAGAAATTCGTAGAGCTTGCATGCGATGAGAGTCATAGGTGATAAAATCTTGTCAGGTCTGAGGACCCTTAGGTCAGGTAGGTTTGGTGTCCCTAGGGAACTACATAAATTGATGTTATATAGTTTTAGCGTTATAGTACTATTGTATTGAGGGTCGAGTAACGATCTCATGATATTGGTGAAAATCAAAGGCATCGAACAATGCAGTCCTTGGCGAGGTCGTATAATTTGATATAAATAGGTGAGGTAACTTTCTATGGATATTGAAGATTTGTACCATGGATGGAAATAATGCCTTTTGTTCTAAGATGGCTAGCGTATGAAGTGTAGAGCTTGATTCTGATAGGTACTATGGAAAAAAATTATAACTTAGATTGATGATGTCATAATAAGGGGATGCGTATGACACCATAGATTAGATGTCGAAGCATGATTAGGGTATCGGTATGTGTCAACGATATAAGTTAAAGTAAACTTAATAGGGAAGGGACTTGTTATTAGCACGTCTTTCCAAACCAATTTGGATTAGGAAATGTATCCCTATATGCTAATTATTACCTTTAGATTGCTAACGGAGACATGGGTAGCCATTATATATGTTCAGTTTGTGTAAAACCTTGAAATAAGATTAATGACAACCTTATGTAGTTAAATTATAAGGTGAATATTTCTCTTGGAAGGGTACTTCCTAAGGAGGCATGTGGGATACGATCATGATATGATAAGGTAGGTAGTAAGCTAGGGGTATTAGGTTGGTGATGTCGTCATTGGTAAGATACAAAAGATCGGTGTCGATAAGGGCATTGGCATTTGTCGACCGGGTTGGCTCACGTTAAATGAAGAACTAAGGAGGAAACCTTATTCATAAGGAGGGAAGACTAGGGTTTCACTTACCAAGGGACATTAGGTTCTTATGTGCTTTCATCTTGTGAGGATGAAGGGTTTGTGATCGAATTCATCAAGGCCGGTGACTCAAGGGTTTGATATAGAACCCTATCATAGGATTGTTGTATTCTTATACGCATGAGCATTTACATCCTTCTACCACATTTCTTATTTGAGTTTGAACTCATACGATTCGATTCTCATTCCAGATGTCGCCCAGGAGAGAGAGAGCAGCTAGGGCAGCAGGGGGAGATGATACTAGAGAGGCTCTTCAGGAGCAAGAGTTACCGCAGCAACTGCTAGGGATGATTTCGGCAACGTAGGTAACTGAATTGGTGGTGCAGGCAGTTGAAGCGATGGTAGTCGCAATGGCTGGGAAGTTTCCACAGGATCAGCCACAAGTGCTAATGGAACCAGATGTTCAGGGCGCCCGGGGCCATCGGGGTGGTAGTAAGTACGAGATTTTTTTTTAAGTGTGGGCACCCACCAGAGTTGCGAGGGTGTTCAGATGTAGTGCTAGCATGTCAAGGAAGAGAGATATCCAGCGTCACCTACGCATGGGAGATTGCATTGACGTGTGAAAGCAAATGCTAGTCACTTTTAGTTTAGTGGGAGCAGCGCTACAATTGTGGGAGTCGATCACACAAGTTGAGGAAAGGGATACACTAGCTATTGAAAAGTTTTGGGTTCGGTTCGACCACACGTATTTTCCTCCAGCGGTTGAGACCGAAATGAGGAGAACATTTAAAGAGGTGACTCAAGGGGACCGTTCCGTGGCCGATTACGAGGAATAATTTACTCATTGGCAAATTTTGTACCGGATGAGGTAAGCAATGAAGAGATAAAGAAAGTAAACGTTTGTGGATCGGTTAGTCTGGAGAATCAGACAACATTTAATTGGTAATTCCGCATTAGTAGCTTATACTGATGTCATTAACGCAATACTTCGGCACTGTCAGAAATATCGCTTCCACGTGAAAGGAAGCAGGAAGAGACTGGAAACTAGCCAATCGGATAAAACAGGAGGGAATAGTACAAGTGGGGTATCGCAGAAGCAGACAAGGGGAGATCTGGGGCAGGATTCCAGTAGGGAAATCATGCCAAACTATTTAGAACTGGAGGTTATCGGCAGGATGGCCAGGAATTCCAACAAGGTCGTTATGGAAGGGACCAGTGGCAGGGTGAATGTATTAGGAGGTGTTTCATTTTGGGGGGAAGCTAGACACATGAAGAGAGATTATCTTAAGTAAGGCAGGGGTCAACTACAGTACGAGGTCCTGGAGGTACAGCTACTAAAGCAAGTCATGGGCACATTCGGGCAGGGAGAAGATGCTCCGGAACCCGAGGATTAGCCATTATAGCTGGAGTATGGAGGTAATTATTTTTACCCTATGGGCGTGGGGTATATTTTTTAGTGACAAAGAGGATGTCATAATATAAGACTTATTTTTCACTAGAGTTCGCAAGTGAGTCGAACTTAGTGGGTGCGTTGGCTGTAGTAGCCATAGCATGTGGATAAACTTTCCATAGGGTAGCGGAGTTTCTTTGGTGTTCTTCACAGGAGAGTGGAGGTGTACAGTGAGTGAAGGTTTGAATTATGCGAGGAGTTACTACTTTCGAAAATTATGGGAGTAGGGTCGATAATATTTTCTAAATATCGGATAGATAGCGATGGAATTTAACCATTGTGGATAGTGGTGTTAAGTTGTGGTGTTCATGACACCAGGATATGTTTGGTACTAGGTATCACCTGAGAGGGCGTATAGCCTATACATATGTTGTATTGCGTGGTGCGATAGGCACATAGTGAGGTCTTGTGTTCTCACATTTTATCTCGGTAAGTAGGGTTTTTACTGAAGTGAATCATGGTGGTTAGATTTATGTTCGAGCAAAGAGAGATAGCTCGGGGTTTATTTTTGTGCAAGGACTAGTGATGGTAAGGGCGAGGTACTTTATGTCGTCTTTGGTAACATGAGAGTAAGCGTATATACTTTTGTGTTAAGAGACAAGTATTTTGTGGGGAGATGTTTGGAAGTTAGTACATGGGTTGACCCGGACAATATATATATATAAATATGTGTGTGTGTGTGTGTGTGATATGACTATGGGTTTGAAGTTATATTATAGGTTATGACTAGCATAGTCAGGTAACTTTCGTGCGGTAAAGCGCGAGGATAGGGTGTATGGGCACCCATGTTAATTAAGGCAAATTTCGTGCGGTTAAGCACGGGTATAGGGCGTATGAGCTCCCTGGTTAATTTAAATGCATACTTGTGTAACTTATGCTTAGAAGCGGATGGGATAGATATAGCGGGCTTAGAGGCACATGACTAGAGAGTGATATGCGAAGCTTGGAACATTACGCCCATCTTAATTTCGAGGACGAAATCCTTTGTAAGGGGGGAGTATACAACACCCCGTAATTTTGAGGATTTAATATTTATTTATTTTTGGGAGTTACAAAAATATTTAAATTGGAGAAACTTAAATTCATGAGTTGGAGAATTTATTTGAGTGAGTAAAATTATTTATAATTGGCAACTTTAAGTTTAATTGTCCGAATTAATGGGTGTCGCATTTTGAGGTCAAATTTGGAAATGTCAAAAAATATTTCGGATGGAAATTCCGAGTGCGCGGTTGCGTCCGCATGGGTTGAGATAGTCAGAAAAGAGTTTCCGGGGTGGTAATTGGGTCTCGGGGTATTTTTGGGCATAGCCGGGCCCACACGGGGTGAGTTGGGCCATTTTAATTAGTCCCAGATGGCCAAAAATGGGATTAAGGGTTTTTAACCTAAATGGAGAAGTGTTAAACGACAGTAAACAAAAATTCTAAGCGTAGGGCTTGAGAGGGAAATTGGGGGAAAGCAAATCAAGAGCCAATTGGGGATTATTGGATCCGAATTAAGGGACTACACCAACGGATCAGACCCTATGAATAATTTCAGGCAAGTGGTTAAATTGCTATAATGTGTAAATGGTGATATCCAATTCAAATTTTAGTGATGTGTAAACTAAAATTCGTTTTGGGGATAAATGGGTAAAAAATGGGATTTTGTTAATGGAATACTTGGCTGAGATTCAAAGTAAGAAATAGGTGTATTGTATATCCCTAAGTAAAGATAAAATGAAATTTGAATATATTTGATGATTAACATGGAATCTTTATGAGTTCTTGGATGAAGAACATGAATCTTGAATGACTTAGGGTTTATTTGATGAACACAAGAGGTCAATCTGCCAGAATATTTGACACAACTTTAAACGTATGACATTTGAGTTGTACTTTGAGTCATAGTGTGAACCATACATGACTAGAAATTTATTTCTCTTAGCTATCCAATAAACTTGGGATCAGGTCAATCGGAGTTCTGTAGAGGGAGTAATCGACATTTTACTACAAGGTGTTTGATCTATCAACATAGTAATATGCCAGAATTTTGACGTGAACTTAAATGTGTGCCATTTGAATTTTACTTCTAATTAGAGTGTGAACCATACATTACTGGAAAGGTATTTCTTTTAGCTATCCAATGAACTTTGAATCAGGTCAATCGGGGTTCTGTAGAGGGAGAAATCAAAATTTTACTAGAGGGTGTTTAATCTGCCAGAAAATTTGAGATTTTTCTTTTTAAGCCTCAAATGTCTTAAATTTTATCGGGGAAGCTTTCGGGACCTTGATGAAATATATTGATGGAAGTACGTCTATGATTTAGTGTTGGACTTTAATTTTGTGAGAGAGTTAAATTCGAGATTCATAGGCTTGATTGTGACGTACTTTAATTTGAGATGATGAGAATATAATTACGAAAAAGCGTGAGCGAGCTTAAATTCGTTAGGTCAGTGGGTTAACAAGGGTAACTACTAAATTGATATAACAAGGGGTAACTAGGACCCTTAGAGTTGTGTGAATACTTGAATTAATATGAAAGTAAAATAAATTCGTAAAGCAAACAAGTACGGTGAATATTAGAGAGAAATATATTACATACAAGTATGAATAATTGGGATGTATAAATGCCTACTGTTTTATAGGATTACTTGGGTTGTGAATCCCTATTGTGTGTTTCCTAGTGATAGGAATATAGACTCGAGAAATATTAAGTTATGGGCCAAGTGAGTGAGTCTGGGGATAATGGTTGAGTGACACCAAGTTATTAAAATAATGGATGTGTTAATTAATGAAGGTAGAGTCAGAAGGTAGACTCAGAAAAGTATTAAATTAATTGATGTTGTGATTAATTAATTTAGAGTCGGATTGTAGACTCGGGAAGGGTATTAATTAATTAATGTGTAAATTAATTAAATGAGAGTCGTACCACCGACTCGGATCGGTATTAAATTAATAGGCTTGTTAATTAATTTAATTAGAGTCGGGCGATAGACTAGGGAAGGTATTAAATTAATAGGTGTGTTAATTAATTTAATTAGAGTCGGACCATAGACTCGTGGAAAATAGTATGTTAATTGAGGTGTGAATTAATTATATTAGAGTCGATCCACATACTCGGATTTGTCTTAACTAATTAATGTGTAAGTTAATTAAATGAGGGTCAAAATACAGACTCGGATATGTGTTAATTAATTCATGTGTAAATTAATTAAATGAGGGTCGGACTACAGACTCAGAGTTGTGTTAATTAATTAATGTGTAAATTAATTAAATAAGAGTCGAATCATAAACTCGGGAAAAATTCATATAAATTATTATGTAGAGTATTATTATTTAGAGTCGGACCACAGACTCGGGAAGATGATAAATTATTAAGTGAGAACATTAATTAAGAGAGTCGGGACATAAACTCAGAAAATTTCAAGCTAGTATTAAGAAATCTTTGTGTACACGGTAAAGCCGGGGTTTATATTATATATATATATATGGTGTAGTGATAGTATATATATATATATATATATATATATATATGTGTGTGTGTGTGTGTGTATATATTGTGTGTGCTATTAAATATCAGTGAATAGATATTTACTTCAATTATATACTTTAGTGCTATCAAGGGAGTTTGCGCGATGTGGGTGAATCCCCTAGCTTGAGGAGCAGGGTGAGTATATCCCCAGGTCATAGCATCTGGTATATGGGTGAGGGGAGTATCTCACTTTCAGGAAAGGAATATGATTGCCTCCACTTCGTTTATGTTTTAGGCCAGATTGGTGAGTGATTCCAACTTGGGTAACTAGGTTATGTGAGCACACCTAGTGAGATAGCAGTTTAGAGGGAATCATCCGGCGAGGGTATACTCGGAGGGATGGATATATGTATGTTATATGTGTGGATGTTTTAGTAAAGGTACGTATATAATGGAGTTCAATATTATATGCGGGTAATAATACAGTGTGTGATGTAATTACTTTATATAACTTGTGACACGGTTATATGCTACTATTTAAGAAGGAATTAATTAAGTTAATTGTGAGATAACTTATAATATTCAAGAATCATTATACTCGAGTTAGAGTAGTATAGCAAGGGGAGGTTATACCAGGACTAGTTGGACTAGGTAGTACAACTAGGTGGGGTTAAGGTAACCGTTAGGTGTGCGCAATAGTGGAGGGGTGAGAATGTTCACAAGGGAGTGCGACATTAACTTATATATGAAGAGCATTCATACATTTTAATTACTGCATTTAATTCACTTGCTAAATATTTTCAAAATGTTTTGGGTTCTACCCTTGCTATAAACCTATTTTCAAAACCTTTTAGGTGTCCAGCCACAGGGACGCCAGGATTGATATTCTATTCCAGGGACATGGATTTGCAGCATATGTGGATGCTAGCAGGAAATTTGGATTAGACGCATCGCACATTAATTCCTAGAGTAGGAACTATTTCTCAGTTTCAGTTTCATTTAGGGAATGTCGCCCAGACTTTTCAGTACAGTTTCAGATTTATTTTATTCATGTTTTGGATGTTTGTATTGAACTATTTACTTTTGTAGCCGATGGTTTATTTGGCATGTCATTTTTTTATTCAGTTTATTTAATTCAGTTGTGTCAATGGTTTATATTTAATTTTGCATGTACTGTTTGTTAATTAAAAAAGTTAAAATGGGCACAAGCTTTTGGAATACTAGGTGGTTAGTAAGTTTTAAAAAGTTTTCGATAGTGATGCTAAGGATGAACCAATTGGGATTCCTGTTTTAATTTGGTATAGGACTGATCATCCGGTATTTTATTAGGCGGGGTGTCACAGACTCCAACCACTACAAAGAGGCCTCCACTATATTGAAGGAAGCCTGTAACTATCTTTGCACATCGGTGAACTCATACATGCGCAGATGCCTCTGGATATCCTTCTTCCATTGGTTAACGACTATGATGTCCAAACTACCCGAAAACTCCGGTGGATGGGCCTTGTGAAAGGCATCCCTGACCCTCTCCCATGCAGTGGGAATCTGCGCTGGTACTGACGCTACTACCTGGACCTAGGGTGGAGCCTACAGCACCATCGCTAATGTGGCATTCGCAGCCTGTGCAACAATGGCAGTTACTTCAGTTGCATTCATCATTCTATGAGCCGGAGCTGCTGGCTGCTGGGGTGGGCATTCCTATCTCAGGGTGCGCGTCTCGAAGGCATCTGAAACAAGAAGGAAGTTTATTAGTCTACAATTATTATCAAATCACCAATAGATGAAGACGTAAGCGTAAACACAAGAATACAAAAGTCCTAAAAATAGGGCTCTAAATCAAAGATGACAAGATGGAAGAGAAATAACCCATAGAGATACTAAAGGACACTAGAACCTGATGCTCTGATACCACCTAAGACACCCCGCCTAATTAAATACCGGGTGATCGGTCCTTTATTAAATAAAAATCAAGGTGAACGGTTGGTTTATTCTTAGCATCACTATCGCAAAATAATTATTCCCAATTTAAACACCCTAAATAATTAAGCTAAGTGTCAAAGCAATTTAACGTCTTATTTCCATTCTTTCAAATTCCAATATGAAAACCTTTTTAATAAACAACAGTTTAAGAATCACATAAATACTAAGGATGGAAATTAACACACAAGAATTAAACCATCTAGACAAGCCAAACCAAATTTAGGAATCATAAATGAAATCATCCTAACAATAGTTAACTCCCAAAGAGTACTGAATACTATAAACATAAATAAACAAAAATCTCTAACAAATCCAAACGGAATAGAAAAACTAGCGACATGTGCCCCAACTAAACATAGTATCCTGTCACTAAGAGATCGGCACAGACCCCTCATGTCTCTTAGGACCGTTTGATTATCATTCTCCGATAGCCTGTACCAAGGAATCCAATGTTCTAGGGTACAAGTAAATATCCCCCAAAAAGGTCGCATCGAGATAAGACTGTCCTGACGAGGCATCCTCCGTGATAGCAAGTAGCGCGGGTATGATTATTCACAAATATAATAATTAATATATGTACATAGTCACACGGTCATACATATAGATATTCACATTTTCCAAATTAGGTTCGCCCATGACCCATAATTATTATTATCCGATTTTATCACAATTTTACTAAATTATCTCGCATTAAGGATTCATCTCTTTTATTCTCACTTATAATTATTTCATACTTACTTCTTCTTACTAAAATATAATTTCAGTAGGTACACCCTCTATAACCTTCTGGTCTAAGTCTTTCTTGACTCTCTAAATCCTTTAGTGAACGTATGCACAATTTCCAACGTGTGACTAAACCCCTCATTAACCCAAAACTTCATCCCATATTAAATTCCACTCAATGGAGTTTACTTAGACCCTACTAGTCCTCTTCATGACCCATTATAGTATTTAAATTATATTCAAGGGTTCCTACATATATTACACAGATTAAACAAAAATTTGAAAAATATGAAGTTTTCCAGGAGGGGTCGATCGATCAAGGAATGGGGTCGATCGATTGATCGTCGATCGATTGATGCTCTTGGTCGATCGATCGATCAAGCAGTTATTCTTAATTCTGCCATTGTTAATTACGAGTTTTCTTCTCCAACCTTAACCCAAAACTCCATTAACGATCCCCAAACTCCCAAACAACATTAATGCTGGACACATATACCTATTTACATAAATTACTACATGAAACATGTACAAAAACATCAAAGTTATTGATTAATGGGGTAAAACATCTTAATTATCAAGAACCCTAATTTTTCAGAAAATTTCCATTCTTCTAATTTCTTTTCGAGATTTCTTCCTCCTAAATCAATTCAATTTCATGTCTAATCCTCTACATATGATTGATATTTCCAGAATATATTTATTTCCTCTAAAATATGTGATTTAAATCTCTAAATCATTAAATTCTTCCATGAAACATACGTTTAACAATACTATTCTAACAGGGGTTAAACATTAACTAAAAGAAAAGTAATATAGATACTTGAATGGGATTCTAATGTCTGATTTGATGATGAGGAGGATATGGCTATGTTTCTCGCCTTACGATCTACGTTTTGGCGACGGTGGTGGAGCAATCGGATGGGTTCTTGGCCTTGGATAGGTTGGAAAGCTTCCTACTCTCTTCTCTAATGGTCGTTCTAATGTTTCTGTGATTGTTAGCCCTAAATCTAACCTCTAATAACTATATAATTTAGGGAAATTCGTGGGTTCAATTACCCAAAAATACAAAATGACTATAACACCCTCCCGAGATGCTAATTAGGCCTAAAAATGCCCCGAGACCAAAACTAAACCCCCGAGTACACTTTATGACTATCTCAACTCTTCCGGACACATTGGCGCACTCGAAACGACCATACGGGGGACTTATAATTTATTCACTTCTAATAATAATAATTTAGTCCCGACACGACACAGGCACGTCCCAACTTAAATTTCCATAATTGCCATTTTATTCACTCTTTACAATTTTTAATAAAATCAATCTTATATATTACTCTACCCGTCTATTAATATTCAACAAATCCCCTATTATTACTAACTATCATCATGCTAGTAAATATTTAAAATAAAATTCCGGGTTAATATTAAATTTATTCTCAATTAAATTTAATAAATCCCCAAATTTAAAAGCCATAAATATACGGGGTATTACACAACCATCGAGCCGTTCGGCTGGATAAGGAGGATTTATCAAGAAGGTACTTGATGGGGTCCATTTGGGAAACACGTTTGATGGGGAAGGCGAGCATGTTGTGTCAAAACTTTTGGGTGACCCAGACAAGTGCGACACATGCCTTTTGCAAAGCAGTGCAGTTGACTCCGTACCCAACCAATTTACGACTGGCATAATAGATGGATCTTTCTTTGCGGGAATCTTCAAGGTATTGGGCTAACAAAGCCCTAGCTTAAATGTCATTTGAGGTTAGGTATACAAGCAAGGGGAGACCAGGCTGTGGTGGCATGAGTACCGGAGGTTGGGTCAGATATTATTTGATTCGATCAAAAGTTTATTAGCAGGCCTCGTTCCAAACTTTGGTTAAATACTTTGGGAGGAGTTTGAAAATAGTTTCACAGATGGAGGTTAGTTGGTTGATGAACCGACTAATGTACTACAATTTCCCAAGGAAACCACGGACTTCTTTCTTCGTTCGAGGAGGTGGCATCTCAATTATGTCTTTTAGCTTGGAAGGATCTGCTTCTATCCCTTTCTAACTGACCATGAATCCCAAGAGTTTTCCTTTTGTAATGATGAAGACACATTTCTGTTAATTGAGTCTCATCTGATATCATCACAATCGTTCGAAGAACTTTCACAGAGTGGGATCATAACATTCTCTAGTTTTGGATTTGATAATCATATCATCCACATAGGCCTCCACTTCTTTGTGAATCAGATCGTGAAGCACGGTTGTGGCAGTCCTCTAATAGGTAGCCTCAGGATTCTTGAGACCAAATGTCATAACAATGTAGAAAAAGGTTACCCATGGGGTGATGAACGTGATTTTTTCTTGATGATTTGGGTGCATTTTTATTTGATTGTACCCGACAAACCCGTTGATGAACGACTTGAGAGCATGACTGGATGTGTTGTCCACGATCATGTCGATATTGGGTAGAGAGTAATCGTCCTTTGGAGAGGCTTTGTTCAAGTCCTAGTAGTCTACACACATCCAAACTTTCCTTCCTGATTTTGGTACAGGCACTATGTTGGCTAGCCATGTGGGATATTATATCACGCGAATGAAGCCCAAGTTCAACTATTTGACCATCGCTTCTTTGACTTTGAGTGATAATTCGGTGGGGAGATTTATCAACCTTTGTTTAACCGGATTGTAATCTAGATGAGTGGTGATCTCATGTTGAGCTATTTCAGGATCAATGCTGGACATATCGTCATAGGACCATGCGAAGACATCCATGAATTACTTTAATAATTCTTCAAGTTGTACGCGCTCATGCTCGTCGAGGGTAGCCCCTATCCTAATCTCGCATAGTTGGCTGCTAGAAATGAGGTTTATAATAACAGTTTAATAACAGTTTGATTAGAATTCAAATATTTAATGTAAGTCACAACAAGATACTCAAAATCTTCATTTATTTCATTGATGGGAAAAACAGCATTGAGAACCTCATCAAAGGAGGTCTCGATTACATTTGAGCAAGGATAGACAACAGAAGAAGATATGGGCTAAAAATTGGGGTTAAGTGTGACTTCAACAGGTAGAACTGGCGAAGCATGCCAGTTGAGGAGAGGTGTATCAGCATCTTTAATCAGGTGGGATGAATCCAATGATGTTGTGCTTGAATGAACCATGCAGAGTGTCAGTCCTAGTGTCTGTAAGTTAAAGGATTCTTCGGAGTCACTTCCCTTAACATCTTCGGTATCTATGATGAGCAATTGTACATGTTGTTGGGAACTTTTGGCCCATGGGTAGCTGTCTTGGAAAACGATCTCCATTCTAGGCTTCATCTTTTTGTCTTCATGGTCATACCATGGTTCTGTGAAGCTACAAAAGGGGAAGTCTTCGCTCTCTTTGATGAATCGTCCGTTGAAGGAGTCACATGGGATGGTCTGGATGCGGTCTAGTCTTCTATTTAGTTGAGACTGGAGGATCATTTCAAGCTCTTGTTCTGATGGTTGATACCCAAAACCACAAGGAGGGAAATCCTTTTTCAGCACAGTGGGCTCAAGTATCCCTTACTGTCTTTGCCCTAGCCCTAGTTCGGGGACGAAGTGCATGTTTTTGAACATCTGAATCACATTGATGTGTCCATGAGGGTCATATTTCAGACAAACCCTTTCTTTGAAATTCTCCCCTGCCGGGAGTAGAAGTGGTTCAACTCAGAATCCTGATCGGAGCATATCATTCGACCCGTGTTGTATCTCAAGGATTGGATTGCTGCTGCTTGCACCCTCGCCATTATCATCGTCGCCCAAAATAGTGATGACTCATTCATCGGTGAAGAATTTAAATTTTTGATGGAATGAGGAAGACACACCCTTGATACTGTGGATCCAAGGTCATCCGAGCAAAAAGTTAAAACAAGATGGGATGTCAATAACATGGAATTCAACAACGGGGTTTATAGGTCCATCCCCTATTACAAGTTTTATGGATCCCATCACTTCTCGACGAGTATTATCGTAGGAACGTACAATAATAGAGGTTAGAGTGGGGGCACTTTCCTTCAGTCTTAAGCATTTGAAGGTTCTTAATGGGCAGACATAAAAGTAGATCCATTATCCACAAGAGAGAGTGGTACAATCTTCCCCATAACTTCGACGGAGATGTTGAGTTCATGATTACGGTTTGGCGCAATTCAGGGGATTTCTTCTTCGAAAAAGGATAGCATTCGGGTAGAGGTTAAGGATCTTACTAAATTTACCTCTTCTGGTGTGATAGAAGGAGGAATTGTGGGTCCAATGAGTAACTTGATCAAAGCATTTATGTGCAGCTGGGAAGACATGAAAAGACCCGATAGAGTGATATTAGCTTGAGTTTTCTGCAGTTGATCGAGGATGCTGCTTTCCTCGAGGGTCATTTGTGGCATAGGAAGGTTTTCAACACCCTTCTCTTTATCATTGGATGGTAGTGAGCTTGAGATCTAGTAATGCCTCCCTGATCTGGTCATGTGATTTACTAAAGAAGGGGAGAACATGACCCATGTTTCTTCATCAATCTTGGGTTGTTCTGCCACTTTGTTTATTTCTCTAAGGAGTTATTTAAATGATATCATCTCACACATGTCGACTACCAGGCCAGTTTTATAGAAAGCTTGCTCTTCATTTGAATCTTCAAATTCTTCTCCCCATCTAGTCATAACAATTATTTCTTTCTATGTAAAGTCAATGCATTCCATATATTTAATGGCTTTTTCATACATGTCCTCCTATTTTACGGGGATATGTAAGGGTGAAGGGACCAGATGCCCTTGTAGCTTCAGAGTATTAAGTAATTCGGTCATACTACAAATATTATTGGTTTGCCTAAATAATTTTGCCATGATCAGGACAACATCATCTAGGCCGACTTCATCGGTTGGTACCACCCAACTGTCTGACTCTCGAGCCCATTTTCTTGCTTTTAAGAAAAGAGTACTGAACATCTACCAATCAATGATCATCTATGAGGGAAATTTCAGCCCGAACTCTAGGAGTTGGTTTAACACTTCTGATAATTCCATACTTCCATTTTCAGAATGGGTAGGGACATCAATGCATGCTCTGGTGAGGAGTGACAGTACCGAGTTAGGGAGGCTAATAGAGTGTATGAGGAAATATGGGCAAGCTTGGATAGGTTTGGGATAGTGTATGTGTGTGATTTGAGTGGAGGGATCGAATTCTGGGTTATCTTCTAGGAAGATGGCATTTGCATGATTTGGGAGTGGGTTGTGAGTAGTATTTGGATTAAGATTGACTGGTGGGGAAATGGTACCCCGATCAATTAGACCATGGATTATATTTAGAAGGTGAAAGAATTGGTCGGTGGTATGGCCAGTAGATTGATGAAAGGCGCAATGGGCATCTTCCTTGAAGTTTCTTGGGAGTGTATTTGGTAATGGATGGGGGTCCAAGGGATAAGGATTCCGATTAACAAGGCTTGATAAACTTTGGAGAGGGGAGCATGGATCTCGATGTATTACTTTCGGAATGGGACAGGGCATATTTCTTGTGCCCATGAGGTTTTTGGTTGAGAAATGTTATTGATGGTTGAAAATGCAGAACTAGTTGTCTTATCGTATTTTCTAGGGGTGAACTATCTGGACACTTTCTTAAGTTCATCTTCTGTTTTAGCAAGACCGTCCTTGATTTCTACTATGGCTTCTCTGAGAGCCCTTAAGTGGGTATAGTATTGTCCTCCCATTGTTTCTCGGATATGGGGTAAGAAGTTCTTCTTCTTTATGTTGACTTGTTCTTCCTCAGATGGTCGATTCATCATGGTGGATGCTTTTTCCCTACATCAGGCTATAAAGTTACTGACTGATTCCCCATACTTCTATTTGAGCAGTTTTAAATCATGTCGGGTGACATCAAGCTCTTCGGTGTATTTATACTGCGACATGAATTCTCGATCTACATCCTCCTAGCTACGGATTCTAGACTCCTCGAGAGATAAAAAAACATCGAATGGCTCTATCCTTCAAATTTCGTTGAAATAATTGGGCCATCACTTCTTCAGAAGCCCCTAGGAGAGTCATAGAACGATGATAACTACGAAGATGAACAATCGGGGGTCCAGTTCCTCCGAATTTCTCAATATTTAGCATCTTCAACTTCTCGGATAACCTTGCCTTAGGATAAGGAGACATGTGGGTGTAGTCCATGAAATTCCAAGAGATTCAGACTTGGTTGAACTTATTAGTTAGCATCTTGTGATCTTCTTTTAATTGTTCAAATCTATTTCTTTTGGATCAGTGATCATAGGCAACTCAGCCCCATACTGGGCAAGGTTCGGCATAGGAAACTCGACAGGAATGGTCAATCATTCGGAGGGGCACGTGGAGCGTGTTGATACGCTTTGAGAACCCATATTGGCTCAGGTGGACCCATAGTAAGAGGGAATAGGGCCTTGGGCTCTTGAGGAACAGGAACCTAGTTTCTTTGCATCTCTCGGACCTCAGTCTGGAGGTTATCAATCTTGGACACGAGCTGAGCTAAAACTGTCGTCAGATGTGGCTGCACAACTGGTACTTGTTCTGTGTTCTCCATGGTAACTCGAGGGATACCGGACTCTAAAGAAGTAGCAGGGGAACAGACGGAACTCCTGAGTGATTTAACTGAAGACCGAAGCCAATAAGGAGCCACTCCAAGGGAGTGTGATCGTCCTGAGAAGGCGTAAAATGGGATTTATTTTTGACAAAAAAGGATGAAATTATTTTGGACATTTTTTCTTTTTAAGATTGAAAAACAAATTTTTTTTGGATTTTTGATAAATAAAGGAGAAATATTTTTGGATTTTTAATAAAGAAAAGAGAAATGTTTTCGAATTTTTGATAAAGAATGGGGAAATATTTTTGGCAGACGGGTCTCAGTATGATTATTATAATTATTATGTTCTCACTTATATTAATTTTTCCTCAATGCAAAAATGAAATGTCAGACGGGACCCGAGACTGGAAAAGTTGGGTTTGTAACATATGCAAAGCTATGGATGGAATTGTAACCAGGCTCATGGGTGGGGTCCCGTTTTAAAAATACACAAAAATTTGGGCGACAGGCTGACCCAGAATTTTAGTAGAGTTTCGAGTTGAAATCGACAATCTAACATATGTGTCCTAGGCTTGACACCTATATGTGGGTATGTGGTTTGTTGGGTGAATCAGAAAGGGTTATCCCTTTAGAATGGCTTCCATGATATACGTCTTGCTTTTGAGGGCAATCGTTACATGTGGACAAGCCATTTGATATACCTGAGTGTACGTGAATTGCCTCACTATATATCTCGTGGGGACGGTACGTGTGAGAGGGAATTCGATATACTCAGCATACATGAATGAGTTCCCTGTGATATACCTTCCGTCATGACTTCGGTGAAACGGTACGATACGGGGGAACCGTTCGATATACGTCGAAGGTACTTGGCCAATGGAAGGTGAGAGTCATATTTCTTAGGCTAACTGCGCCTTGTTAGACCAACGTCCATTACGAAGTGACCCTCCAGTTAAAGGACAAAATTTGGTCAATAATAATGCTCATTGGTGATGTTGTGTGAATCATATATGATCCTCTTATTAGTATCTTATGATGAGAGTATCATTCTTGATCATGACCAACTGGGAGCAAAGTACAAGTACCAATGGTATACCAATTATGGATGGGTGATGCGTGCAATATGTGGACATATGTGATCCTAGTTGCACGTGGCATGAAGTGTACATGGAGAATCTTTTACAAGTGTGTGAATAAAAGTATAAGCATCATGTACACATGAATAGTAAAAGGGGGCATGAAAAATAGGGGAAAATATAAGAAAATATAACACCCATGTAAATAGAGTCTAGCCCTCAAAATAAGTATTCCCCGGTAGAGTCGCCACTGGGGACATCCCCGATCCTCGCGGCGGGAGGGATGAAGAAGAGAGTGTCTTCATGTCGAGAGTGTCTTGGTCTCAGGCATCCCTCTCGAGAGCGCTTCAGCCGACGTCGGTGATGAGGCGGAAAATGTTGAAAGATGGAGTTGCAAGTCTATTTTACTCAAAACAGACAAAAGAAATGGGAGCCATCCCGAAGGACAACATCCAAAGGCATACTGATACATATGAAACCAAAATGAATCAAAAAGGGTCCGGAGGCTAAGTTACTAAATTGGAAGGTGTTAGGCACCCATTTCGCCCTTGCGGTCTCACATGGATTGTTGCTATTTTCCTTTATTTCCCCGTGACATGTGTACATGTGTATATGTAGTGGAGATATGAATCATCGACTTGTATCATGGAAGAGATAAAGTGAGTCATCCGTAGGAATGTTCCAAGAAAATAATATTAGAAAATAGGATTTATGTGATTATCCTAGCATTGTTCAATAAAATTGAACGATAACGCATATGGAATAATACACCACTAAGAACAAATATATTTATATGTAAACATATAGACTTTAGGATAATTAATTTAAAGAATATAGAAAAATAGAAAATAGGAGAAAAGTAGGAATAGGACTCTAGTCTCAGGTTTTACCCCGAGACGCCTACATAGCCTATATAGGCATCAAAGTCCACGTGGTTCGTATGCAAAATGAGGGGTGGGATTTATCCCATAAATCCAACCGGAGACTCCTCTTATATGTGTGTGTGTGTGTAAAAAGGTATTTTAGTTGTGAGAAAAGTGTGACACCCCGACTAATTAAATACCGGGTAGCTACTCCTTTATTAAATTAATTCAAAATGCCCAGTTGGTCCAGTTAATAGCATCACTGTCGAAAACATTTTAATGATTACTAACCACCTAGTATTTAAAAAGTAAGTTGCCAAATTTTAATTTAAGTCTGATTAACATGCAACAAGTGTAATGAAGAAATAAATAACACCATTCACCATACTGAAGTAAATAGAATAACCATGCAATGTAAATAAAGTCTGGAGGAAAACTCCTCACTACAATCCCACAAATGAAATAAGTAAACTGAATACTAAATAAATACATGCCAAAGTCTGAAAACTGTAATGGAAATGTAACTCTAATAGAAATGGGAAACATGCCCTACAACTGGTAGAATACTGAATACGGAGTCCAAATGATAGAAGCGTCTAAAAGCAATTCCCTGTAGCTTCCACAAACAGCTACAGCTCGTCACCGGAATGAGTATCCTATGCATGGTGTCCTTGTGGTTGGGCACCTAAAATGGTATTACAAGAAAAGTAGATTTGAAAGCAAACGGGTCAGAGCCCGAATGTGGAGATATTTTAAAAAAAAACTGCAAGCGCTTTAAAAACATTTAAAACATTAAATGCAAAGTACATGTTAGGACGTGCACTCACATGATATTCTCACCTCTCGTCTAACTGTGCACTCCTAACGTAAGTACCCATCTACAACGACACAAACCACTAGCTAAGTAACATCATATCAAGCTAGACTGTCATAGGTCCTTCCCTTATTACTCGGTTCTATTGACATTATAACGCTCGTAATTAAATAGGGTTTAACGTAAACTCAGATGCTCAATATGCAATATATTTCACTATTAGCTAACTCGTTATGTTTCTCGAAACAATACCGTAATTATTTATACAACATTAACATGAAGGTTCTCATTAATTAAGTGTATATTATTCACATCATAAATATACAATACAAGCACCCCGAGAACTAAGCTGCGGTGCACACATACTCTGCTATCCATCCCGGTACATCACGTACATAAGGATTACATATTCTGAATCTCTCAGGAATAGTTCACAGATAACAACATCACAAATAATGGAGGCGAACACAGTCACATCACATGGGTCATGCACATACCTACGCTCCCACGATCAGCGGACTTATTAACATCCTAATAAGTCTTTCTATGACCTATGTTCATCAAGGTAACCAGTCTAAATCCGGGCAACACAAGGATTAGAGGGCCCTAAGTGAACGCAAACCTCCCGTGATAGCAAGTATGGTAGGTATGTCATACACACAATTCATATACCATTACTAAGTAAACACACGTCTTAGTAATCCCGTAGTTTAATCGTAGTACTATTCTCATTCTTTTACCAAACTATAATTTACACACTTTATACTATTCCGGTTTATAATCATACACGCCATAATTTATTCTCACGTCGTAGTAGACACTCACGTCTCAACCCAAACGGTTCATTGATTTAAATCACTCGTATATAATTTACTCCTCATATTAATCCAAAAGTCCCAAATTCTATCCATATATCATCAAAGGAATTCTAACTATATCCTCGAACAAGTTTACGGGACTCCAAAAATCAAAACAGTCCAAAAAGGCCCAGACTCCCAGCTTTTTAGAAGTCTCGTTCGAACGAGACTGTTCGAACGAGATTGAACTGTCAGCTCGTTAGAAGTCTCGTTCGAACGAGACTGTTCGAACGAGATCCAGTTCGTTCGAACGAACTGTACCTTCTAACGAGATCTCGTTCGAACGAAGTATCGAACAAAATTTCTTTTCATTAGAAGCGACTGGTCAACTCGTTAGAAGCTCGTTCGAACGAGCTCGTTCGAACGACCTGGGTTGGTTTCTAACGAACGACCAGTTCGAGCCCAGATTTGTCTAAATCTCGTTTTCACCATCTTTACTCCTCAAATCTCTTCTAAACTTTGTCCCAACAATCGTTTTAAGGTCTCTAAACAATCCTAAACATATTATAATCATATCCTAACACGTTTTAAAGGATTAATCCATCCTAACATCAATCAAATTTACAAATCTCTACACTTTTTCCCCAATTTACAAGAACATGAACCCTAACTATTTGAATCATTAATTAACCCAATATAAGTCCATTTTAATTTCTTACAATCACAAATATCATGAGAATAATCATCTACCTATCATTCTACATGCAATTCTCCTCAAGATTTTCAAGTTCTATGTTCCAAACTACATGGGTTTTCATATTTCACCAAGAACAAACACAAAATTTGAATTATCTAACATGGAAAGAACATTCTCATAAATTAAATGAAATTAAGTCACTTGCCTTGGTTATTTCTGAGTTTGGTGTAGGTTTGATGAAGTTTTTCTGCAGAATTTCTTCTCTCTTCAAGCTTCTTCTCCAATGGTGGCTATGGTGGCTAGGGTTTGCTTTGGGAAGGTATTAGAAAACCTAATTCTAATCACCTACGTAGCTTGTTGGGTTAATATGGGTTGGTAGTGGCTTAGTGGTTCAATAATCAATCAGATTAAAACTCCCAATTTTCGTCACTTTTAATTCTCCAAAAATACAAAATTACTAAAATGCCCTTTATGTTGCCGGTATGGCCTAAAAATACCCCGGGACCCAAACTACACCCCCGACTAGTGTTTTCTGACTATCTCAACCCTTCCGGATGCGTTGGCACACTAAAAACGACCATACGGATAATAGAAATAAAAATCACTTTTATAATTAAAATAATATACCATGACGCGGCGGTCACACGCGTCTCAACAAAATTCCCAAATTGCCGTATATAAGTCTCACGACAAATTTCACAATTCAATATTCATATAAAAACATGTATGCACATAATCAAATACCAACTCGCATCTCATTAGTATTTTTAACCCGGATTAATTTCCAATTAATACGCATTTAATTAATTAAATCCCAAAAATAAATATAGCCAAAAGTACGGGGTATTACATACTTCCCCCCTAATAACTGAATTTCGTCCCAAAATTCGAAACTAGAAAGTACCTGGTATGAACAATTCTGGATAACGTTCGCGCATCTCATCCTCGCGCTCCCATGTGGACTCCTCGACATTGTGATGTCGCCACTGAACACGCACTAACGGGACTATCTTTGACCGCAGCTTCCTCTCACTTCGGTCCAAAATAGCATTTGGCCCCTCCTCGTAGGAGCTATCCGGCTGGAGATCGATGTCCTCCACAACAATGTGAGAATGGGCCAAATTATCTCTAAGGTATTTCCTCAGCGAGGAAATATGGAACACATCGTGAATCCGATGCAAATGCTCCGGTAATCCAAGTCTATACGCAACCGGTCCGATCCGCTCAATAATAGGAAACGGCCCCACATACCTCGGTGCCAACATCCCCTTCTTCCCGAAACGCATAATCCCCTTCATAGGAGATACCCTGAGCAAAACCTGGTCCCCTACTTGGAACTCCCTGAAAAATCTCTTCGCATCAGCATAACTCTTCTGCCTGTCTTGAGCTACCCGAATGCGACTCCGAATCAACTCAATCCTTGCCGAAGTATCCTGAATCACTTCCAGTCCAAGTAGTTTGTTGTCCCCCACCTCTAACCAGCATGCTGGGGAACGACAAGGCCTACCGTACAATGCTTCAAATGGAGCCATGCCAATAGTGAACTGATAGGAGTTGTTGTAAGCAAACTCCACCAGTGGTAGGTACTGCTCCCATCCACCCCCAAAGTCAATGATGCACATGCGTAGCATGTCCTCCAACATCTGATTTGTGCGCTCGGTCTGCCCATCCGTCTGCGGATGATAAGTCGTACTCAACCGCAATTCCGTGCCCATGGCCTCCTGGAAACTCTCCCAAAACCGCGAAACAAATATCTTGTCTCTGTCAGACACGATATTTAGGGGCACACCGTGAAGTCTCACAACCTGTGAAATGAAGAGCTGGGCATACTGTCCCGTAGTGTAGTCATTCCTTACGGGTAAAAAGTGAGCGACTTTGGACAACCTGTCCACAATTACCCGAACGGAGTCGTGACCCCTCTGCGACGTAGGCAACCCCGTGATAAAATCCATGGATATGCTCTCCCACATCCACACTGGGACCTCCAACGGCTGTATAAATCCTACCGGTTTCTTATGATCCACTTTTACAAGCTGACAAGTGGCGCATTTCGAAACAAACTACGTAATATCTTTCTTCATACCACTCCACCAATACTAGCGTCTCATGTCTTGGTACATTTTGTCCCCTCCGGGATGTACCGCGAACCGTGAGCCGTGCGACTCTGCCATCATATCGTGTCGCAATTCCTCCCCTTCCGGAACCACCAATCTCCCATTGAAGCGTAATCCCCCGTCTGAGCTAATGGTATAGGACTCGGCTCCCTCTGCTAGTAATCGAACTATCTGCTCCTGACAGAACGAGTCATTAGTCTGTGCTCGTACTACCTTCGTGACAATCTGCGGTGTAACAGTCATCACAGACATGAAAGATCGGGCCACTGCATCCTAGTGTCCCAATTCCTTCCACTTTGCCTTCCACACCTCTGCCACCTCATCCACTGGCCTACGGCTCAACGCGTCTGCTACCACGTTAGCCTTCTCTGAGTGATACTGGATATCGAACTGGTAGTCTTTCACAAACTCAAGCCACCTGCGCTGCCGCATATTCAACTCCTTCTGCGTGAACAGGTACTGTAGGGACTTGTGGTCCGTGAATAGTTGGAACTTCTCCCCCAAAAGATAGTGCCCCCAAATCCGTAGGGCAAATACCACTGCTGCCAACTCCAAATCATGCGTGGGGTAATTCTTCTCGTGAGGCTTAAGCTTACGGGAAGCATAAGCTATGGCCTGTCTCTCCTGCTGCAATACACCTCCCAGTCCTTGCAAAGACGCATCGGTGTAAACCAAATACTCAACTCCCGGTCTCGGCAATGCTAACACAGGTGCTGAGGTCAATTTATCCTTCAATTCATCGAATGCCAACTGACAGGCATCATTCCAGATGAATGGCACACCCTTACGAGTCAGATGTGTCAACGGACCTGCTATCTTCGAAAATCCTCGAATGAACCTCCCGTAGTATCCTGCTAGACCCAAGAAACTACGAATCTCCGTTGGTGTTGTGGGCTATCCCCACTCCCTCACCGCGGATACTTTCCCCGGATCAACATATATTCCCCGGTCGGAAATAATATGTCCCGGAAACTGGACTTCCTTCAGCCAAAACCCGCGCTTCTCATATTTTGCATACAACTCGTTCTGACGGAGTGTCTGCAAAACTTGCCTCAAATGCTCGGCGTGCTCCTCCTCTGTCTGAGAGTAAACCAGAATGTCGTCAATGAAGACAATGACAAACTGATTTAGGACATCCCTGAACACTCTGTTCATCAAGTCCATAAACACGGCTGGAGCGTTGGTCAAACCGAAAGGCATAACCCGAAACTCGTAAGAACCATATCTCGACAAGAACGCAGTCTTCGAGACATCCTCCTCCCTGATACGCAACTGATGGTTTCCCGATCTCAAATCAATCTTTAAGAAGAAAGAAGTTCCTCTCAACTGGTCGAATAAGTCATCGATTCGAGGCAACGGATACTTATTCCGTATCGTGACCTTATTCAACTCTCGGTAGTCCACACACAATCTCAGTGAACCGTCCCTCTTCTTCATAAACAAAACTGGAGCGCCCCAAGGTGAGGTACTCCTGTGAATAAAGCCCTGACCTAACAGCTGCTCTATCTGATCTCGTAGCTCTCGCATCTCTGCCGGAGCCATACGGTACGGTGCACGTGCTATAGGTCTCGTACCCGGTAGCAAATTTATAACAAAGTCTATCTCTTGACTGGGGGGTAAGCCTGGTATCTCCTGAAACACATCCGAATACTCCCTGACTACTGGGATAGAATCTAAAGGAATCACTACCTCCTTAGAGGTATCCTCCTCAATGTAGTACAGATGAGCGGTCGATCCTCCCTCTGGGCGAGGCATCGCCACTACAAATATCTCTTGCCCCGGAATGGCAAAAACAATGCTTCTGCTGAAGCAATCAATCATGGCCCTATATGCTACGAGCCAATCCATACCGATAATCACATCGTGAACATGCATATCTAATACCAACATGTCCGCAGGTAATACCAAACCACCAATCTCTACCCCCACTCCCCGGCATATAAAGAAAATAAGTGACCCACTCCCCAATGGTGAGTCGACACACGTCACTGTGCTCTCTGCCGTAGCTAACAATCCTGAGGCTTTCGCGAAGTGTGTAGCTATAAAACAATGTGTAGCCCCCGTATCAAATAATACCCGACCCATAGTGCCATGGATAGGAAACGTACCCTCAATCGCGGGCGGTGCCTGTGGAACTGCAGCCTGGTGGACGTTGTAGACACGTCCATACTGTAGCTGCCCCTGCTGAACTGGGACTGCTGGAATGGGTGGCAATGCTGCCATCTGTGGCGGTGCGGGGAGAGTGGCGGGAAACATAGGCCTCTGTGGCTCCTGGCGAGCACCCTGCTGCTGCTGCTGTGGGGCCCTGCTCCTATCAGGACAATCCTATCGTTTATGGCCAGTCTTGCCACAAACAAAACACTTCCCTGGAAACTTCCCTCCTCTCTGCCCCTACTGTCCCCGGCCCTCGTGGCCGTTACCGTTCCTCCCTTGGCCTTGCTAGCCCTGGTGAAACTGCTGCCCATTCTGCCCCTGTTGGCCCTGATGGCCGTTTGGACCCTGATGGCCCTGACGGAAACCTCCCTGTCCCTGTCTGTAGTTCCCTGACCGGAACCTCTTATTATCCCCCTGCTGGGAGCCCTGCTCATTCTGTCTCTGCCCCTGACCAGATTGTGCCCCGCTGGCACCATGTCCTCCGGTCCTGCCCTGATGGCTAGATTCCCCCGACCTCTTGCCCTCGGCCATATGAAAACGGTGGTCCTGGCAGTGTAACAATGCAGCGTTAACCACATCAGAATACGTGGCCAACGAAAGGTTCCCTAACAGATGCTGACGGATCCTCCATGTCAACCCGTCCGTGAACTTCTCAATCTTCTTCTTCTCTGTTGGTATCTCATCTGGAACGATATTCAACAGATTCGTGAACTCGACCTCATACTCGGCCACGGTCTTACCCTCCTGCTTCAGATTCATCAGTTTCCTCCTCATTTCCGTATGAACAGCGGACGGAAAGTACATGCGGTCAAACCTCACCCAGAAGTCCTGAATAGTGAGAGTATCCCTCTCCTCCGCGGTGGTAATAGACTCCCACCACTGCAGTGCAGATCCAACTAGCTTGAAAGTAGCTAGCACCTTCTTCTGAACGTCCGTGCACTCATACATCCTTAAGTGCCTCTGCATATCTTTCCTCCACTGGCTCGAGACTACCACATCTGAGCTACCTGCAAACTCTGGCGGATGCGCTTTCTGAAAAGCGTCACGTACACGCTCCCAGGCAGACGGGAATGCATTTGCCTGTACTGGCGCGACAACCGGCGCCTGAGGTGGTGCCTGCTGAACAACGGCAATTGCGGCATTTACCGCTTGGGCTACTATAGCTGCAACCTCAGCGGCGTTCATCATGCCCTGAACTGGAGCGGGCTGGGGTTCAGGCGTTGCATCCCTGGGAACTCGTCGTGCACGTCGTGGAGGCATCTGAAATAAGAACAAAGTTTATAAGTCGATGTTTATAAACTTAAAATAGCTGAAGAACGAAGCATACACAAAAAGAGTACAACAGTCCTAAAATTTAGGGCTCTATATCAAAGAAACTTATCGGAAACATAATAAGCCGTCAGATCCTAAAGGACACTAGAACCTGATGCTCTGATACCACCTGTGACACCCCGACTAATTAAATATCGGGTAGCTACTCCTATATTAAATTAATTCAAAATGCCCAGTTGGTCCAGTTAATAGCATCACTGTCGAAAACATTTTAATGATTACTAACCACCTAGTATTTAAAAAGTAAGTTGCCAAATTTTAATTTAAGTCTGATTAACATGCAACAAGTGTAATGAAGAAATAAATAACACCATTCACCATACTGAAGTAAATAGAATAACCATGCAATGTAAATAAAGTCTAGAGGAAAACTCCTCACTACAATCCCACAACTGAAATAAGTAAACTGAATACTAAATCAATACATGCCAAAGTCTGAAAACTGTGATGGAAATGTAACTCTAATATAAATGGGCAACATGCCCTACAACTGGTAGAATACTGAATACGGAGTCCAAATGATAGAAGCGTCTAAAAGCAATTCCCTGTAGCTTCCACAAACAGCTACAGCTCGTCACCGGAATGAGTATCCTATGCATGTTGTCCTTGTGGCTGGGCACCTAAAATGGTTTTACAAGAAAAGTAGATTTGAAAGCAAACGGGTCAGAGCCCGAATGTGGAGATATTTTAAAAAAAACTGCAAGCGCTTTAAAAACATTTAAAACATTAAATGCAAAGTACATGTTAGGACGTGCACTCACATGATATTCTCACATCTCGTCTAACTGTGCACTCCTAACGTAAGTACCCATCTACAACGGCACAAACCACTAGCTAAGTAACATCATATCAAGCTAGACGGTCATAGGTCCTACCCTTATTACTCGGTTCTATTGACATTATAACGCTCGTAATTAAATAGGGTTTAACGTAAACTCAGATGCTCAATATGCAATATATTTCATTATTAGCTAACTCGTTATGTTTCTCGAAACAATACCATAATTATTTATACAACATTAACATGAAGGTTCTCATTAATTAAGTGTATATTATTCACATCATAAATATGCAATACAAGCACCCCGAGAACTAAGCTGCGGTGCACACATACTCTGCTATCCATCCCGGTACATCACGTACATAAGGATTACATATTCCGAATCTCTCAGGAATAGTTCACAGATAACAACATCCCAAATAATGGAGGCGAACACAGTCACATCACATGGGTCACGCACATACCTACGCTCCCACGATTAGCGGACTTATTAACATCCCAATAAGTCTTTCTATGACCTATGTTTATCAAGGTAACCAGTCTAAATCCGGGCAACACAAGGATTAGAGGGCCCTAAGCGAACGCAAACCTCCCGTGATAGCCAGTATGGTAGGTATGTCATACACACAATTCATATACCAATACTAAGTAAACACACGTCTTAGTAATCCCGTAGTTTAATCGTAGTACTATTCTCATTCTCGTACCAAACTATAATTTACACACTTTATACGATTCCGGTTTATAATCATACGCGCCATAATTTATTCTCACGTCGTAGTAGACACTCACGTCTCAACCCAAACGGTTCATTGATTTAAATTACTCGTATATAATTTACTCCTCATATTAATCCAAAAGTCCCAAATTCTATCCATATATCATCAAAGGAATGCTAACTATATCCTCGAACAAGTTTACGGGACTCCAAAAATCAAAATAGTCCAAAAAGGCCCAGACTGCCAGCTCGTTAGAAGTCTCGTTCGAACGAGACTGTTCGAACGAGATTGAACTGTCAGCTCGTTAGAAGTCTCGTTCGAACGAGACTGTTCGAACGAGATCCAGTTCGTTCGAACGAACTGTACCTTCTAACGAGATCTCATTCGAACGAAGTATCGAACGAAATTTCTTTTCGTTAGAAGTGACTGGTCAACTCGTTAGAAGCTCGTTCGAATGAGCTCGTTCGAACGACCTGGGTTGGTTTCTAACGAACGACCAGTTCGAGCCCAGATTTGTCTAAATCTCATTTTCACCATCTTTACTCCTCAAATCTCTTCTAAAATTTGTCCCAACTATCGTTTTAAGGTCTCTAAACAATCCTAAACATATTATAATCACATCCTAACACGTTTTAAAGGATTAATCCATCCTAACATCAATCAAATTTACAAATCTCTACACTTTTTCCCCAATTTCCAAGAACATGAACCCTAACTATTTGAATCATGAATTAACCCAATATAAGTCCGTTTTAATTTCTTCCAATCAGAAATATCATGAGAATAATCATCTACCTATCATTCTACATGCAATTCTCCTCAAGATTTTCATGTTCTAAGTTCCAAACTACATGGGTTTTCATATTTCACCAAGAACAAACACAAAATTTGAATTATCTAACATGGAAAGAACATTCTCAGAAATTAAATGAAATTAAGTCACTTGCCTTGGTTATTTCTGAGTTTGGTGTAGGTTTGGTGTAGGTTTTCTGCAGAATTTCTTCTCTCTTCAAGCTTCTTCTCCAATGGTGGCTATGGTGGCTAGGCTTTGCTTTGGGAAGGTATTAGAAAACCTAATTCTAATCACCTACGTAGCTTGTTGGGTTAATATGGGTTGGTAGTGGCTTAGTGGGTCAATAATCAATCAGATTAAAACTCCCAATTTTCGTCACTTTTAATTCTCCAAAAATACAAAATTACTAAAATGCCCTTTATGTTGCCGGTATGGCCTAAAAATACCCCGGGACCCAAACTACACCCCCGGCTAGTGTTTTCTGACTATCTCTACCCTTCCGAATGCGTTGGCGCACTCAAAACAACCATACGGATAATATAAATAAAAACCACTTTTATAATTAAAATAATATACCATGACGCGGCGGTCACACGCGTCTCAACAAAATTCCCAAATTGTCGTATATAAGTCTCACGACAAATTTCATAATTCAATATTCATATAAAAACATGTATGCACATAATCAAATACCAACTCGCATCTCGTTAGTATTTTTAACCTGGATTAATTTCCAATTAATACGCATTTAATTAATTAAATCCCAAAAAGTAAATATAGCCAAAAGTACGGGGTATTACAAAAAGTATGAGAGAAATGCAAGAATTCTTGTTTGGAATTTATGAGCAAAACCCTTTTTTTCTTGTTCTTTTGCGTTTTATTTATATAAAATACGAGGTGTGAAATAATACTAAATAAAAAGTACATTAGGATATGTGAGAGAGAATAAAAGTGTTAAGTAATAAAATAAGTTAATACGAATGTAGGAGAATTTGAAGAGAGAGTTGAGAAAGTTAGACCTTCTTAAAGATCTTGAGTTGAATCTTGGATGTTGGAGAGAAGCCCTTGAACTTGGGTGATGATGGATGGTAGTAAATTCACCAAGTTTGATCAAAAAGATGATGAAAGGTGAAGGTTAGAAAGGGATTCGGATGTGGAATTCACGCTGACTTTGAGAGAGGTTTTCTGAGCTTGCTCAGAGTGATGGATTTCAGATCTTGGGTCCCTTTGCAATGAGGTCGGGACCTCCTTTTTTTAAGCCCAGGGCATTACCGATCGTCATAGTCCTAGTCCTGCCAATCAGCAGGTGTTTTTAGGCACACTGCCGATAGGCAGGGTTTGGAACGTGCCGTTTAGCACTCTCTTTCAGGTTCCTTCGAAAAATCAATTGTAGAGCAAAAACCGTTGATTTTAATCGTACACAAGGAAAATCATTGGAAAGTTACTTCAGAGACCATCTAAAGTCTTTCGAACTGCTCCCAGGTTCGGAAGCTGACTTTGGGCCAAATGTGGCTCAGAAGCATTTGTCGGTCCTTTGGACGGGGGATCGTCGGATGCAAACGGATTATTTTTCTGCATGGTAAGTCAGAATTGTGCATGGGGCACATCATTGGAAAGGTTAGGAGATGTACTTCTACATTACAAAGATTTTTAATGGATTTGGGAAGTTGACTTCGGTCAACCGGGGCTTGGAAGCGTTCGGTGACCTTTCATAGTAAAATGGATTGTTCGTCTGTACCATAAGTTAGAATTGGGCTTGGCTTGGAGAGGATAGTTATAAAGGCATTTCATCACCCTTTGAAGATTAATTTAGTCCCGGTCGAGATGAAGAGTTTACTTTGTTCAAACGGAGCCTAAGAGAATCCGGTGGCCTCTTGATCAAGTTTCAGGGGAAAATGGATGGTTCGTCCGCTCCGTACGTCGGAATCGTGCTTGGGATGGATCGTTGGAAATGGGTTTCAGTTCCCTTTGGAAATTCATTCAGTCTCAGTCAAGATGAAGAGTTTGATTTTTGGTCAAACGGAGCTTGGGAGTGCCCGATGGCCTCTAAGTTAGTACCCGGGGTATTACTTAGGTTTATATCGATGAAGGGAGGTGTTAGGGACCTAAGGAGAGTTTAGGGGGTACTAGAATGGGGTGTCTATAGTTTTGGTTATATGCATGATTTGGAAGTTAGTGGCATGTCACCCCGATGTGTGGGATTTAAGAGATGAGGTTAGTATCGAGACTCAGTAGATTGGATGGTCCAGGAAGACCTAATAATTCATGGAGATGAAAAATTTGCGGTCCTAAGATTTGAATGGTTGTTAATGATGAATATGATTATTGGCTATATTCGGCTTTACACATGGGTGAGTGTTTAACACTAGAAGGAGTTACTCGGGTAGGGAGCCGGTATGCTTTGGGTATTGGTAAGGTAGTCTTAAGACTCGATTGAGCGTTACCACTAACTAAGTGGAGGTTTCAGGATAGCTATGTAACATCAATGGTTAACATGGCGGTGAGATTTAGAACATCTTTTATGTTGAACCGTTGCTGACAACCCATGTGTAAGAACGTATAATGCTATGTCCATCCGGAGATTACCAATGTAGGGAGCTTCTTTCAAGGTGGATCTCTCCTTCCTTCCACTTTTTCAGGCGTGCATATTAAATTGCGTCCTTTCTCGGGGAGCTCATCCATCGTCGAAGTGCAGTGATATGTATATATAGAGTCGCCAACCTATTTTGCACAAAATAGGCAAAAGAAATGTTGTTTCCCAAAGAATGACATCAAGGAAAATACTAATTCTTATGAAATAATGTAGTTCAAGGGTTCGGGGACTAAGTTACTGAATAGGAAGATGTTAGGAACCCATCTTGCCCTTTCGATCTCTCATGGGCATGTGTTAATCTTATCCTATAAAACTCCGTGGTGTGTGTGCTTATGTGCATAATATAAATGCATGATGGAATAGCTCGACCAGTGTCATGGAAAAAGGCGGAGTGAGGTCATCCTTAGGATTGTTTCCAAAATAGTAATTAAATTTATAATGTAAATGTTTGTCGATTCACAAGTCGTTATAGAAGAATCATTGCATATATCGGAAAAGACAGAAGAAAGTAAGTACACAAAATATATATGTTTTGAATATATGATAAGAACATGGTAATAAATGTTTATGGGAGGACTCGAGTCTAGGGATTTACCCAAGATGCCTTCATAACTCGAGGCGAATCAAAGTTCACGTAGCCCAAAAATAGTAAGAGGCGGGGTTTAACACATTAATCCAATCGGGGAGTTTGTTTATATGTGTGTGTTTACAAAAAAGGTGTTCTAGTGTGATAAAATATGATGATAATTCCCCATTTTGAATTTACATGTAATCTCTCCTTTTCTTGTTTTTGTGTTTCTTATAAAAATAAATCATGTGCAAATACTAATAATAAAAATGTTTGAAATTAAGATTATGATGTAATGGAATAATGTTCTAAGGTGAAAATGAAGTAATCAATACAAAAATAAGATAATTTAATGACAAAGGGGAAGAATTATACCTCCTTATAAAGACTTCAAATGGATCTTGATTATAAATGCGTTGATCTCGTGATCAGAGTATGGTGGTATGAGGAGATGAGTGAGAATTTACTCACAAGAATGAGAAAAGGATGGAAGGAATATGGGAAATGGTTTTTTTAAAAGAGGAGAAAAAGTATGAATTCGGGAGAATGTTCTCTCAATTTCCTATAGGGACTTTGTTTATCAGCAGGACCTTTCCTTGGTCTCTTTAAAAGAGACTCATCACATTTGGGAACTGGGGGCTTCTTACTAGCGTCAACCTTTTTCTTCTGGGTAGCAGTATCAACTGGTTTCTTGGCACCAGCTACAGAGTCATCCTCCAAAAGGTTGGGAATTTTCCTCCTGCCCATGCTGATAGAGAGAGGAAGGTCGGAATCAAAGGAAAAAGATGTTCAAACTTCAACACCAACACTAGTAGATTCAAGGCTTGACGAAGTAGACATTGGATTTCTCTCCAAATCAATTAAAATTTAAGGAACAACAGTTATTGTTCGAGCTACAACATATGTGATGAATGTTTTATCAATATGGATTACCATATGCTTTCATCATACATCATGGCACCCAGTTCGATAACAACGATTTTGAAGCATACTATGCTCAGTCTAAAATCTAGGAACTGCATTCTGCACCCAGCTATCCTTAAAGTAATGGTAAAATAGAAGTGACAAACAAAACTTTACGGAATAGGCTTAAAAAAGACTTAATGCTTCCAAGGGAAACTAGATTAACGAGCTACACTATGTTCTTTAGGCCTATAGAACAATACCGAGAACAACAACTGGAGAGACGCCATACATGCTTGCATTTGGGACTGAAGCCATACTACCGGACAAGATCGACCTACCAACCCACAGGGTATTGGATTTTGATTCCCCAGTTAGTGACTTGATGAGGCGATTAGATCTTTAAATGTTGAAGGAGGTACGAAAAAATTTACTTCATATATGACTTCGTAAAAAAAATCACGAACAAAAGGTTGATTACTTCATGTATGATTTTATATAGACAAGTCAAGAACAAGAAGTGTAAAACTACGTATAAAACTAAAAAATTTATAGACAAATTTTACCCGACTAAGTTAAATGCCGAAAGACATGTAAAAATTCCTAGATCAGGAATATAAACATACATTACTTATACAATTTGTCACCACTCATAACAAATGCTAAATTTGGATTCATATATCTAAGTGCATTAGTAAAATCAATGGCATAAGCAAAGGTAACTAATACTAAATTTGGATTAATATATCTAAGTGTATTAGTAAAACCAGTGGCATTATAATCACAAGTTAACTGAATGAGTAAAATAATCGAAAGTTAAAAAAAATAATTATATTTCATTTATATCCACTGTATTACATTCAAATGAATTACAAAATACAGTATAATCATTCATCTAGATGATTCCCTTCAGCTTTGGAAGTCGGTTGCATTCTCTCCATCCCAGTAGGAGGATCATCCAATGTATATGGATAATTAATAAAGTTGAAGTCTTTTAATATTCTCCTGTTACTTCTACTCGGGGAGTTAATAAAATGAAAAGGGTGAACTATTTCATGAAAATCATTGAGATCATAATCGCCCAAGTATCTAGTGATTAAATGCTTATCCATCTTGAAGGGAGGATTGTCACAATCTAGCAGGACATGTTCATTCCAATACCTCAACTTGATGTCCTAATCATGATTCAACAAAGTTAAACAATTGGTCCATCCCCACCTATACCCTTCATTATGACTTTGTGAAAGATGATCATCAACATGGCAAAGAGCCTCATTATAGCCTTCCATCCATACTTCCCGAGGTTTTTGGTGAAACTGGAAAGTCAATCTCTCAACATGATGTTGAAATATTTTTTATTACATAATCTTTCAACTTTCATTGGGAGGATTGGTTAGCAAGATCTTTGTCATTATCTTTCAGTTTTGAAGACAACTTAACAACTGCCTGACTCTTAGCTTTCAACTGAGTAGCTTGATCATCTCAGGTCTTCTTATTCCTGGTTCCTCAACATTTATTCGGCTCGTTCTTGATCATTTGAAGGATTGTCCAGGGTTGGATTTCTTTAAAATATCAAGTTCCTCCACATGTTTAGCATTCTTATTCTCCAAAATGGAGGCACCTTTATCGGTATCACCACTAGAAGACTTTTTCAGAATTTGAAGTTTATTGTTCTTATACTACAAAATCTTGGGAATCTCTCTAGATTCATCAAGTTCACGATTCAACAAGAACTCATTCTTCCTATATGTAGAGGCATATTTTCTAGTTTCTCCTTAAAACCCCAACCTTCACTCAACGCCTTATACTTGGATTCATAGTCAGCAAGAAGTAGAGATTTGCTCTCATTATGCTTTGCTTACAAATCTTCAATCATCTCAAAGTATACAACATTGTTGTCTACAACCTGATCAAGAAGAAACTTGAGATAAGTGTCTGCATCCCTTGCCATAACAAAAGCTTTTGTGCAGAGTAAGTCTATTAATTCTTCATCAGTTAAGTCCAAGTGACCATCTTTGAACAAATTGTTACATTAGAGGCAATTTATTCCATCTTGGCCATAAACTAGAAAGATAAAGTAACAATTGATAAATAATAAAAGAAGACAGAGAAACAACTGAGTAACAATAAATAACATGTCAATTAAAGAAAAGTTCTTTCATTGATAAATAAGAAACATTTCAAATACATCGGAACAGAAACAAAAACAAAACAAAAGAAAGGTGCAAAATACAAAGATCAAAAGCCAAAAAAGTCTACACCTTCTTCTTATCCTTTTTAACCTCAGAAGGAGTAGTGGAGTCCACATGAACTTTATCTTATTCTCCATATGGGGTAGTAGACTTAAACACCAAAGAGGATTCCCCTGAACCAACATCATCTTCAATTTCATCATTAAGGTAGGTGGGGAGAGCCAGGATCATGCCTACGAAAAATATAAGAATCCTCAACAATGGCAACCTTTTTCAATGCTGCCGACTAACCCACTTTAAAGAATTTTTCTTTGCGTACCCAATTTGTGTATAGGTAGAAGAGATGGATTTATCCTCACCCTTGTTGAAGGATTATTCCATAACCTTCTTTCTCTTGGCCTTTTCAGCAAAAATATTAGTGGATAAATTTGGCTACTTGTCCTTCAGCAACCCTTGCTCGCTCATATTAGGCGGTATTCAAGTTAGACACATAAATTCCATTATTATTTTTTTTCGATTTTCTTCGATAGTCCTGATCTTCTCCTCATAGGACTTCTTCTCTATCTACAAAGCCTGCTTGGAATATTAAACAAATTTTCTAAGACCTTCAAAGTCCTCCTCTCCTTCTCTTGAAGAAGAAAATAACAGATCATCCTTCTCCATCATTTGGTTTTAATCAACCAGGAACTGTAAGAAAAAATTCAAATCAGTAAAAGTTATAGAAGACATAAAAAGTATCCGACCAACTTCAAATATGAAAACTTACCAAGGCTAAGCATTGAGTAGCTCTTGCTGATAGTTGTGATCTGGACATTGAGGCAGAAACAACTCTATAGTTTGGGATGGTGCCAGACTCTATCAGTTTCCTTGCCAAACTAGGACTAAATGCCATAGATGAGCCAATAAAATAGGGGATCATGATGACTAAACCTTGTTGATCAGCATCAATAAATTTCTCATCCTTCTTCTCAGCATGACCTTTCCTTAGTCTCTTGAAAAAAGACTCATCACTTTTGGGAACTAGGGCTTCTTACTTGCCTCAACCTTCTTCTTCTAGGTAGTAGTATGAACTAATTTCTTGGCATGAGTTGTAGAGTCATCCACCAAAAGGTTGGGGATTTTACTCTCGCCCATGCTGACAGAGAGAAGAAGGTCAGAATCAAAGGAACAAGATGTGCCAACTTAACACCAATACCAGCAGATTCGGTACCCGAGGAAGTAGACACTGGATTTCTCTCCACAATAATTATGAATGAACGCATAATGGTTGTTGGACGAGCTACAAAAGAAGTGATAGAATCTCTTACGTTCCTCTACAAAAAGTAATAATCATGAATAATTAGCATATATCTTAAAAGAAACCAGCAAAGAAGAGCAGAAATTGAAATAACAACGTAGCCCATTCCCTGATTGAGGGCACATTGGACCCTCATACGCCACTTCGCCATCAAGTGAGGCATGTTTCCACTTTTTAACTATTATAGCATGACTCTAATAATCTTTATTGGAGTCGGGAAAATTCAACACTAAAGCCCTTTTGTCCTCTCTAGTTTTCAAATAATACGTATTTTACCCAGCAATTAACCATTTATAACAGAACATAATCTATGGAATCCCAATATGGGTCCCATAGATTTCATTCATTTTCTTCACACCATTGATAATTCTCCAAGCGTTAGGAGCCAATATTGCTGGAATGACGTCAAAATATTAGCAAAAATGAAGAAGAAAACGTTTTGGTGGAAATAAAAAATCACACTCTGTTATAAACAAAGCGGGGGATCAAATTACCCTCATCTAAGGAATATACATTTAAAGATCCGTAGGGAACTTCTAAATCGACCAAAGAGGGAATTTTATGTTTTTTCCATAAATTCTTCAAGAGAATCAGCATCAACTATATAAACCATGGTTCAAAAAGAAAGAAATGAGGAAATACAAAGGAAAAGAAATAATTCTTAAAGAAGAATAAGGACTCAACTAGAACTGTCAGAAGAAAAGAGGAATGATGGAAAATGATCACACTAAAGCTTAGAGATGGGTGCTACAGTTTGAAAATTTAGGGTAAGGAAAAACATGCAAAAGTCTACCGCCGTTTTTAGGTTGCCTCAAAAATAATTAAAGAAATGATTAAATGTACCACCGATTGACATTTCAATTGATTTGCAAATTAAAAGGTTAAAAATACACATTTTCCCATTTAGCGGTTCGCTAAAATTCAAATTATTTACAAAATTTCCATATTCAAACAATTCCAGTAAATTTTACAAGTATGGGAGGTCAGTTGCCGACTAAGCATCATGAAAATATTTCGAGTTACTTCTGTAATCAAATGCTCCATACTTTCACACAAGTGTCAATCATGGAATATTTGGGGCGTTTTTTGATGCCAAAAATTATCCACTTACGTGGACCAATAAGAAGTAAACACGTGTCCTCCTAGGTGGCCAAAAAATTAGTCAGCAAACAGTAACTCTGCTGACCAATACAACGAATGCCGACCAACACAAGGAATGCCAACCAACACAAAGAAGGGTGACCAAGATGACAAAAAAGCATCATCATACCAAGGGTCATACTACATGTGGTTTATACACCCAATCCTCACATTTATTATATAAGGATGTAAATGCTTAATTATATAAAATTATTCCATCCCTTGACATTCCAACCCTTTACCTCTAGGTCACTATGAATACAGTATCCCTTTTATCAAAGGCATGGTCGAACGAATTATGCGATTAAGAGTGCCTAGTTTTTAGTGACCATAAAAAATTAATAAAATAACAGTGGACATAGGTTTTTTTACATAGTTGAACCACTTTAAAAACTCTCTCTCTTTATTTACCATTACATATTTTATATGTGCTCGTAAAATTAGATCGAGTCTAGTTTTTTAGATCAACAGATTCCCAAGTGGCGGCGATAGTGGTGTAGATGTCATACCCTCATAATCTGTGGAATGGCCCTGACATGTGTCTGGGGACTACCTAAAACGTGTTGTGGAAGAGGGTAGTAGAGAAAAGCATGGCAAAAGAGACCGACCTAAGGTTGTTCATTGGCGTTGGAAGACAGTGTTTTGGTTATATCCAGGATTTTCAAGGTGTATCTCTCCATGGAGTGCATACTAATTGTCAACTAAGGACCTCCACAGGTTGGTAACGCCGATGAAGCGGGGCCATCGGGCAGTTGAAGGAATTATTTTGTAAATGTTGAGTATTTTTTATGAAGATATGGTTATTGCGATGCTTTGTGTTGTTAGGGAGTTTGTGGAATAATTTTGTGTTGACTACTTGAGGTTTAAGCTTGTTTAGGAATGGTTTCATCACCCTAAAGGGTTGTCTCGTTTAAGTCCATTCGCTGATATTTCATGTAGCAGCTTTGTATTACTTATTATAAATAAAATATGATTTTAATCATATTTTATCATGCCTCTTGACGACTTTTGCATTTGAATTATCTATACTAATCGTTAATACATACATAATACTTTTGTTCACGTAAATGATAAAATGGACCGCCATTCCCTGACATTATAAAAGGATGGCATTTTGTAAAGAAAATGGGGATCAGAACCATGTATGGTGTATGGGCTACTTATGTACCTCTGGGGCTTTTGAAAGTTTTACTGAGTTTCATTTTGAAAATAAAAGGTTTTTGAGGGGATCAAGACCCACATAGTTCAGGGTATGGAAAACAACAAATAGCTTTTAGAATAGAAGGGGGTAAGAAGAGTCGTAGTGTGTCGAGATTTTGAACTAAGGGTAAAATTTCATGAGACGGTCCAGGTTAACATTACTACCCATCTCTTATCCCTTGAGCTCTATGTACATAGCAGCGCCTCCGTAGAGAATTTTCTTCACAATGTAGGGTCCCCTCCAATTTGGTTTGAATTTCCCTCTCGTGTCCAAGAGGGGTTCTATGATCTCTTTTGGGGCAAGGTCTCCTTCCCAAAAGCCACGATCCTTGACTTTTTGATTAAATGATCTCCCTATCTGGTGATGGTACCCCTATATATTATATAGAGCCTTCAGTATCTTTTCATCCTGGTGTGATAATTCATCAAAGTGGCTCTAATGTCTTTATTCTTCGTCAATTTGGCCTTAGACTATGATGTAAAGGGAAGTTATTTCCAACTCAATAGGTATGATTATTTCCATGTCATACACTAGTGAACAAGGGGTAGGCGTAATAGGCATTCTAATTTAAGTTTAGTAGCCTTAGAGGGCATAAGGTATCCGGTCAGCCAAATCTCAGCAAATCTCAATAATCAATATGATTATGGTTTTGAGCATTTTATTGGAGGCCTTGACAACAACATTAATTTGGGGATAATTGGAAAATATCTGTCTCTAACTCCCATACTCATTGACTAGTTTTGCAAGATCAGTTTTGAAATGGATTCTATTATCTAACATTAATTCATGGGGGGACTCTATATTGACAGATGATGTTCTTTCTGATAAAGTTGGCCACATTCTTGGCATTCAGCACTGCATATGACTCGACTTCGATCCATTTGGTGAAGTAATTGATGGAGACCACAATGAATTCTTGTTTGTTTGAAGTTTTAGGAGCAATCATTCTTATGATGTCAATGACCTAGGTGGACAAAGGCCATGGAGAGGTCATATTGTATAGTTCTTAAGTAGGCAAGTGTTGTAGGTTGGAAAATTGTTGGCATTTTAGGCATCTTTGGACATATACCATGCAATCTTGAACCATGGTGGTCCAATAAAATCCATGACAGATGGTCTTCTTGTCATGTGACCATTTATTTGGGTCCCACATTCCTCATTATATATCTTTTGCATCATTTTGTTTAACATCATCCCCCGCTATGCATTGCAAATGGGTTCCACAGATGTTTTTCTTGAACAGTGCTTGGCATAGATGATATACTGGAAACTAGTTTGCGAAGGGTCGCACGATCTTTCGTATTGGTATTTTAGGGATACCTTCAATGTTTGAGGAGGCTCCAAATGGCATGCTACCAATCCTGTCCATATCAGAATCTTCCTCGATAATGTGTCCAATGTGGTAGCAATGAGTAGGATTAAATTATTTTTGAACCAGGAAAGGGGCCATTATTGTTCCTTTAGGCATGTAGACCATGGAGGCCAGGGTAGCAAGGGCGTCATCTAGGTTGTTCTTTGTATAGGGAAAGTAGTTGAGGTGACATCTTTGAATTTCTAGGCCATCTCTTCTAGGTATGCATGGAAGGGTAGGAAGTCCTCATCTTTGACTTTTTATTTTCTGATGATTTTTTTGATGATAAGGGAAAAGTCTTTGTATACGTCTAGGTGTAAAATTCCTTTATTGAGGGTGATCTTGATACCCACAGTGCATGACTCCTACTCGGTCATGTTGTTGGTGCAAGGGAAGTGTAGTCTTATGGAAATGGGGGTGTGAGAGAGATCAGGGGGAATTAGGAGTATCCCAATGACATATCCATTCTTATTTGCATCTCCATCAAAGAATATTTTCCATCTGAGGTCCTCCTAAGAGGTGAAGAAAATATATTTATTTGGTAATTTAGAGACCCAAACATCGACTTCTTCCTTAGGGTAATCCGCAAGGCAGTCCAAAATGGCTCTCCCATTCGTAGCTCTCTGCGTGATGTGCATAATATCGACTTTGTCTAGGAATATCAACTAACGGAACATTAAGCTAGACAGAGCATACTTTTCTTGTAAATACTTGATGGGATCCATATGGGATACTAGTCTTATGGGGAAGGTAAGCATGTAGTGTGATAACTTATGTGTGGCCCAGACCAAGGCAATACATGGTTTCTCTAAAGAATTGCAGTTGACTTCATACCCGTCCAATCTCTGACTTGTGTAATAAATGTCCTCTTTTCATTATGAGATTCTTCAGTGTATTGGGATAGAGAAGCCCATGCTGAAGTTTCTAAAATGGGCAAGTACAGGAGTAGTGGGACACCAAGTTTTGGAGGCATAAACATCGGAGGTCGGGTAAGGTATGGCTTGATTTGGTCAAAATCTTCTTAGTATGCCTCATTACATACTTTAGTTAAATCCTTTAGGAGAATTTTAGCAATGTGTTTGTAGATAGAAGTTAGCTGGCTGATGAACCAACTGATGTACTATTGTTTACCCAAGAAGCCTCAGACTTCCTTCTTCATCTGTATGAGTGGCATCTCAAGTATTTCTTTCATCTTGGAAGGGTCTACTTTAATTCCCTTATCTATCACCGTGAATCCTAAGAGTTTTCCTTTCTTGATATTAAAAATACATTTCTGTGAGTTTATCTGCATCTAGTATTATCGTAGTTGCTTCAAAAGATTTCAAAGGGGGGAATATGACCTTATCGAGTCTTACGCTTCATGATCATAACATCGACATAGACCTCGACCTCTTTGTGAATACAATTGTGCATGATGGTTGTGGAAGCCCTTTGGTATTTAACCCTAGTGTACTTGAGTCCCATTGACATGATAGTGTAGAAAAAAGTTCCCCATGGGGTGATGAAGGAATTTTTCTCCTGATACCTTGGGTGTATCTTGATATGGTTATGCTTAGAGAATCCATAGATAAATGACTTGAGGGCGTGGTTGGTTGTGTTGTCCATGATCATGTCGATGTTGGGTAACGAGTAATCATCCTTCAAGGATCCTTTATTAAAATTTCGATATTCGACGCACATGCGTACTTTTCCTCCCAATTTTGGCACAAGGATAATATTGTTGATCTGTGTAGGATATTCAACTACGTGAATGAAACACACGTTCAATTGCTTTAACATTTCCTCTTTGAATTTGAGAGACCATTTGGTGAGGATTTTCCTTAGCTTTTGTTTGACTGACTTACATTTTCAGAATGTTGGGATCTCGTATTGAGTTATTTTTTGGTTAATGACATGCATCTCATCGTAAGACCATGCAAAGACATCTATGAATTCCTTTAGTATCTATTAAAATTGTGTATGATCATATTTGTTAAGGGTTGACCCTGTCCTAATTTTACATTAAATGATACTAGAACCAAGATTAATAACAATAGTCTCATCATCATTAATTTGAATGTGGCTATGTTGTTTGTTATTCTCCTTATTAATATCAGTTAAGAATTGTTCATTTGAAAAATAATCATCATAAGAGGTTTGATTAGAATCAAGATAATTAATATAAGGCATAATAAGATACTCTAAATCCTTGTTTACTTTATTTTCAAGAAAAAAAAGCATTGAAAATAATGTCAAAAGAGGTCTGAGTTACGTTTAGATAAGAAAAGGGAATAAAACCTAAGGTGAAGAGACTTGGATAGGGTAAACAGGAGGGTCATGTTGAATCAGAGAAGTTAGACAGGCACGAAATTCCACTTAAGGAGAGGCATGCCAGCAACTTTTATTTCAGTAGATGTGTTCGACGACGTAACATCAAAGTGGAACATGGAGAGACTCAACCCTAGTGTCTATAGGTTAAATTTGTTCACAAACTAACTTTCCTCAGAGACCTCGATGACTATCACGACTATCTCGGTGAGAGGTTGCACTTAATGTTTGTAGTCCTTGGTCTAAGCGTTGCTATCTTGAAAGAAGATTTCCAACCCCAATTTCAACTTCTTATTTACCTGGTTATAATAAGGTTCAGGGAATCCTTCACCCTCTTTGATTAATCTTAAATTTAAAGTGTCTCCTAAAATAGTCTTTTCATCTTCTAAGCATGAGTTTGGTCTTGGTCTCGATATTTCTTTGAGTTCCTCTTGTGAAGGATAGTAACCCAGGCAACATAGGAGAAAGGCCTCTTTTAGGACTATGGGTTCTAGGGTCCCTTGCTCCATTCTGGGCATGAAGTGTATCTTCTAGAACATCTAAATCGTATTAATGTTGTCATAAGGGTTGTGTTTTGAACAAACTCGACCTTTAAAATTATATCATGCTGAAAAGGGAAAGTTGATCAACTATGAAGCTAGAGAGGAGCATATCATCTATCCCATGCTGATTTCCATCAGTGGGTTGCGAATTCTAGCATTGTATAGACTTTCATCAACTCCCAAGATGGTTATAATCGAACCCTTAGCAAAGAATTTAAGTTTTTGATAAAAAAAAAAAGAAGATACCCCTAAAATGTTATGGAGTTATGGAATGTCAAGGAGTAGATTGAAACATGCAGGTATGCCGATGACTTAGAACTCGATGACAAGATTGATAGGACCAGTCCCTATTATGAGTTTCATGGATCCCATTACCTCTCAGCGGTTATTTTTATAGGTATGCACGACGGTGGAAGTGGGAGTGAGATCACTAACTTTCAGTTCTTAGAAAATTGAAGGTTTTGAGAGGACAAACATTGAGAGAAGATCCGTTATCAATAAGTGAGAGTGGGATTGTCTTTCCCAAAACTTCAGCATAGATATTGAGGACATAATTGTGATCAGGTCCAATCTTCAGTATCTCTCCTTTAGGAAAAAAAAGAGGAATCTAGAAGAGTTTAAGGACCCAAGCATGTTTACATCCTCTTTGGGAGGGGTGAAAAGAGGGACCATAGGCCCTGTGAGGAGATTTATTAGAATATTCTAGTACAGATAGGAGGATGTGAAAAACCCTTATAGGGTGATATTGGCTTGGATCTTCTTGAGATGGTCAAGGACTTTACTATCTTTGATGATCATTTCGGAAATATGAAGTTCTTTGGAAACTCCCTTTCCCTCATATGTCCCGATCACATTAGAAATAGGATCTTTGTGGTGTCTCCCTGACCTAGTTATGTGATTATTGAGGTTTGGAAGAACAAAAACCCTGTGTAAGAGGGTAGTTTAGATAAGATGTAGGCGTAACCCCTTTTGAGTAAGGTAATGATATGTTAATTAGCTAAAACCTTGGATTAGTGATAGAACATGCAAACACAAACTCAATGAAGATAAATCTTGGTTAAAACTCACAAATATCTCGTGTATAACTCAGAAGGTAGTAATGAATTTAGATGTAACTTAGATAGAGGGATAGATAAGTAAGCACCCTAGATACACCTTGGTAGGCAGGCAAACACACCAAAAAACCCTCAAGAATCCCTGTCATGTATTAAAAGCTTTGTAATAAATGACAATGGGGAGTGAATAAGACCTCTGGCTTGTAATAACTCTCTCGTAATAACTTCTGAACTCTCAAAAAGATCTCTTCTGAACTCTCAAAAAGATCTCTTCTGAACTCTCAAAAAATATCATCCCCTCCTTAGATGTGGTTGGGGTCCTTAAATAGCCCCCCATACCACCCTCGAGGTAACTCACTCATTAAAGACTATAAAAGACATCTCTCATACTTTATGTCGTAATATTAAATGCCTGATGCACTAGTTGTCTCCACGTCATAAACATTAAATGCTAAGACATGCCTTTTGCCTAACCACTGTGTGTCAAGGGGCTGCTGTCGTAGAGGTGGCTCACCAACTGCCTGACAGTCCCACATACCACGGTGGTTTACTCAAGTGCAGGTCTGACATTATTTAGCTGGCTAGTGACATCACCTACAGTAGTTGTGACATTATGTAGAGGGTTGTTTGGTTCATAACTCAACGCCCGATGGAACTCCAAGCTGCTCCGCCTGAGGTTCCACAGTGAGGGTTATTCGGTGTTTTACCAGGTGTATCTAACATGGTTGGGACGAGACCCAACGGTGCCTCACTTATCAATCCTCTAAAAAAAGTCCCTCTAAAGTTCCCGCGGTGAGGTCATTCGATAGAGCATGAAAGCTCTCCCACGCCCTGCCAAGCTTGGTCTCTCGCGAGTACCGTTTGACCTCACACTAAAACTCGTTATTATTATTCTCGTTACATCATTACAACGATTATATCTTACAGTCAATATAAACAAAAATACAATATGACTAACACAACAAGCTAAAGTATGAGTTGCCACGCTAAGCTGCCTCGCTGAGTTGCCACGATGAGTTACCATGCTTAAGCTGCCTCGGTTGCTTAATCCCAAACACTATTTCTAATTAGGGAATTATCCCTAATCTCAGGATTACCTTCAAGACCCTTCTACACCCTGTATTTTGATCTACCTTTAGATGAATGGACACCTTGTTGATCTCCCCTAATAGATCTTCAAAGGATATCATTCCACATAGACTGGTTACTTGTTTTGTTTCTTCCTGACTGAGTTCGTCATCTGAATTATCAAAGTCGTTCCCCTAACTGGTGGTGACTATGCATTATTGTGAAGAGAAATCAATACATTCAACAACCTCTATCGATTTATCGTACAAATATTCCCACTCAACTAGAAGGTGTAGGAGTGAAGGGACAACCACCCCTGAAGATTCAAAGCGGTGAGTAGCTCATCAATGTTGAAAATACCACTTGTCTGCCAAAACTCATCAATAATTATTTCTACTATATGATATAGACTGACTTCTTCAATGGGTACCACCCATTCATTTGATTCTCGAGCTCATTTTTAGGCTTTCATGAACAAGCCGCTAAATTTGTGATAATTAATAGTCATCTCGATGGGGAATTTCAGCCCAAACTCCAAGAGTTAGTTTAACACAACTGGTAATTCCATGTCCTTCCCTTCAGAATATGTATGAATGGCAAGGCATGCCCTTGTAAGGAGTGATAATGTGGGAAAACATGGAGCGGTTTTTGTGAGATTATGGGTATGATAGGTGCTTTGTTGGACATAATTTGTGCAGATAGGTGAAATTCTATTTCACTCTCTAGAAAAATAACATTTTTATGGAGTGGAAATGGGTTATGAGTGGTATTGTGTTTAGAATTGGATGGTGGGGTAATGATACCCTGGTTAATTGGTCCTTGGATCACATTCCTAAGGTGGAAGTATTAGTCGGTAGTATAGCCAACAGACTGGTGGAAATCGCAACGGGCAACTGCTTTGAAATTTTTAAGGAGTGGTTTTGGTAATAGACGAGGTTTTAAGGCTTTAATGAGATTTTGGCATAACCGAGACTGATATACTTTTGACACGGGAGGATGGAGCTCAGTGTACTATTTTTTGGTAGGATTCGTGCGACTTTACGGTGCCCAAGAGGTAGCAGGTTGGGAAATGTTATTGATGCCTTAGACTATAGAACTAACGGACTTCTCATACTCATAGGGAGTGAATTGTTCGATCACTTTCTTTGGCTCGGATTCGAGTTTGGTAATTCCTTCCTTAATTTCCACACTAGCATCTCGAAGGGCTCGAAAATGTGGGTAATTATGTCCTCCCATGGATGCACGAATATGAGGAAATAATTTATTCTTTATAATATTGACTTGTTCCTCCTTGGAGGGATTGTTAGTTATGGTAGCAGATTTCTCTCTCCACCGTCCTATGAATCTACCGACTATTTCCCAGGCATCTGCTTAAAAATCTCTAAATCTCGGTGTAACCACTAGATCCTCATTACACTTATACTAGGACATGAATTGTCACGAAACATCCTCTCAACTACAGATTCTATATTATTCGAGGGAGGGATCCAACGAGTGTTCTTTCTTTCAAGGTTTGCTGTAACATCTAGGAAACTATCTATTCAGAGGAACCAAGGAGGGTCATGGCTCGATGATAGCTTCAAAGGTGAATAATTGGGGTTTTCTTCCCCCAAACTTCTCGATTTCGGGAATCTTGAACATCTCTAGAAATGTAGCATAGGAATAGAGACATTTATGGGTGTAGTCTATGTAGTTACCGAATATGTTGACTTGATCAAACTTCCCTAACAACAGTTTGAGGTCTTCCTTGAACTTGTTAAGTTTTTCCTCCTTCGGATATGTGGGTAATGGAAGTTTAGCCCTTAGTTGGGCATGGTTCATAATTGAGAGTGGAGCTAGTGGTGACCCATTGGCAGGTGGGGGATGCTGAGCATGTTGACACTCCTTTGGGACCCAAATAGTCTTGGGAGCGGGTGGAACCATGGTATAGAGAAAAAGAACCTTAGGTTCTTTGAGAATATGGCCCAGTGACGCTACATTTCATGGACCTCGGTTTTAAGATTATCAATCTTAACACTAAGATGGGCTAAGATGGTCATCAAATGGGGTTACATATTCAGTGTTTGTTCGGTGTTCTCCATGAAGATCTCATGAAGGGAAATACAAAACACGAATGAAGTAGCAGAAGAACTGGTGGAGCTTCAGAGTTGATTAACGTAAGACCAAAGCTAATAGGGAGCCAAGCCAAAATTAGGTATGCAATCCACACGAGAGGGAAAATGGCTTGAATTTATTTTAGAAAGAAGGAATGAGAATTTTTTTGTTATTTCTAAAGGAGGAGAAAAAAGGTCTTTGGTATTTTTGGATTTTTTAAAACAAAGGAAAAAAGGAGAGGAATCTTAGCATGATGATTATTATAATGTTATTATTAGGTCCTCATTTGTATTAGGTTTTCCTAAATGCCAAAAAAATGCAAAAAATATCCTGAGCCTGGGAAAATAGGATTTGAAAATATGTAAGACATGGTTTGACTTGTTTCTAGGCTCACGAGTCCTATATCGAAAAAAAAGGGCGAAATTGTTCGAAAATTTTGATGGCACGCCAACCCCAAATTTTGTCAAAGTTTTGCATGGTAATCGGAAAACTAAATATAATTGCCTTCGATTTTACACCTATATGAGGTTAATGCCATTGTTGGGTTAGTGGAAGGGTTCCCCCCCCCCCCCCCCCCCCGGGATTACTTCTATAATATACCCCTTGCCTATAAGGGCAATATTTCATCGTCACATGTGGACAGGCAATTGGATATACCTGAGCGTCCGCGAATTGTCTCACTATATACCTCATGGGTATAGTATGTGTGCGACAGAATTGGACGTACTCGATGTACGTGAATGAGCTCCCTGCTATATAAATTTCCTCATGAGTCCAGTCAAGCAGTACGATGCGAGGGTAACCGTTCCATAGACATCGAAGGTACAAGGCCTATGGAAGGTCAGATTCATGTCACTTAGGCTAAGAGTGAATCGCAGGACCAACACCCATCACAAAGTGACCCACAAGTACGGGATAAAATTTTGGTAAATATTGCCATGATTCTGGTGATGTAGTGTGCAAAAATTCATGAGTATTAATTAATGTTTTATGGATAAAGAGTGTTTTTATTCATTTTTTATTAGCACGAGGAGTAAAGGGAAAACTATACTAATGGGGAGCATACATGAGTATTATGACAAGTAAATCTAGCATGGAGACTATACTACGCATGGATACATGTGACTGCGTAGGTGACATGAAAACATAAAAGTGAGTGTTTATGGTAGTTAGACTATATATAGATCAACTAAAAGTTATGTGTGATATGTGTAAGTGAGCATATATACAAGTGTGGGTGTGTGCTACTTAAGCCTACAGATGGATATTCTAAATTGTGTTTAAAGCATGTGAGTAGATAGTGAAGCTAAGTGCAAGTGTGTGGAGTGTACATGAACAGTATATATAAGTGTTTGAAGTGTATATGTGAGTGGAAAGTGATAAATACATGAGAAAGATACATATAAAAAGGTAAATACAAGACAAAATGGAACATACAGGTAGGTTCATATGCACACATAAAGAAAACAATAACACCCATATAGAAATAAAGTCTAGTCTTATTAAAAAGTCCCCGACAGAGTCACCACTCTGGCCATCCCGAGGTTCCCGGGGTCAGGGGTGTCTCAAGGTGGATGCCTCCTTCCTTCCCCTTTTTTAATGTGCGCACAGGATTGCATCCTTTCTCGGGGTGATCAATCGTCATCGATGTGTGGAAATACGTAGAGATAGAATCGTCAGCCTATTTTTCACAAAACAAGTAAAAGAAATGTCATCGCCTCGAGAGAACAACATCAAGGAAAATATTGATTCTTGTGAAACCAAGTAGTTCAAGGTGGTCCGGGGACTAAGCTATAGATGGGGAAGGTACTAAGCACTCATCTCTCCCTTTCAGTATTGCATGGGCATGTATTAATCTTCTCCTATAAACCTCCGTTATGTGTGTGCTTATGCGAATAATATAAATGGAGGATGCAATCGCTTGACTCGCATCACGAAAAAGGCGGAGTGAGTTAGTCCTTAGGAGTCTTCCCAAAGTAGTAATTAAAAGTATATGTAAGTGTTTTTCGATTTCCAAGTAATCATAGGAGAACGATTGCATATGTTGGACAAGACACACGAAAGCAACCATATAAAATATATGTATCATGAATATATGATAAGAACAATGTAATAAATGTATATAGGAGGACTCGAGTCTAGGGTTTTACCCAAGACGCCTAAGTTTCTCGAGGGGGATTAAAGTCCACATAGTCTGAAGACAATACGAGGCGGGGTTTAACACATAAATCCAGTTTGGGACTTTCTCTATATGCGTATGTGTAGAAAAAGGTGTTTTCCTGTGAAAAAATGTGACGAGAATTCTCCATTTGGAATTTACAAATAAAACCACTTTATCTTATTTTGGGGTTTTCTTATGAGAATAAAGCATGTGCAAATAAAAATAATTAAAAGTTTGAAATTAAAAATGTGTGATGTAATGGAGTAAAAAACTAAAGTGAAAATCAAGTAACTAAGACAAAAATAAAGGAATTTAATGACAAATGAGAAGAATTAGACCTTCTTATGAACACTTGAAATGGATATTGATTGTAGATGTGTTGATCTCATGATGAGAGCATAGTGGTATGAGGATATGGGTGAGTATTTTCTCAAAAGAATATGAAAAGGATGGACGGAATGTGGGAAATGGGTTTTTTGAAGAGGAGAAAATGCTTAATTCCAGAGAATGTTCTCTGAATTGATTATAGGGATGTTCATTAGTACTTTTCAAAAGTGAGGTCATGGCCTCTATTTATAAGGCCAATGGGGTGCAAATCGGTAGGGGTCTTGACTTGCCTATCAACATAAAACCCTAGACATATTGTCGATAGGCACGGTCCTCGAAATCCATTCGGTAATTTGAGTAAGGTTTTTTAAAAAAATTACCTTAAAATGCAAATTGTAAGCCCAAATAATGCACACGGTGGATCTTTGAAATGGGTATTCAGATCCATTTAAGAATCCATTGCGACAATCCTGCATTCGAGAGTTGATCAAAGTCAAATGAGGATCATAAGCTCCCTTTGGTCTATATTTGGATATTATTTCGAAAACGGATTGTTCATTCGAATCGTAAGGTCGATTGATGCACGGGATGAACTATTGGAAAGGGTATTTAGTGCCCTTTGATATTTCATTCTGCTTCGTTCGGTTTGTAGAGTTAACAGAAAGCGAATAGTGACCCTTTAGAGTAAAATCGGTTGTTCGTCCATAGCGTAAGGTTGATTTGTGCATGGGGCGAATTATTGGAGAGGGTATTAAGAGACCTTCTAAGATTCATTCAAGATGAAGATTAGTTTTCGGGTATTGAGAGCCCGAGATTGCCCCAGTCGCCTCTAGATTAGTTTTTGGGATAAAATGGACCATTCATCCGGGCCATAAGATCGATTAGTGCACAGGATAGACCTCTATAAAGGGGATCCTCTCTTGGTGATGATACTCCAGATGATTTTACTGATGATCCGGCCTAGTGAGTTATATTTTTAGGTAGTTATTTTATGTTGTGTACTTATGAGAGGGAGATTTAGACTTTCTTTATTTGTTACTCTCATTTGTAATAGATATTAAATTATAATTCCTTTTCCTGCATTTATATTTGGATGTTGTTTAGATTAAAGTTAATCATCTTTTGATTAATCTTATCATGTATCGTTGTTGTGTATGATTTACATTATTTATTATTCTATGGATGTTGATCTACTCATATTAGTGTTTCACATTATCTAAATTGAGGTTTATTTTATATTCAGTAACATTGCAGGTTTTGTTCTATCCATTTATCTTTTTCAGGAAAAATGGGGGAGAATATGTTCAGGGGGAGTCGTAATTTGGTTATTTATATCTTATTTTTTGCCTTGCGTTTTATGTATTTGTTATTTCATACGTGTAGGCTATTTATTTATTTTCTTGATTCTTCCCTATAAAGATCTTCATGCTGAAGCTTCGTTTATCAGTCGAGTTCGGACTTTTTTGGTGGGTTTGGGGATGGGCATTAGGATTGACATGATGGTCTGTCTTAGAAAATTTATAGTCTTTTTTTGTTTTTTATGCTCTTTCCCAGAATATCCAAATGGAGAGATTTGTAAGGATAAATTTATGATAGAGTCAACTTGTTGTATTTCTATTTTCGTTGGATAAAATATTTAGTGTCATACTTCCTTTTTCGATGAAGAATTTGAGTATTCGGGATTTTTCTTTTCAACAAGTCTTCACCTCATCATATGATTGCTCTTTTCCCCAAGGTTTATGACCCAATTATTTATATTTTGTCGGAGACATTTTTTATATTATTACATGCTTCTTAGTGAAATTTTTCAAAACATATTTTGATCTTTAAAGTTAAATTTAATTTTTGAAAACTAAGCTAGTTGTTCAAGCGAGTTCATTTTAGCGTGTATGTTCGAATGACGATGGAAAAGTTCCTTCATAGTTCACGACTATAATGTCATTTGAAATCTCGTTCAAATGACTTTTCAATCATAGTCGTTCAAATAAAATTGGGCAAGATGCTAAATGGGTTTCGAATGCATTGCTGTTTGAATGCTCGTCCGATTGACATTTTGTCTTGTCGTTCGAATGAGTCAATTTTTTCATTCCAACGAGCGATTATATTTTCAAAAAATGCATTTTTTCCTGAACCTCTCTTTTCTACTACTTCCTCTTTCAAAACTATATAGGATCTCGGGAAAACTGTAGAAAATGGTTCTTAAACTTTAGAAGCAAATCATATTTCTATTTAAAAATTATCTCAAACATTTATGTGATCTTTTGGATCATTTTTCCAAGAACCAAAGCCCCCAATTCTTCCTCTCATACATTCATCCCTGTTTGGGTGCGGTGGACCTCCATAAAAGTTGTTTTGTATATGACGTTTGGCTTTCAGTGGATACTGAGACATAAGAGGTGCCGTGTAGCATATTGGATCTGCACATACTACAGTTGAAGGTGTTAAAGGCATCTTCAACGGATCTTGTCTTTACAAGTATGTACGCCTGGTGTGTCTTCTTATAAAAACCATATTCGTAGTGGATTTTGGGTTTTCCTCTTACATAGGCGCGTTATGGTTGTGCTTTCTCTTTGTGTATTTAAAATCGTGCATGTTTACGTAGGATTTAGTATATGAGATTAATATTTTCAAAGTATCAACCTGCAGGCATAATTATTATTTATATTATGTGTCGTTTATTTGTATCACAAAGTGTATTTAACTATTTTGAACTTAATCCATACAGCCTTGCAACTTCTGTTATAATAAGTGAATAGTTATATAAGTAGATAAAGTGTGTAGTGTAGTGGGAGTGTGTGTGTGTATGTGTATAGTATAAATAAGGGATAAATATGAACAATATTGGACTTCTTCAATTGGATGGCTATTCGGGATGAGTGAGCAACAGGGTGATTCAAAGTCCTCGTATTTCCCAAAAGGATAAGAAGGGATTCTACCTCTTATGATGGATCGATGGGGGATATCTTTACTCCCTTCGATGTCTCAAAATGTCCTTAGACTAAAATGGATTTGGATTTGAAGATAGAGAGAGGTTCATGATAATGAAAAGATGACTTGATGGAATAATTTCACTTGTAAAACCACTTTGACGGAGAAATAGTGTTGAAACTTCCATGATTAAGAACAAAAAAGTATGTAGAATCCCTGAATCAAGGTATATTATAACCTATACTTAAGTATTTTATGATTTTGAAGGTTTTTGTTTGGTGTTTTGAATTTTTTAGGAAAGAAATGGTAAAAATGTATAAGATTTGACTTTATCTTTAGGGGTCGACCCCCCATTGTGCCTACATATTCATTGTAGGCAGAATCAAAATCAACGTAGTTCAGGCATTACTGTTGGAGAAAATACATGAGCGAATAAGATGAAAAAGAAAGTAATTGTAGTGTTACAGCACAACACCACTCCCTTTAGGTCTATACTCTCAAAACAATGTAATTAAAGAGAACATAGCTATGATGTCACACGAACACCTTTTCATTTTTGCAGCGTTTCGAGTTGAAATTTTGTTGTAAGAAATAAATTTATAACTTCTTCAGTAGTCAGGAGGTTTCTTGAAAAGAAGAGAAAGGTTATGTGTGAAGAAAGGAAAGTATAAAGGTTCTGTGAGTAAAATGATGAAAGTTTGGTTAACGAGGGGGTTTGGAGAAAAAATGGGAGAGTTTTGGATATTTTCTAGAAAGAAAAGGAAACAAAACATAAATCTAAAATTTATGAAGCATATTAAATGCCGCTAAAGTTACTGGTGAGGGCTCTATTTATAGGTAAAAAGTAAGGGATCTAGTACTGGTTTGTATATCGTAGCATGACTAATCAGTATGAGCACATTTCCCGAGGGACCGATCGGTCATGGGGGTGTGTTTTGAGTTTTGGCCTTGCTTGGAGGCCCTTTTATGTGTCTTTGGAGGGTGATTGTTTGCATCACAATCCTCCTATATTTTGAGGGAGTGGATGGAGTTGTCTATAATATGCATGATTATACGGTTAGAAAATGTTTGAAAATACAATTCATATTTATGTGGTCATGGAGGAGTGAAAAAATATGGGAGTGATTTTATCTAATTTTTGGAGTTATGTGGAAATTAATTTGGTGGGGTGACTACGAAGTGTATTCCATAGAAAATGATAAAACTATGGAGTACTTTTCATATTTATAAGTATTATTATCATATAATATATTTAAAATCAAGAGCGACAAAAGTGAGAAATGAAAATAAAATAATTGTTTTCCATGGAAAATAAAATCTACAACAATCAAACAAAACATAATAATTACAATAAAAACCGATACAATAGTTTGTAAGCAGTATAAAATATGAATTAGCAACGTGAAATCATTGTTGGATGATATATACCATTGCTCAAACAATATATATAGGTACGTATTAGCACGATATCCCTCACTACCCTATTTCTCTCTTACACTTTTTCCGCTTAGGTCAAAAATCAATGTTTTCTTTAATAATTCATAAAATATGTCGATTTTGTAATGTTATTTTAAAACTTAAAATATACACTCAAGTTGTGATGACAAACTACATAGACATTGACTTTTCACCAGATTATACATAGGGACTTGAAAGGTTGAATCCCTTCAAACTCAAGTATATTTTTGCCAAAGAGTTCATCTCTTACTAATCACCTTTATATAACAAGCGTGATAGCAGATGTAAAATTTAATATGCCATGCATGTTGGAACAACATGCATATGAAACTTCTTGATGATCAGAATACAAGGCGATAATCACATAGTGAAGAAGGGGGCAGAGGTTTACTAATACCTTTTCAATACGCACATAGTCCATAAAGACAATAGTAGGGTTCGCACTCAGGATTTTACCCTCTAGTCTTAAACATTTAATTATAATTTTGTTTGTTTTAAGAAAAATTAATTGGTGACTTTGAAACAAGTTAAACATATCCGAACTTCATTGATCATTGAAAAGGACAAGACCAATACGAAAGACCAAGACCAAGAATGCACTTATGGCTGCAAGACAAATCCTCCCCTCCCCGATATGTTAGTTTGGGATTCTCTGACGCTCTTCTTTTTTCTTTATATATATAATGAGTTAATCACAAGTGTACCTAAAAAGCAGACTTTTTAATAAATCTTAACAAAAAACACCTTACAACTCATTAATTTTAATTTATGGGTTGTAATTGGTCCGCGTCATTGGCAACAAATATAGGTATGACCCGAGACCCCCTACCCCCTATCCCCACAATGCAGACCACTAGATAAAAAAAAATGCTTCAATGCTTACTGAGGGTAAGGGCAGCCATGGTGGATGGTAGGAGAGGTAAAAAAAAATATTCGATCGACGCGCATGTCCGTTTCTGCTGGAGCGGACCAATTACAACATAAAAATTAAAATTAATGGGTTGTTAGGTGTTTTTTGTTAAGATCTATTAAAAAGTCTGTTTTTTAGCTCCACTTGTGATCATCTCCCTATATATATGTAAAGAAAAAAGAAGAGGGTCAAAGAATCCCAAACTAAAAAGTCTATTTTTTAGGTCCCCTTGTGATCACACTCACACTATAATTATTTTTTTAATAAAAAAAATAAAAAAAAGTGGATGAGTGTGTGAGCACCACCGAGGCTCGCAAGAAAAAGAGAAATATAAATAAAATTCTAAAAGAAAAAACCATAATAAAGAGATTTAATAATATATGACATCACAAAGTAATTAATAGGATTAATATGTTATTGATGATAAGTGTATATCCCCAACATTTACAAGCAGAGAATCCCTTGATGATAATTCAACCAATCTGAATAATGGGATCAATTCAAACATCAGTTACCCAAAAAGTTACACACAGTCCACTTGATGATGATACTCCAAAAGTAAATCTACCTGATAAAAATAGGACCTAACAAGAATCCCATGAGTAGATAAACCTCATGCTATACAGATACACTACATCCATACTAGATTCATATATGTGAGGTACGTAGTTAGGATAGTGGGTGATTAATTAGCATCAAACGTGTTGTTGGGTTATGTCTTTCCTAGAGAGGGTTTACTTGAGACTAGTTCACCCTAGCCTATCCTGATGAAATGTAAAGTTATTGTCGTTATTTAATCACCTGGTGGGTGAGAGAAGTTACATTCCTACGCTTCTAGTTAACTTGAAAAAAAATTTGGGATATTATTATTAAATTTGACAATGGCTTATGTCGAGTCGTGATCATGTCAATTTTTATTATATTCAGATTTTATCGTGTCCGTGTCTCGTGTTCGCCCTTTATTATTCAGTAAGATAACGAATAATTTTGAATCGTATAAAAGTTGACATAGTAAATTATTTTTTAAGCGAAAGAAATTTATTTATAAAAAAAAGGGAGAAAAGCCTCTCGCAGTGGCTCTTACAATCACTAAAGAAACCCTGCTCAAATTACGAAAATATACAATATATTGAACAAGAAGCAAAAGGCCTTAAATTATATTTAAGAGCCAGTTTTTCCTCATTTGTTAAGAACGGAAAGGAGTCCTGTTCAGAAATTTTTTAACGTCCATTTTAATTTTTTCCATCAACCCCATCTTGATTTCTTGACCCTTCTAAACTACCTAAAATACCAAAGGAATTACTTACTTGAGAGTTGAACATTTGATATTGATTTTCCCCATTTTTTTCCAAACAAATATTCAATAAAATAAAAAACTTGGGCAGATTTAACACTCATTTCTAAATCAAATTTTTGGATCCCGACATATAACTCAACTCCAGGGCATGTATCATCCTATTCTAGTGGTAAACAATTATCATTAAAATATGGTATGTCCCCTACAGGGGGCATATCATCTTCAGAATATGTTTATCAAAGTTAGTAGAGGTTTTATCCCCAAAGGAAAAATTTTGTTTTTTGGATCTCAAACCAATTTTTTGGGGGTATGACAACACCTATTTTGTTCCTCTTTTTCAAAATACTCCACTGTTTGGTTCATAGGTTCCAAAATTGGAGACTCCTTTTTTTCTTTATCACTCATTTTGGCTACCCTTTTTTTCTGTATCACTCATGGGATAATACCTGTTGGTTATTATAGACCTTATTTAAAACAACATCAAATGGAGAAGATTTGTTTCCCATTATATTAGGAGCAGTAAGTTGCATAACTACTCTTACCTCTAGTTGACTTGACTAGTCATGTTATCACGATTGTTCACGATCTGAGCAGTATTTTCCTGATCTTCTCCTTCCTTTTGATTTCCACCAACACGTCGAATTAAGGGTTTAACAGTACACTCCTCATTGATTATAATTTGATGCATAAGATCTTCAGCATTTCCACGGACTACAGTGGAGATAATATCAGTTAAGAGTTCCATTAGTGACTCCACTTTTATTTTTGTTAACCTTTACTTCCCATTCAGCATGGGAATTTTGATTGGACATCTGCTTTTGAGGTTGAGGATTAGGGTCAGGGTTCTTTTGAGGTTGATTGGACTTGTTTGAGGTTTGTTCTCTTCACGCAGAAAGGACAGAAACGAGGAGGATTTTCATAGACAATGTCTTGCCAAAAGCCATTACCACCATTGCCTATCCAAACTCTGGCATCTTTAGTTTTAAGGATGTTCAATTCAACACACACCCTAGCAAGATTTGGCCTATCAATTGATATGGTAGAGGCATCCATTTTAAGAGGAGTACCTATTTACTGGGCAATAGAGTGTAAGGCATATTTAGCAAAGAAGTGGATAGGGAGGTTTGGAAAATTTACCAACATATGAGTCATTGGACTTCCTTGATATATTTTTAAGGGCGGAGACCATTTAAAGGTGTGCATGGGGAATTTACTAATAATCCATTGCTCTCTAAGCCATTAACGAAGAAAATCTTTCTCACAATTTTAACTGAGCAAGATGTGTTTTAAATCTAACAACTCTACCGTGCATGCTGCCTTAAAAGAGAACGTCAAAAAGATTTTGAGAATGGAATATAATGAGGGTCGTCCATGAGATAACTTGCCACGATGGAGTGTGTTTTAATGGTTCAGCAAGAATCTTGATATCCTTGTCAGAGAAATTTACTACATGTTCACCTCTGAAATGATAGGGTTGTTTAAGGGAGATAACTTGTGTTGTTTTTGCAGCAACAACACTGAAGAATGACTTTTAGGATGAGGATCAATTGACTAAGGATCCATTGTTAGAGATAAAATTATTTTAAAACACAATTTGAACCATTAATTCATTGACATCGGTAGCTCCCTCATTTTGTAGAATTTGTTATGACTAAATTATTGTTAAGCTACATAAGCTTTTTATAATTCCCAATAATATATCTTATTTACTTAAAATAAAGGGTTTTAACAAGTCTTATCGGGGATAACAGGTGAAGGGGTCAATATTTGACATGACTCAAAACCATTAATGGTCTATCCCTTAACTTACAATTTCATGTACATTTGTATCATATTATTGTACCGTGCCTCATTTTTTCAGGTCGTGTTATTATCCTAATTCAGTGTCCTTAAAATCCTTAGATCATTGTACAAAGTTGAATGACTCTATTGTCTCCACTTGCAAGTGTACTGTGCAATAAGAACCAAATTTATTACCACTATGATAGTCGTCTTGCTTGGAAGTGATAATAGATTGAGTCATAAATTTTCCCATGCTCCCATTCAACTCTAGTAATAAGTTAGTGCTGTCTATGGGGTACAAATATATATTTACACAACAACCACATATCAATATTTCGTCATTTCTATAGATTTTGTTTCTATGTGTCTAGCGGCGACACTTTATATGCATGTGTTTGTAATCAGAAGTTCATTCGTGTATAGAGGATTTCGAATGAATAATGTAACTCGAAGATATTTAGATGAATATATAATGAGATTGACTAGATTTGCATTGAATTTTAGGGTCATTTGAAGTGCTACGAGTGTATGGTCTGTCATTTGAAGTGCCGCATCATTCACGACTTTATAATACTATCTCAAAAACAAAAATATTTTCATAATGACATTTTATTAACATGTATTTTTTATCCACATGGAAATACAAAATATGTCTGACGTTTGGGCTTGGAGATGTTATTTCTGAAGCACAAGGAAATGTGAGAAAAATAAAAGAATCAATATTTTTTCCCATAGACATATATTTTAGTAGAATAAAATCGAACTCTACATTTTCTTGTTGTTTTCCTATAAGACATAATTGTATGATAAAGTGTTGACATTTTCTTTGAAATACTAAAATTTAAGAAACTCCTTATATTAATTTAATAAAACCATTCTCAAACTATGAATTTTGTTTTAAAGACCCTTAACTAAAAGATATCACAAAGTCTTCAAAAAAGAGTGCTTGTAATAAACATACTTCAAGGGACCGTTTGTATAAAGAATAGTTTAGGTGAATTATTACACTAAATATATAGTTTAGGGAGGTTTCATCCCTTCCCCATACTTCCTTTAAAAAATGGAGAACTAAGATCGTTGTGTGTTTTGTGTGCTTGATGGTATGATATAATTTCTCAATGCTAGGTAGTGACATATTGTAGTAGTTGCATGCGGGGTTGACAAATAGTTTGGGAACAAATCACGAGGTTCAATAGATAATGAATGAGTTTGGTGTTGAACTGCTTCGCCCATTAAAAACTGCTAGGATCTACTACGATCCATTGATTTCAACATATAAGAATTATTTTCAAAGATTTTTTCGTCATTTATAGGAAACCAAACCCACAAATTGCATGTATTTTCAATGTATTAAGGTGTATCGTATAATATAAATTTTAACCAACATTGTTCCACTTGCTTTTTCTATAAAACTCAACTCAACACAACCTTTTTTCAACTATTTGGAGGCTACGTGAATCATATTTTTTTAATTCTTCCATGTTCAACGCAATATCCTTCGTTGTGACCACATGATATCATGTCCTTTTTATCATATCCTACCAAATCAATTTAGGTCTACGCCTACCCTAGTGTTATTATTAATATTAACTAAATCACTCTTTCTTAGGAGGACATCTAGAGTATTGTCAATGAATTAGTTAGTTTAATTAAATTTGTTAAGGAGTTAAAGAGTCGACCTATATACGGTTCAAAATGATTTATTATCTTAATTCTCAATAGATAAAAATAGGGAAGACTACATACCGATCCGACCCAAAAAAAATCAACATTAGCATTTTTGGACAAGATTTCTTTGACAAATATAGTATCATGTTCTCCTATTGGCATTGTAATTTGTAAAATAGCATGAAATTTACTTAGGTTATACTTGAACATACATAATAAATTATAGTAACATTTATAGAACATACATAATAAATCATAGTAACATTTGAAGAAAGTGTGAAATTTATTTCATTTATACTTGGGCATGCAATACATTGAGACCATATTGCTTTAATCATTTATCATTTCTTTGATGGTATCAATACATTATTGAGATATTCTTCCAGAGCCCATATGGGAAATATGTTTTTGTAAGCTGAATAAATTACCATAAAGTTATGTTGAACGCTCCCATAATCTGCTGTTGCAATGCATTTTTAATAAAGACCCATATAAAATTAGGGAAAATTTGGTTTTGATGCCCAATGTTTAGGTTAATCATACTTTACCCCTTCAAGTTGTTTGTTATTGTACCTTTCCCCCAATTTTAGGATTTGTTAATTAACAGCTAAAAATCATAAGAAATGACCCAATATTCATAGCTTATCCCCCATCAATTTATATATAATTAGAATTTAGCTTGTGATTTGTTACATTGTAGTCATTCATAGAGGACTTTTCTAATCATTTGCTACAGACTAAAATGGTCAAATAACGGATCAACAATTCTTCTAAAGAAGAAAATAAAGTAAGTAATCAATAAAAAAAAATGGAGGATTAAGTCTAATAAATGAAAGCTTTTGAGGGCAGAAGTCAATTTCGAGATAAACTTTGGGGGTCAAAATCCAAGTGACCTTATAAATTAATGAAATATGTTAAATACTTACACACATACGAAGAAAAATATTAACCACTGTGAAAAATTCTCATTATTCTTTTGGGAATTGATCAACACCTTTGCAACACGATGTAGTGGGGTGTGAGACCCCATAATTTTCTAGAACAAATAATAAAGTAATATTTTCGGAATAAATAAAAATTTGTGGAAATTGAACTTAATTGGTAGATTTAATTTATTAATTGTGAATATGTAATTTTTTGTTATGTCATAATTATACGTGGTTGATTTTGTATGTTAATATTGTGACACCCCACGTATTAAATGTCGGGTGGTCAGCGCTATACTAAAATAAAACGTTGGTCTCATATGGCTCAATCGTAGTATCACTATCCAAAGTATTTTTAATGTTACTAACCACTGTAATACCCCATGGTTTTCAGGACTGGGAATTTAATTTATTTGGGAGAAATAAAATTTATTTGAATCACAGAATTTTAGGTTTGGCAATTGAGGTCAAAATTTGAAGATGGTATAAAGTATTTTGGATGACGATTCGAAGTGCGCAATTGATTCCGGATGGGTCGAGATAGTCAAAATGATGTCCTTGGGATTTATTTCGGTTCTGGAATATTTTATGTTAGTTTGACTCGAATTGGAGTAAACGGGCCATTTAAAGTGTGTATTATTATTTGAAGTTGGGATTTAGGAATTAAAGGCTTAAGAGGCTTACGAAATAAGCCAATCTCATTTCTGATAAAGAGAGTGCTCTAGAGAGAGATAGAGAGAGAGAGAAGAGGGAAAGAAGAAGAGAAAGGGGAGAAGCTTAGAGATTTTCGGCCAATGCGCGACTTCGAGGAAGATTCAACCTCTACAACTTTGAGGCAACTGATTAATCTTGCGAAATAATTCATGTTTGTATTTTATTTCATGATTTGTGAATAAAAGTATGGATTGGAGTATATCTATCAAAACCTAGATTTTGTGGTTTAAATCTTGCATTTGATGTTTATAAATGGATTTGAGGTTATATAATGAGTGGGGTTGATATATATATATATGAGATTTGATATTGGAAACATGATTGGGTTAAGGATTAAGGGTTGGAAGTTGTTAAAATTCGATTTTGGAAATTTAGGTTTTAGGGGAAAATGCCATTTCCTAAACTACTGAACAGGCCGAATCGATTCGGCCCCTTTCCGAATCGATTCGGAATGTTGCAGACTTACAGGTCTGAGTGATCGAATCGATTCGAACGCAAAGCCGAATCGATTCAGCCTGAGATAGACTTACAGGTCCTTTGGACCGAATCAATTTGCTTAAGTGACGAATCAATTCACCTTTGGGACCGAATCGATTCGGACCATTCCGAATCGATTCGGAAACTGGGATGTTTTGAGAAATTTTTCTATAATGAGTTTTACTCCATTTCTATTGGGTTTCTTGAATTGGAACATCCTAATATGGTACGAGAAGTATGTTTTCGAGATTTATTGGGGGTTTCTCACATAATGTGATCGTGGGGACATATCGAGTAATGTTGGGGATATATGCGCATATGCATTGGAATTATTGCATCGATGTAATGAGGAATCTCATTAGGGATAGGAATCCTATTTAGAGATTATATGTGAGTTAGTATATGATGTAAGGTTGAGGAGTTTTTGAGGGAGCTAGGAATGTATGACGTGTAATTGGTATGCCGAATTTTTTGTCGAATCCTTTTAGCGATAGGATTTTATCTAAATATGATTGGGGGAGACCAATGAGAGAGAGGTCGTATATCCTTAGTGACGATAACTTAGGGATTAAATCTGAAATGCGGTATCGTTAAGGGTTCATATGAGTAACTGAACCGTAGTTTAAATTATAAATGATAGAACGCATTATCAATTCGAATAAGTCGTGATTATTATTATATATCGGTGTGCATCTGGGTATAGATGGTATGTGTATGATGATTGATACTTACGTTCGATTTTGAGATAGTATCCTTAATGTTGGATATATTGGGAGAATATTCGTATAATTAGTGTAATGGATGGGTAAGTTTCAAGTGAGGGATCGTTTAAGGAAATGAATTGGTTAGGTATGCGTCACAGCGTTGGTTAGTATAATGAGAATTATCTACACATACCCGAATTTAGTACCTTTATGCATACAAATTTTAGATAGTATATGCATACGTACATATTTATAAATATATGACGCGGATGTATATATATTGTGTGATTTTTTTTACATATGATGTGATTGTGTGTATATATATATGGTGTGAATGATATATAGACTTATTGTGTGCGCATACCCAGCACATGCTATCATGGGAGGTTGCACGGTGTGGGTGAGGATGCGTATTGACCCCAGGTCATTGTCGTCCATTATTTATTATGTGATTTTTTTCATGGGTGAGAAGTATTGGGTATGATTCATTCTCACTTCTAGGTTCAGAACTATTATCTCTTCCCATACGTTGTGTTTTGATTTTATTACCAGGGCGGGGTGATAATAGTCCGGTAGTTGGTAACCCAGGATAAAGGGAGTAATTCCTGGAAGATGATAGCATTGTGTAGTATATTTGTATCCTATAACCGTATATGTTATGAGTATTTTAAAGTGCACATTATGTGTAATATGTGTACATGGTTAATAGGATTTAATGGTTTTGTTGTATATATAGTGTGGATGATATATATATATATATATATATATATATATATATCCTATAGGTGAATGTGATATGGATATTCCAAAATGTACATTCTATGTGTTAGGTGTATGTGCTTGTTAGGGTCAAACGATCGTACTTAGTGACTAAGGTTGTTATATAGACCCCCAAAGACTTTAGGAGAGATCCTACTTGTGTACTTAGAGATAGGACTCGAAATTGGTATATGAGGTTATATGATGTGTGTTGAGAGCATAATGGATCCCGACGATCAACATTGTCAAGGAGTAGTGTATTGGGGGGTTCCTTGTTTGGATTTACCTTTGTGAGACATCCCACGAAAGAAACGTAGCGCAATGTTGGGAGTGGGTAGAAGTTTAGTCCTTTTTACTCGGGTGTGTGTTGAATGGTGAAAGAATGCTTTATGAGAATAGGAAGTTAATTTGTGCCCTTTCTGTTATTAAGGACTTGTTTAAGTTAATAATTAGAATCGGATGGACTCTAGTAAGGTATATGTGCATACATATACATTATTATAAATATATATAAGTTTGAGTGTAAACTAAAAGTATGATAGAAGGACAGGATTTTGGGTTGTACTTGAAATCGGGGGTTACGCGGATGTAGACTATATGGAGATTCAGATGGAGATATCCTTAAAAGGTGTCGGGTAAATAAATTAAGGAACGGGTGCATACGTTTAGGTACGCACTTTAGTCCAAGGGTGAGTTTGAGTTCCATGAGAGTGCGAATCCACTTAAATCTTGAAATTGTGTATTGATCAAATATTATGCATTCTAACTTGCTATAAACATTTTCACACCTCGGGCTCTGACCCGTTTATATCTCTCTCTATCTTTATATATGTATATATTGTGTACAACAGGTGTCCCACCGCAAGGATACTGATGATGCTTTTATATCCAGTGTTTTGGGAGCCGTAGCAGATGCGGACTGTTGCGGGATTTCATTATAGCCGCTTCCTACCGTTTGTAAATCTAGATAGGATTCGTTTTGTATATTGGGTCTATACCCAAGGAGTTTATGTATCCTTTTATATTTCCTTCCCATATAAAGTTGTATTGCCTGTGACCTGACAACATATTCGGGTACACTTAATTTATGTACTTATGATGTATTAATTGAGTATTTCTTTTATTGTAGTACGTGCACACATTTTATCTTGTATGGGAATTACTTTATGGTTGTTATTACGTTCATTGTATGTTTTTATATTTTTTTTGGCATCCGCTTATAATAATACTCGGTAGTTAGCTAGGTTTATTTAGTATCGATAGCTGATGCTGAGAATGATCCACTTGACATTCCTAATTTAATTTATTATAGGGTTGTCCACACGTTATTATTTTAAGCGGGGTGTCAGAGTGGTATTAGAGCATCAAGTTCTAGTGTATTTAGCATCTATACGTGTTTTCAGTGTTCTTCCCTAAGCATTCTTGATGTAGAACCCTATTGTTAGGACTGTTGTGTTCCCTATGCCTATATTTTCTTCTGTGATTTGTAATCACTTAAACAACATTCTGATACAGTTGCTTTGGTCTCAGATGTCTCCGAGAAGAAGTCATACAGGCAGGGCAAACAGAGGGGTCGAGAATACAGAACCCCAAATGCCTCAAGGGACTGTGAGTGTAGTTGAAGTTGCCAATATGGTGGCACAAGCAGTAGATGCTGCCATTGTTGCGATGGCACATCATCCTGTAGTTCCTATAGCTCAAGACCACCCAGGGCTATCTACGTGGGAAAGAGTGAGAAAAGCCTTTAAGGAAGGGCATCCTCCAAAAATTTTAGGTGGGAGATCATGCAATAGTTGCAAGTCAGTGGAAGAAGGACATACAAAGCACCTTCGGATGGTGGAATGCAGTGAGGTACATAAATGAATTCTCGTCATCTTTAAATTTACGGGTGAAGCTCCCTATTAGTGGGAGTCAGCCACCACATCGGAGCAGATAGAGATGCAATACCGATATCAAATTTTTGGGTACGCTTTGACTAGAGGTATTTTCCTTCTACGGTTCAGACGGAGATGAGGAAGAGATTACTAGAGGTGACTCAAGGTGATCGAACGGTGGTTGAGTACGAAGAATAATTTACTCAATTGGCTAATTTTGTGCCCGATAAGGTATATACGGAGGAGGAATGAATAGTGAAGTTATCGTGAGGATGATACTGGTGAATTCTAGAGTATTTATTAGGGAACCCGACATTTCTGACTTTACCGATGAGATGGATATGGAATTATTAGACTGTCAGGAGTATCGTCGTCATTTAAAAGGAGTAAGAAATTTTGGGACTAGAGTTTGTCAAGTAGGACTGGAGGAGATGATGCCAACGGAGCAAGATCATCGCCGCAATGAGGTTATAGGAAGGGTTATCGAGGGCCGCAACAACATTTTGTCCCTCAGGATGGCCAGGAAGGATTTTTTGGGAGATGTTTCTTTCTTTGGATAATTAGACCATGTGAAGGGGGATTGTCCGAGAAGAGGTAGAGGGAAACTTTTTAAAGAAGTTTTGAATGTGCAACCCCTATAGCAGTTCATAGGCCAGGTTGGGCAAGAAAACTCTGAAGAGGGACCCATTGATGAAGCGAGGCAGTTGAAGTATTGAGGTAATATGTGAATTATTTTCCTATATGCTTAGGTTATGCTTTGCGCGATATTGGGAGCATCACATTTAAGGTTTTCGTGAGTGGTTAACCATTATAACCATATAGTATATGAAATTTCCCTAAAGGGATGAATGAGCACGTGTGGCACTTGAATGATATCTTTCGGGTGAATAGATTGCTTTGAGATGGGCTATTAGAGAGTTGTGCTTTTTGGTTTTCAGAAGTACGAACTGTTAAGTTTGTTGAGTAGTGACGGTAAGGCTATTGTTTGATAGTTAGGCTAGAGGCGTGTGTTTGTAGTGTTCCAATTATAGGATGGCCTATCTTATGGCGATGCTTGGTAGTGATGTAAAGGATTTTTTTACTGAGGAAACTCAGGGTTTAATGGGTTTCTTGTTGAGTGAGGAATTTAGCTCATGGTTGTGCTAGCTTTGAGAACTAGGTTTTGGTGAAAGCATCATATTTGTTGATACCTTTTGTTTTAAGCATGAGGTGATTGATTTGGTGTGTCGAAAGACACAAAACTATTTTATATTATATTATTTTATAGGCCTTTAGACAATATCTATGGTTTGAAAATCTTTTACAAAACCTTAGTCCTCATTCAACTAATCTCAATTCCTGACAGAGCTACACATTAGTGTATTGGGAGGGTTCCATGTTTGGATTTCTCTTGTGAGACCTCCCCCGCGTGAAAGTAGTGAATGTCAGGAATTGAGAAGAGTACAATCACTGGAAATTTCAAAATTTTATATATTTAGTACGATGTTGTAGATTAAAGGTGTTGAGAGTTATATTACGAGTGAGGCAAGTGGACTCGAGTTATGTTTATACGAGTTAAGCTCGGGTATAGGGTGTATGGGCGCCCTGGTTAGATAATTTATTTTTTATTCAAAGTAATTCACCGAGAGAAGTGGGGGAAATAGGTATGGTAATCTAGAGGGTAGGTGACGTAAGAACTAGTTAAGGTTCGGAGTCCTAGGCTTAAGTTAATTTCGAGGATGAACTTCTTTTAAGGGGGGGAGTCTGTAATACCCTGTAGTTTTAAGGACTAAGAATTTAACTTATTTGGGAGAAATAAAATTTATTTGAATTGGAGAATTTTAAGTTTGACAATTGAGGTCAAAATTGAAAAATGGTATAAAGTATTTTGGATGACGATTTGGAGTGCGCGGTTGATTTCGGATGGGTCGAGATAGTCTAAATGTTTGTCCTTGGGATTTATTTCGGTTCCATAATATTTTAAGTTAGTTTGACTCGAATTGGAGTAAACGAGTCATTTAAAGTGTGTATTATCATTTGAAGTTGGGATTTAGGATTTAAAGGCTTAATAGGCTTACAAAATAAGCCAATCTCATTTGTTAGAAAGAGATAGTTGTAGAGACAGATGGAATAGGAAAAAAGAAGACAAAGAGGAGAAGCTTGGAGATTTTTGGCCAATGCGCGACTTCGAGGAAGATTCAACCTATACAACTTTGAGGCAAGTGATTAATCTTTCTAAAAAATTCATGTGTGTATTTTATTTCATGATTTGTGGATAAAAGTATGGATTTTGACTATATATATCAAAACCTAGATTATGTGGTTTAAATCTTGCATTTGATGTTTATAAATGGATTTGAGGTTGTATAATGAGTGGAGTTGATATATATATGAGTTTTGATATTGGAAACACGATTGGGTTTAGGATTAAGGGTTGGATGCTGTTAAAATTGGGTTTTGGAAATTTAGGTTTTGGAGAAAAATAACCGTTTAGTAGCTACCTGAAGAGGCCAAATCGATTTGTCCCCTTTCCGAATCGATTCGAAATGTTGTAGACTTATGGGTCTGAGTGACCGAATCGATTCGAACCCAAAGTCGAATCGATTCGGTTTGAGACAGACTTACAGGTCCTTTGGACCGAATCGATTCACTTAAGGGACGAATCGATTCGCCTTTAGGACCGAATCAATTCGGACCAATCCGAATCGATTTGGAAACAGGGTTGTTTTGAGAAATTTTTCTAGAGTGAGTTTTACTCCATTTCGATTGGGTTTCTCGAATTGGAACATCCTAATATGTTACGGGAAGTATGTTTTGGATATTTATTGGGGGTTTCTCACATAATGTGATCGTGGGGACATATCGAGTAAGGTTGGGGATATATACACATATGCATTGGAATTGTTGCATCGATGTAGTGTGGAATCTCATCAGGGATAGGAGTCCTATTTGGAGATTAGACGTGAGTTAGTATATGATGTAAGGTTGAGGACTTTTCGATGGAGCTAGGAAGGTATGACGTGAAATTGGTATGCCGAATTTTGTGTCGAATCCTGTTAGCGGTAGGATTTTATCTAGATAAGATTGCGAGAGACCAATGAGAGAGACGTCGTATATCCTTAGTGACGATAATTTAGGGATTAAATCTAAAATGCGGTATCATTAAGGGTTCACATGAGCAACTGAACCGTAGTTTAAATTAGAAATGATATAACGCATTATCAATTTGAACAAGTCGTGATTATTATTATATATTGGTATGCATCCGGATATAGATGGTATGAGTATGATGATTGATACGTACATTCGATTTTGAGATAGTATCCTTAATGTTGGATATATTGGGAGACTATTCATATAATAAGTGTAATGGATGGGTAAGTTGCAAGTGAGGGATCGTATAAGGAAATGAATTGATTAGGTATACGTCACAGCATTGGTTAGCATAATGAGAATTATCTACATATACCTGAATTTTGTACCTTTATACATACGGATTGGAGATAGTATATGCATACGTACATATGTATAAATATATGGCGCAAATGTATATACCTTGTGTGATGGTTTGTACATATGATGTGATTGCGTGTGTGTGTATATATATATATATATATATATATATATATATAGTGTGTGAATGATATATATACTTATTGTGTGCGCATACCCAACACATGCTATCATGGGAGGTTGCGCGATGTGGGTGAGGCCCCTGGCTTGAGGAGCAGGGTGCGTATAGTCCCCAGGTCATAGTCGTCCATTATTTATTGTGGGATTTTTAATCTGGGTGAGAATTCTAGGGTATGATTCGTTCTCACTTCTAGGTTCGGAACTATGACCACTTCCCATACATTGTCTTTTGATTTTATTACCAGGGCGGTGTGATAATAGTCCAGTAGCTGGTAAATCGGGATAAAGGGAGTAATTCTTGGAAGATGATAGCATTGTGTAGTATATTTGTATCCTATAACAATATATGTTATGAGTATTTTAAAGTGAACATTACGTGTAATATGTGGAAATGGTTAATAGGATTGAATGATTTTGTTTTATATATAGTGTGGATGATATATATATCCTATAGGTGAATGTGATATGGATATTCCAAAATGTACATTCTATGTGTTAGGTGTATGTGCTTATTAGGGTCGAACGATCGTACTTATTGACTAAGGTTGTTATATCCACCCCCGAAGACTTTATGAGAGATCCTACTTGTGTACTTTGAGATAGGACTCGATATAAGTATCTAAGGTTATAGGGTGTGTGTTCAGGGCATAATGAATCTAGACGATCAACATTGTCAAGGAGTAGTGTATATTTGGATTTTGCTTTGCTAGACGTCCCACGCACGAAACGTAGAGCAATGTGGGGAGTGGGAAGAAGTTTAGTCCTTGGTACTCGGGTGTGTGTTTAATGGTGTAAGAATGCTTTATAAGAATAGGAAGTTAATTTGTGCCCATTCTATTATTGAGGACTTGTTTAAGTTAATAATTAGAACGAATGGACTCTAGTAAGGTATATGTGTATGCGTATACATTATTATTATTATTATTATTATTATTATTATTATTATTATTATTATTATTATTATTATATATATATATATATATATATATATATATATGTAAGTTTGCGTGTAAACTTCAAATATGTTAGAATGAGAAGATTTTGGGTTGTACTTGAAATCGGGGATTACGCGGATGTAGACTATGCAAAGATTCAGATGGAGATATCCTTAGAAGGTGTTGGGTAAATAAATTAAGGAATAAGTGCATACGTTTAGGTGCGCGCTTTAGTTGAGGGGTGAGTTGGAGTTCCATGAGAGTTCGACTCCACTTAAATCATGAAATTTTGTATTTATCAATTATCATGCATTTTAATGCACTTGCTATAAATGTTTTCACACCTCGGGCTCAGACCCGTTTATATCCTTCTCTTGCTATAAATATGTATATATTGTGTACAACACGTGTCCCACCGGAAGGATACCGATGGGGCTTTTCTATCCAGTGTTTTGGGAGCCGTAGAAGATGCGGACTGTTGCGGGATTTTGTTATAGCCGCTTCCTACCATTTGTAATTCTAGATTGGATTTATTTTGTGTATCGGGTCTTTTCCCAAGGAGTTTATGTATCCTTTTGCATTTCTTTCCCATAGATTGTTGTATTGCATGTGACCCGACAGCATATTCGGGTATACTTTCTTTATGTACTTATGATGTATTAATTGAGTGTTTCTTTTATCGTAGTACACGCGCACACTTTATCTTGTATGGTAATTACTATATGGTTGTTATTAAGTTCATTGTATGTTTTGATATATTTTTTTGGCATCCGCTTATTATAGTACTGGGTAGTTAGCTAGGTTTATTTAGTATCGACAGTTGATGTTGAGAATGATCCACTTGACATTCCTAATTTAATTTAGTATAGGGCTAGCCACCCGTTATTATTTTGAGCGGGGTGTCACAAACACCTAGTAGTTAAATAGACTGGTGCCAAATTTTATCTTACATGAATTAATAACGTGGGGAAATGAATAATAATTAAACCATCCACACAAACTGATAACTGAAGTCCGACACATATAAAAATATGAAAAAAGAAGATCGAATAAACTATCGGCTCGATAAGTTAATCCAACAATAATATGAAAAATGAACTGGATGCGCAAAGTTTAATCCCTAACCTGGAAATACTGAAATAGTCTGGACGAAAACATGCCCAAATGTGTACTGAAATAAGTTCCTACACTAGGAATAAATGAATGAGGCGTCTGTAGGAAACTCCTGCAAATTCCACCCAAGCTGAAGCTATGCATCATTGGATAGAATTCCTAGGTTGGGCGTCCCAGTGGATGGACACCTAAAATGTTTTGAAAAATATTTTGACACGGGTAAGAGTCTAAGGAACACATTTTAAAAATATTTAGCAAGCAGTAAAATTCCAATTAATTAAATATGCATAAAAATATATTCAAGCTAGTGTCATACTCTCTTGTGGTATAACTCACCCCTCGTCTAACTCGCATACCTAAAGCTTGCCTTCTAACCTCACTAGTTACACCAACCCACCTTACTAGCCTTATTACACCTCTTTCTATCGCACTTGTCTAACCCAAGTATTCTTACTTTGATCATTCAGTTATGTACTCATTAACTTATTAATCAATTAAACTATATTAAGACATATAACGTTGACACTAGTTATACAAGAAATCCCTCCTAAATCTTATAACATTCACACTAGTTATGTAAGAATTACATTCACACTTATGTATTAATCCCGTATATAATTATTTACTCATCTTATATACGTACTGGTGTACTACAACATTTACTTAAATGTCGCGTATAATAACCATCCATTCCTGGGTAATAACTCACCAGATGCTTTCTCTAAAATTCTATCATATCCCAGGTATACTCACTCTAACCTGGTTACCTCAAGTCGAACTCACTAACGAGCTTGGGTAAAAATATCGCAAAGGTAGTGGAGGCGATCATATTATCCCCGAAAGTGAGACCGAATCATACCAAAGTATCTCACCTCAGAAAATAAATCACACAATAGCACATCGGGCGATATGACCTCTGGATTATACATTCCCTATTGTCACAAGACAGGGAATTCATCCACATCGCCGAACCTCCTATGGTAGCACTAGAGGGGTATGTACTCATAAATATCATTCACACCGATATATATAATAAGCACACAAATATATATATATATATATATATATATATATAAAGTTAATTGTGTTCGGCTAACCCTTGCCTAACTCTCATGAAACTAGCCTATAATAATCGAGTCTATCTACCCAACTCCAATTCCTCTTTATCATACTGCTTCAAAAATTGGGTTTACTCACTCTACCCATAATCCCATACCGATATCCGAAATTCTCTTCATTTCATAATATGTCCATAAAGGTGGTAGCCTTAGAATTTTTCCATATTGGCTAACCACTTCCTTACTATAGCCTACTGGAATTTAATAGGTCCCTCCCTATATTTTAAAAATAATACAAAAGTCCCCCTGATAATTTATTATGAATTTAGGGCACAAACACAAGAATTTTACCTTTTCTAGGCAGCCGAATCGATTCGGATTAGGAACTGAATCGATTCGCTGTGAACAGGTTCTCTTCCTCGGGAACCATTTAGCCATTGTTGTTCCTCTGAGTTTTATATCTTCAACCCAGAACTTAATTTAACCATACCCAACATACCACCTCTTTCATAACTAGGTTCCTATCATAAATTGATCCTTCAAACATCATTAGTTACATTCACAACTATCAATTCCCGAAATGGGTTTTTATAGTTTCCATTATATCATTTCTCAATTTCAATTCTCAAATACGAAATTTCTCAAAAAACCACTACTGGGATTTTCACAAAGTTCAGATTTCTTCAGTATGGAACTTTATTACATCTTTAATTAAGCCTTTAATTTTCATGACACGATTAAGTCATCCAAAACCCCTTTTTCCTGTGATACCGACCCAAAAATCAATTTTCAATTACACCCACTATGATATGAATCGAAATATCGCAATTTATATTGAACTCAAGTTAACCACTTGCCTTATAGGATTCGTGGAGTCTGATTCTATGTTAGAAAATCATGAATCTGACACATCATGCCCAATTCCTTCTTGGATTTTGCTCCTAAAAACTTATCACTTTCTTCCTCTTCCTTCCTCTCCAATACTAGGGTTTTCCATAATGACGAGTTGCTGCCATAACTCCTTAGATTAGGTTAATTATCTCTAATCTTGAAATTAAACCTACGGGCCAAGCCCAAATGACCAAAACACAACCGTATAGGCCCAGTTATATCTAAAAATCGGGTATACTATTATGACTATCTCGTCCCCTTTGAAATCAACCTGGATCTTGAAATTGCCATCCGAGTCACTCTACAATAAGTTTCTATCCTCACCCTATATAGTCTATATCGACTCCCGGTCGAGATAAAATATTTCCATGTCACTATCACTCACTAGGACAAAAAATTAATAACTTACTATTCACATAGTAATTATATTTCCTAAATATTAACCATTAAGTCTCCAGATTAATATTTTAACCAACACATAATAATTAAATCAATTAAATTACAACACACTTGTAACTTAAAATTACCCAAATTAATTAAATAATAAATTCTCAAAACCAGAGGGTGTTACAAATGTTTATAATAATTTCATATGTCGTAGAAAAAATCCATTACTGATGTGTGACAAATTAAACATGTATAATGTTAGAATAAAATAATTGGGACGTATTTCAGGGAGTATACGGGCTCGTTTAGGTGTTTTAAACCTTTAAAAATGGTCACGGACCATAGGTCCATAATTTGGGAAACTTTTCACCTAGTTTGGGTATGGATTCGGGTTCATTTGAGGGTCCAAAATATGGGGTTTTATTCCAACTCAGGATTACGGAGTAATATATGTTTAAGTGGAAATAAACAACTCCACATTACTTATTATAAACCTAAACCTAATTGTTGCACGAAGAAAGAAGAGGATAAAATCAAAAAGGGTAGAAAAGGCAAGAAATCAAAGGGGGAATCAAGGGGTTTTCCTCCACAACTTATTAAGGCAATAATTATCTTTCTTAATTAAACTTCCAACGTATATCTTAATGCATTATAATGACCTCATATAATTTACGGGTTTTACGCTGAACTTTGGTGAATCAATTTTTATAATTAAACTCATGCATGTAGAGGTTTAATTATAACATAGATTATAACCCAAAAATCTAGGTATCAAATTCTTGAAATTTATGATAGACACCTTAGGGTTCTTGAGACGGATTTGGGTAATCTTGAAATTTACATGTAGAGGTATTAATGTATGTTTATATTCTGGAGATTAATGACCTTACTTCCTTGATTATATGCCCATCAATTGAATTACACATGGCTAATAAGGTAGTAAGAAATTGGATTTTAGGTTATAGAATAACCACATAAATTTTGGAAATTTGGAGAGGGTAATTGGGGTTAAAATGTAAAATTGATCACCCTAAGATGATAAGTAAATGATTAAGATCATGCTAGTATGTTTATGCAATGGTATAGATGTTTAGGTTGGACTTGGGGAAGGAATTAAGGGTTTGTGTGTTAAAGGGAGTAGCACATCTGGGCAACTGCAGCTTTCTGAATCGATTCTTCTTTGAGGAGAATCGATTCAGTTGGAAAAAACTCTGCTACTACTGTAATCTGAATTGATTCGATTTGGAAGTAAATTAATTCATCCCAGAACCGAATTTATTCGTCCGTAGGATTGATAGAGCTGAGGCCGCGGTTTGGTTAGGGAAATTTTTTGAAGTCCATACGAGTTAGTGGGACCGTGTTTGGGCCAACAGGGAATTTATTAAAAATGCAAATGTGCCTATAGTTACTTGAAGAATCCAATTTAACTAGATGGTTAAATCATTATCATGTAATTAACTACATGGTAAATTATTAATGACTGGATAAATTGTGGACATTATGTGAAATAATTTCTAGGTAATTATAGAGTAGTTACCTATACATATTATATGAGATAAATAATATGTACTGATATGTATTTGTGTGGACATACTAATGGTGGTGGACGGTCTTATCGGCTTGGAGTTTCGTGCGTTCGGACGGCATAGCACACCCCAGCTTATGTGTGTTATGTGATGTCTACATAGGATAATAGATTCCTCCGAACCTATCGATAGAGTAAGAATGACACACCAATGGTAGATGCCTTTGTGGATCGAATATATGAAAGGACACACACACACACACACACACACACACATATATATATATATATATATATAATCGTGATAAATACACAATAAGGTGTGATTAAAATACAATGAAATCATGCAAGAGATATTCAAACACACACATGTGAGGAAAAATCCCCCAAAGGGGCAAAATCATTTATTTTCATTATAATATTGTAACATGCAATTTCGGATTACAATGAAAAATACAGTGACACAGAATTATCCGTAGGTGTCGGATCTGTAGTCGGCGGCTGGAAGTTTCCCTTTCCAAGAGAGCAGCAGTTAAGAAGAAGAACGGTCTTCTCCCCAAGGGTATGAAAAAAATAGTGTTTTTGTTCTAGGGTTTCATAACGATTCACAAATGATTTGGAAATTTGTGTGAATCAAAACATGAGTTTTGGTAACTCATAAAGGTGAAGACTTTGAGTTTATGAACTCTGAAAATCGTGTGTAGAAGTCTCTCCAAACCAACTCCCCGTTGTGGGTTTATAAAAGAAAACTGGCCCTTAAAAATATGACCACGATCTGCATGATTCTATCCCAGGCGAAACGGTCCGGATCTGAGGCGGATCGGTCCAAGGTCAGATCGGTTCATTTTTGTAAGAGGTCTCTTCGGTTCGCATTCGGTTCGGGGTGTACTGGTCCAAGGGAAAGGCGGATCGGTCCGGGTAGAGGGAAGACCGGTTCGTTTTTAAAACTGGCGGACCGGTCCGGCTGACCAGAACTCCGATTCCTTCCTTTCTTTGATATTCGGATCTGTTTGAAGACGATGTGAGCTTAAATTAATTCAACGATGTAACGGCTTATGACGTACACTATAATGATGGACAGAATGTCCTTATAAATCTCCCCCTATGTCTATGCCGGAACAAATATAAAAAATCCGAATTATCAAGAATCAAAATGCCTATACAAATCTACCATTCCATGAACCCGAAACTGAAAAGGTACATATGAATAAGACTTCATCGTTTGATCTTTAACTCTTCAAGAATCTCAGCACTTTTCTCATCAGGGTGTTCAATCCAATGATAATCCATGTAGTACCTACACACATGAGATAAAGCAAATACCAAGTGACGTATCGAGTTTGAAATGAGATATACATATATACGAAGTTATGAGAAAACTCAAAATGTCAAAACTCCCCCATAATAAGATAATTCATTCTCCCCCTGTCTATGATGTCCCCAAATAGATAAATGAGAGAAATAAATCAACCAAGTAATTGCGGGGGGTCACAAGGACTAAATCACACCATGAATGAACACAAAACAACCAAGTCGGTGATAGCGTTAATGAAGGGGTGTGATCAAACGCGATAGGAAAATCAATGCATACAAACATGACATATGTGCATGATGAATATTGGATATTCCTAACGAATGAACTCAAATGCTTCCTTTGGTGTAAAAGAATGGAAATATAAGACATTGACTCAATCAAATCAACAAATCAAAGCTCACAGTGATTTTCACACCAATAACGTCCAAAACGATTTAATGCTTTTTCAGGACTTCCAAGGAAGTGCAAACCCGTTTAAACATTAGCCAACCAAACTCCCTCAGATATATATTTTGAATAGAGGTATGCTAAATTCTCAAACTTTGGAGAATTGATGGTGAAACCTAAATGGCCCATGTTTGGCATGTATTGCTTTTTATTGCCTTCAATTTTCTTCAGGCTCTTTTAACCTCTTTGGACCTCGGATAATAAAATTCCTCAATTTTTTAGGTCCTTTTCAACGGTGGCTTTTGCGCAAAGGATAGATAATTACCTTTCGCAACCCCTCCCCATTATCAATTTAAACACAAAGTCTCACTAAAACGGTTTTCACATGCAATCCAATCTTTTCAAGTTTTATCGTATATTAAACGTTGTATAGACAGAATTGAGGTGGAAACACTCAAGCCAATATGAGATAGACAAGTGCAATAATCAAATATAGCCGTGCATGTGTGCAATAAAGGATATAGGAGTCAAACATGTAGGAAGATATCACTAATCACATCTTAAAGACTCCAAACAATGTAAAGCACATGGATGAAATGATGTAGCATCTCAAATCTCTATCAAGCAGTCACATGGATAAAATGGAGTGAAATTATGACTCGGCTATCTTAAATGCTCATCTATAAAAGGTCTAAAATAAATGTCTTTTTCGATTTTTCAAAAATTTTCTAAAAAGGAAAATCTTTTTGGAATTTTTTCTTTTAACTAAATAAAAAAATAAACAAAAATAAAACAAACTAATGATACAATCTAGCAATAGGAATTAGATGATATGAAAATGACAATGCATCCTATGCTAGACATGGACCAACCCCTCAGTCAACTGTGAAAATCCCCAAAGACTTCCTAATACTCTCAAATCTAAGGGCATCTAAAGGTTTCGTGAAGATATCGGCTAACTGACGGTCGGTAGGAACGAAACTCAGGGATACGACCTTCTCCTCAACTAACTGACGTATGAAGTGCTCACGTAACCTGATGTGCTTTGTGTGCGAATAGTGGACTGGATTGCGGGATATGTGTATCGCACTCATGTTATCACCGTAAATGGTCATGGTGTCCTGTGTAATCCCATAATCCTCCAGCATCTGCTTCATCCATAAGAGTTGTGTGCAACAACTCCCGGAGACGATGTACTCAGCCTCCGCAGTGGATAAAGAGATGGAGTTTTGCATCTTGCTCAACCAGGAGACAAGAGCAGAACCAAAGTAGAAACACCCACCAGAAGTGCTCCTACACCCATCTACATCCCCGGCCCAATCGGCATCTAAATAGGGGACAAACCGTCATCAGTATCAAAGGAATACCAAATACCGTATGAGATAGTTCCACTCACGTATATGATAATACGTTTTAGAGCGAGTAAGTGTGACTCTTTCAGGGATGCCTGATATCTTGCACAGACTCCAACACTAAAGGCTATGTCAGGACGACTAGCAGTCAAGTAAAGAAGACTACCTATCATACTCCGATATAAGGTTTTATCTATGCCCTTGCCTGAAGTGTCTTGACTAAGCTTGATAGAAGTACTCATACGTGTACGTGCATGCTTAGTGGAGTCTAAACCAAATTTCTTCATAAGGTCTCTAGCATACTTGGATTGAGAGATGAACATCCCATCCTCTAGCTGACGAACCTGGAGACCAAGGAAGAAAGTAAGCTCACCAACCATGCTCATCTCAAACTCACTTTTCATCTCCTCTTCAAAGTGATGAGCATGTTGAGCGCACGTGGATCTAAAGACTATGTCGTCCACATAGACCTGGGCAACCAAAATAGCACCACGGGCTAAGAGATAGGAAGTAAGCCTCTTGTACCAAGCACGGGGTGCTTGCTTCAAACCATACAAGGCTTTCCTCAGATAGAATACATGATCCGAGTGCTTAGGGTCTTCAAACCCTTTTGGTTGTTCCACATAAATCTCCTCCTGTAGAATGCCATTCTGAAAGGCACTCTTGACATCCATCTGATATAACTCGAAGCACAGATGACATGCGATGGCGAGAAGTAAGCGGACGGACTCAAACCTCATAATAGGAGAAAATGTCTCCTCAAAGTCTACACCTTCTATATGTGTGTAGCCTTGAGCGATCAACCTAGCCTTATTTCTAATTATGGTACCATTTTCATCCATTTTATTCTTAAAAATCCATCTAGTACCTATCACATTTGTCTCACTAGGTCGGGGGACAAGTTCCCAGACATTATTCTTTTTAAACTGAAGCAACTCATCCTGCATAGCAGATATCCAGTGTTCATCCTTGAGTGCTTCTTTATGATTCTTGGGATAGACTTTGGACGTGTAGCAAAAATGGCTGACAACGTTCTCTAGTTGAGCACGAGTCTTGACCCCAAGAGTGGGATCACCTAAAATGGAGGTAGGGTCATAACTCTTGCGAACCCAAGAAGATGTGTCCCCTAACACAGGAGTAGGGTCCACAAAGTGTGGGTGAGGGACAAGTAGATCACTGTCAGAAGAGTCCTCCTCCTCACACTGAAGGTTAGGATCAATAACCGTCGGAGGTTCGTCATCTTACACGGTGATGTTTATTGATTCCATAACCTTAGAGCTCTTCAGGTTAAAAACCCGGTACGCTCTGCTATTCGATGTATAGCCTAACAATATTCCCTCATCGCTTCGGGAGTCAAACTTTCCTAGTTGCTCTCTATCCCGTAGGATGAAGCATTTACTCCTAAAAACACGAAAATATGCAAGGTTAGGTTTCTTTCCAGTCCACAATTAATAAGGAATTTTAAGTGTGTGTGAACGCAGGTAAACCCAATTCACCGTGTGGCATGCAGTAGACACTGCCTCTACCCAAAATCTCCTAGAAACCTTACGACCTAGAAGCATATATCTAGCCATTTCCTGGATCGTTCTATTCTTTAGCTCAAAAATCCCATTTTGCTGAGGAGTCTTCACAGCAGAAAACTCATGTTTAATCCCGAAGCTATCACAGTAGAGATCTACTTTTTCTTCCTTAAATTTTGTGTTGTTGTCACTATGGATCCTATTAATAGTGACTCTGTGTTGGTTTTGTAGGACACGACACATGGTCGTTAAAAACACTACAGCATCATATTTCTCTCTCAGAAAACCTATAATAGAATATCTGGAGAAATCGTCTACCATCACGAGGATATACCTCTTACCACCCAAACTCTCAGTACGAGTAGGACCCATAAGATCCATGTGAATCAGCTCAAGAACTCGAGAGGTGGTAATGGAATGCAACTTCCTATGAGGGCTCCAAATTTTCTTTCCCAACTGACAGGGTCCACAAACCGTGGAAGTTGACTTTCCAAGAGATGGTAAGCCACGTACTAGGTACTTTTTTACTAAACGAGTCAAATCTCTAACGTTCACGTGACCTAGACGCTGGTGCCACAAATCCATAGGAGTGATCGTGCCATTGTTATAGACAAGTGAGGATGTGGGCACAGTCCCATAGCAATTATCCTTTGTCCTCACCCCTTGCACTAAAAGTTTACCGGCATGATTATAGACTTTACAAGCGTCCCGATCAAACTTTACGGCAAAGTCAGCGTCGCACAGCTGGCTAATGCACAGAAGGTTTGCTTTCAAACCTTTGACGTACAAAACATTTTCTAGCTTAGGAAATCCAAGTAACTCGACAGTACCACGTCCTATAATGCTAGATTTGCTCCCATATCCAAAGGTGACTCTGCCATCCTGCTAATCCTCAAGAGATGTAAAAAATGAGGCATCACCTGTCAAATGTCTAGAGCACCCACTGTCAAAATACCACTGTGAGGCATTATGTGCTTTGAGAGCGACATGAATAACAAAGGCCTTTTTATCTTTCTTAGGTACCCAAGAAGTGGTGACCTTTTGTTTGCCTTTGTTGTTGTTGGTTTTAGCTGGAATTTGAGAAGCATTCACAGACGGCAAAGATATCCGTCAGAATTCCTTCATCAAACACTGAGACGTCGCAGCTAAAAACTCAACACGCTCTCTCAGAATGGAAAAATCATCATAATGATGTGGTGAAGCAGTAGTATGTCGAGTCCGTCCCAAACTATAGCAAAACTCCCTGAGGTGGCCTTTCTTTTGCAATAAGTACAAATGAACACAGTCAAAGGCGGACCTTGGTTTGCATTTCTTGATCGAACTCTCCTTTGAGGTTTTTGACGATGGCCATAAGGAGTCGTAGTAAACTCAATAACTAGTTCGGGTGCAGTTTTGGACGTGGAGACACCATCATAACCTATTCTCTACTGATCACCAAAACCTAAAGCGGGGTCGAGGAGCATCTTTCCCATCTTCCCAGATCTGTCCTCGATTTGTACCTTGAATTCCCGTGCTTTCTCAAGATCATGAGACAGCTGGGAGATAAGGGCTTCAAGTTTCTTCCGAGTCTTCACGGAGGAATGGAGCTCACTCGTAAGACTAGCCACTTGTCTAGTTAAGTCCCATCTCTCTTTCTCAAAAAAACTATCTTTCTCTCTAAACAAACTTTCTAACTTACCGCATGCAGACTCTCTCTCTCTCTCAATGCGGTGCAGATGGAGGACACTTTCTCTCTCGTCTCTTCTAACTCTTCTTATAACACAGTGATCTTAAGAACTAACTCTTCTTATATAACTCGGTGTAGGCGCATTGAAGATTACTCTCGCTCTCACTTGTGTCATCCTCCCCCCTCACTAGCATCGCTCTCACTGTCGAGGTGTCCTTGTGAAGTAGCATCCTCATCTTCGCGAGGTTCACTACGAGTACTCACATGACTCGTCATGAATGCGGTGAAGTTACACTCATGCGGTGACTCATCTTCTGAGTCCACCGACTCGACCTCACTGTCATCGCTAAGGGTAGTATTAAGTACAGCTTTGTCCTTTTCTCTATTAAGACGAGTAGCACACTCAAAAGCTCTATGTCCTCTACCATCGCACTCATAGCACCTCTCACTGTCCTTTTTAGGAGGGTTTTTTTACATCTTTCTCATTTTTCTTTTCAAACTAATTTTTTTGAAAATTCTTCTTATCTTTAAAATTTCCACTTTTCTTAAATTTGAGAATTTTCTTAAAGTTTTTAGCAAATAGAGACAAATCATCTAAGTCAAAATCACACTCAGAATCAGAAGTTTCACTATCTTTCTTTCTAGATGACTCTACTCTCTTTCTTGCCGTCCCATCACTTTTTCTTTCTTGGGCATTAAGTGCAATTCCCTTATCTTTAGACTTCACAGATTTAGGAAACATGTCAATTTCATATGTTTGCAAGTCTCCTACAAGTTCCTCCAATTTTAGCGTATTTAAATTACCCATAGAATTTAGCACAGTGACTTTAGGGATAAAACGCTTAGGCAATGATCTAAGAATCTTTTTCACAACTCTTGCATTAGGAATATGTTCACCAAGATTAAAGTTAGTATTAACAATGTCAGAAAGCCTAGCATAAATATCATCAAAACATTCAGTCTCATGCATGGTGATGGTTTCAAATTGAGTTGTCAAATTTTGCAATTTAGATTCTTTCACAGCATTAGTTCCTTCATGGGTAAGTTGCAAAACATCCCATGCCTCTTTTGACGTGGTGCACGTCATGATACGTCGGAACTCATCAGGAGTGATGGATTCGAAAATTGCACTCAAACCCTTAGAATTAAAAGAAGACCATTTAAATTCATCTTCAGTCCATGTAGTGACAGGTTTTAAATTGGTCACGTTTTCAACAGTGACGGAGGGAGGTGTCCACCCTCTTTCAACTAGAATCCAGACACGTTCATCTATGGCCTTTAAAGCAGACTTCATACGGGCTTTCCAATATGCCTAATTTATCCTGTCAAAAACTGGCATTTTATTATATGATTTCTCCATTTGAACACGTTCTTTTCAAAAAATAATTTTTTCAGAAAACTGATATCTTAGAAAAATTTTGCGGAAAATAGGAATACGCGATAGATTAGTGTAACCTACTATGATACCAATTTGAAAGAGTGTGCGCTTGCGTTCAAATAAGAAATTAAATAATCAAACTCAGTTCAACCCAAATAAACCTTAAACAAGAAACAAGGTGTGATTAAAATAATATGAAATCATGCAAGAGATATTCAAACACACACATGTGAGGAAAAATCCCCCAAAGGGGCAAAACCAACATACAATTTCGGATTATAATAAAAAATACAGTGACACAGAATTACCCACAGGTGTCGGATCTGTAGTCGGCGGCTGGAAGTTTCCCTTTCCAGGAGGGAAGCAATGAAGAAAAAGAACGGTCTTCTCCACAAGGGTATGAAAAAAATAGTGTTTTTGTTCTTGGGTTTCAAAACGATTCACAAATGATTTGTAAATTTGTGTGAATCAAAACACGAGTTTTGGTAACTCACAAAGGTGAAGACTTTGAGTTTATGAACTCTGAAAATCGTGTGTAGAAGTCTCTCCAAACCAACTCCCCGTTGTGGGTTTGTAAAAGAAAACTGGCCCTTAAAAATATGACCACGATCTGCATGATTCTAACCCAGGCAGACCGGTCCGGATCTGAGGCGGATCGGTTCGAGGTTGGACCGATTCATTTTTGTAAGAGGTCTATTCGGTTTGCATTTTGTCCGGGGTATACTAGTCTAAGGGCAAAGCGGATCGGTCCGAGGGCGGACCGGTTCGTTTTTAAAACTGGCAGATCGGTCCGGCTGAACAGAACTCTGATTCCTTCCTTTCTTTGATATTCGGATCCGTTTGAAGACGATGTGAGCTTGAATTACTTCGACGATGTAACGGCTTATGACATACACAATAATGATGGACAAAATGTCCTTACAAATTAGTTTTATTGACTTTATCATAGGTGCTTCTCCACTATAGTTATTGATTTCATTTAAGACAACTGTTAGGGAATAAGCCCAAGATTACTTTACATTATGTTGGGTTCAGATATTTACTTTCTTAACGGATTTATTTTTTAATTGGTGTTGGTTTTGATTTATTTATTGTTTTGAAAATATTCATTGAACCAAAATTATGTGCCTTTAATACATTATTTATATTACATTGTGCTAAGAATGATATTAATTGACAGACAAGCCCCTTCTTCGGCATATCATGCCTGGCTAGCCTTTATGTGAGAAAATAGGGGTTATTTGAGTTGGTATCAGAGCATGGTTATAGTGTCCTTGGGATATGTGTTACGTTCACTACGTTCTGCGTTGCATTCTTTGATATGCAGAGCCTATGCATAGGGTTAATTGTATTCTTACGTAGTACTAATTCGAACCTTATTTTCCTTTAGATGGAAAATGAACAAAGAGGTAGACCGAGGCACGTAGCCACAATTACTGCCAAGGAGGAGGTTCACCCGGAGCCACAATAGTAGCCACATGCCCCACAGTTGATTACACCCACAGATATCGCCACCATTGTGTCTCAAGAGGTTTCTACGCCTATGGAAGCCGTGCTTTAGCACTTCCCACCGCCATAAACACATTGGCAGCCACCACCACCATAGCAGGTCTCCATACCAACTCAGGCACTAGGACATAGGTGGGAAATGGCAAGGGATGCCTTGGTTAAGAGACAACATCTTGATTTTTTAAGCGATTTAGATATATTGGTGGCAAGTAGGTGGAAGAAAAAAAGAGAGAAAATTAACGGATGGTAGAGTGCACATTAGTGCAGAAGAAGATGTTAGCTTCATTCTGATTAGTGGGTCCCTCACTTCATTGATGGGAGGCGATAACGACAGTTGTCAAGAGAGACTATCTTACTATTGATGTGTTTTAGGAGAGGTTTGAAGGGAAATACTTTCCCTTAGACATGCATCCTTAAATGAGGAGCATGTTTGTGCAGTTAAAGTAGTAAGGTCGTACCGTAGCTAAGTATGAGGAGGACTTTACTTCACTCTCGTACTTTGCAAAGGAGGATGTTATCACCGAGCAGAGAAGGATGTACAAGTTCATAGTGGGATTGGCTTGGCTCACCAGGAAGGATCTTTAATGAATCTATCCTTCACAACATATAATCAATTAGTTAATCTCTCACTCCTCCATTCCCAGGATCACAGAGCATTTAATAGGAATACGGGTTACAAACCCCATGGATCTGAGTCGTCGAGCCAGTATGTAAAGGTGAGTGGGGGAGGGGATTCGGGACCTAACAATCTAGGGGTACCTGATTAGAATAAGAAGTTTATGTGTTCAGATGACCTACAGTGATAGGGCCAGGGGCAGGTAAGATAGGGGCAGTATAGAGGCCATCAGGGCCAAGGCCAGCAGGGCTAGTAGACTGAGTGATTCCTATTTCACGGGAATTGTTATACATGTGGGGAAAAGGGTCATACTTTGAGGCGGTGTCTCAAGGTAAGTAGACAGCCAAGGTGCAGGGAGGTTATAGGGGACAGCAGGTGCTAAAGGGACATTGCCCACCATTTTCAGCTCAGGGAGTCGCTTTACCAGCCGCTCCGATACCTGTAACCTCACCTCAGGGGCACCAACCATTAAAGTATGGTCGGGTATATCATGTCGCGAACGCAGAGGGGTCAACACTAGCATAACTAGTTGAAGGTATGTTTACCATCTCTGGTCATAATGGCCGCATTATTTTTGACATGGGTGCATCTCATTCATTTGTTAGCATGGGGTTTTCAAGGGAGACGGGGATGGTAGATTATGAATTTGATATTTTATTACATATAGATTCATCAGTGGGTAGAGGGGAACCAATACGATCAGAGTGTCGGAGTATCAAGATTGAGATAGGATGACTCATATTTGTAGTCGGCTAATTACTACGTGATATTTACAAGTACAACGTCATTTTGGGGACAAACTAGATAGCTACGTACAGAGCATGTTTCTATTGCTATGGGAGGTCCATCGTCTTCTCCATTCCGGGGCAGGACATGTACCTAGTTGCGATGTCATACCCTGGGGATGGGTCAAACATGCATTTACACTGTTTTAAGGAGGATACTTCTTCTAGGGTTATGGTGTTTCTAGACACCATCCCTATGGTGTGTGAGTTTTTGAATGTTTTTAGGGATATTTTGGGGTTGTCACCTAGTCGGTAGATCAACTTTATGATCGACTTCATTCTGGGCATGAGACCCATTGCCCGTACACTGTATTCGTTGTCTCCTGTAGAGATGAGGGAGCTATAGGAGCAAATTGGGTAGCTATTAGGGCATGGATTTGTCCGGAGGAGTACTTATTCATGGGTTGATCCAATTGTATTCATCAAGAAGATGGACGTATCCTTGAGGGTTTGTATCAACTATCGGTAGTTGAACAAAGTTAATATATGAAATGAATACCCGTTTCCACATCTTCACGATTTTTTTTTACCACCTGAGGGGTGCTGCATATTTTTCAAAGATTAATTTGAGATCGGGTTACCACCAGTTGAGAGTCTGGGAGCATAATATCGCAAAGATAGCTTACCTTTTGAGATATGGGTCGTATATGCTTTTGGTGACGCCATTTGGGCTAACCAATGGCCTGGAAATATTCTTGGACTTGATAAATCGAATGTTCAGAGATTACTTAGACTGATTCGTTATAATGTTTGTAGACGATATCATGATTTATTCTCCGAGTATGGAGGAGCACGCAGAGTATTTACGGGTGGTCTTATAAACACTACGAGATTATTAGTTGTATGCGATGTTAGAGAAACGTAGTTTTTGGCTGAGAGAGGTACAGTCTTGGGCCACATTGTTTTTAAGCGAGGGGATATTCGTCGACCTGAGGAAAGTTTATACCGTGATGAAGTGGGGACAACCCACTAACCACCGAGGTGCGTAGATTTTTAGGACTGGTCGGGTACTACCGTTAATTCATCTAGGGGTTCTCTAAGATAGTCGGGCCCTTAACGAATTTGATAGGGAAAGGGGTACCATTTGTGTGGGATGATGTGTTCCAGCAGGCATTTGAGGAGCTGAAGATTAGATTGACTACAACACTAATTTTAGCATTGCCTCAGGAAGGTATTGACTATAAAGTCTTCACAGATGTGTCTTTATGGGGACTTGAAAGGGTTTTAATGTAAGAGGAGAGGACGATAGATTATGTTTCCCGAAAGATTGAGACTCATGAAGGATTACCCCACTCACGACTTGGAGTTAAAAGCCGTGGTTTTTTGTCATTGCGAGTGTGGTGACATTATCTCATGGGGGGGAAATTTCATCTTTTCACATACCACAAAATCCTAAAGTATTTGTTCACACAGCGAAAGATGAACATGGAATAATGGAGGTGGCTAAAGTTAGTGAAATATTATCATTTCACCATTCAGTATCACTCGAGGAAGGAAAATGTTGTAGTGGATGCTTTGGCCACAAGACGATTTGGAGTTAGCGATAGTGTGGAAGGCTAAGTGGAAATCACTTCATGGGGATGATGACCTAACCCACGCATTTATGGAAGTTCTCACCATCACCCCCGAGATCATTATTTGGAAGGCAACGGAAGGAGAACAACTTTGCCAGGAGCGAGTGAGACAATTGTTAGCTGGGGGGGTGGAGTACTATTCCATTGGGTCGGATGGTGGTTTGAGATTTTAGGGAAGACTCGTTGCCCCAGATGATGAGGATTTGAGGCAAGCCGTTATATCTGAGGTTCACGGGTCACGATTTATGGTACATCCCAGAAAGGATAAGATGTACCATGACATGCAGCACTAGTATTGGTGGGCTAGGATTAAAAGTGACATAGAAGAATTTATGTCCAAGTGTGCTATGTGTCATATGGTAAAGGTGGACCATCAGTATCCTACGGGTGTTCTATAGCCTTTGGAGATCCCGGTGTGGAAATAGGAAAACATCTCCACAAACTTCATTACTGGGCTACCTGCATCGTAGAGGGAGTATGATTCCATATGGGTGATCGTCGACAGATTGATGAAAGTGTCTCACGTTTTACCGTTCAGGACAGATTAAAGCTCCAAGAAGTATGTCAGACTTTTACTGGCAGAGATTGTTAACCTGCATGGGGTTTCGCTCAACATAGTGTCAGACATGGACAAGACGTCTGAGTCCCACTTTTGGAGGAGCTATCATCAATCCTTGGGGGAAGAGCTCAGATTGAGCACATCATATCATCCTCAGACCAATGGGAAGACGAAGATGGTGAACCTGATATTAGAGGAACTGTTGCGGATGTGCATTTTTTATTTTAAGGGAAGCTAGGAGAAGTATTTCCCTTTAGTGGAGTTTGCGTACAATAACAGCTACCAGTTCACGATAAGGATGACAACCATTTAAGGCACTCTACGGGAGTCCTTTCCATTCACCCTCATCCGGTTGGAGGTGGGGGATAACAAGTTATTGGGGCCAGACTTCATTTAGGATACCTAAGAGAAAGTAGATATGATTCGAACCAGAATACGAATTGCCCAAGATAAAAAAAAAAGAGCTATGTGGATGTGGGTAAGAGACACTCAGACATCGATGTTGGAGATAAAGTGTTGATTAAAGTGTCTCCCATGAAGGGGGTGATGAGGTTTGGGAAAAAAGGGAAGTTGGCTCCCTAATATGCATTCCCTATTCTATAGAGGATTGGGCATGTAGCATATCGGTTGGGATTATCGGACCACTTACAGTAGATGCCTAGTGTGTTCCACATCTATCCATTACGTTAGTTGGATATGATATAGTGTTATATCACATCAATATTTATGAGATTGAGCTCAATCTAGATGCTACTTACGAGGAGAAACCGGTAGCCGTTGTGGACCAACGGGGGCACCGACTTAGATCCAAAGTTGTCCTTTAGTTTGGATGCAGTGAGGACACCATCAAGAGGATGAGTCAACTTAGGAGAGGGAGGATGACATGCTCACCTAATATCCTGAACTCTTCTAGCGAGGGACGTAATTTTCTTGATTCCGAGGACAGAATCCCCATATTAGGGAGGAAGAATGTTAGACCCCATAATTTTCTAGAATGAATAATAAAGTATTATTTTCGAAATAAATAATTTTTTTTGGAAATTGGACTTAATTTGTAAATTTTAATTTATTAATTGCGAATATGTAATTTGTTGTTATGTCATAATTATGGGTGGTTCATTTTGTATGTTAATTTTTATAGTAATTACATGTGTTGTAGAAAAATGCATAACTTATGTGTGACACATTAGAAATTTATAATGTTGGAATACAATAATTGGGACTTATTTTGGGAAGTACACAGTCTCGTTTAGGTGATTTAAACCTTTAGAAATGGTCATGAGCCATAGGTACATGAGTTGGGAAACTTTTGGTCTAGTTTGGGTACGAATTCGGGCCCATTTAGGGGTCCAAAATATGGGGTTTTAATCTAACTCGGGATTACGGAGTAATATATATTTAAGGGAAAATAAACAACTCCCCATTACTAATTAGACACGTAAACCTAACTGTTGCACCAAGAGAGAAGAGGAGATGAATCAAAAGAAGGAGAAAAGGCAAGAAATCAAAGCATGAATCACGGGGATTTCTTCCACAACTTATTAAAGCAAGAATTATCTTGCTCAGTTTAACTTCCAATGTATTTCTTGATGCAGTATAATGACCTTATAGAATTTTTGGGGTTTAGGTTGAATTTTGATGAGCAATGTTTAGAATTAAACTCATGCATGTAGAGGATTAATTATAACAATATTTTAACCCAGCAATCTTGGTATCGAATTCTTGAAATTTATGATAGATACCTTAAGGTTCTTGAAATAGATTTGGGTAATCTTGATACCTACATGTAGAGGTATTAATGTATGTTCATATTCTGGAGTTTTATGACCTTAATTCCCCGATTATATGCCCCATCAATGGAATTACACATGGCTAATAAGGCAACAACAAATTGGATTTTTTGTGATACACTAACCACATAAATTCTGGGAATTTAGAGAGGGTAATTGGGGTTAAAATGTGAAATTGATCACCCTAAGATAACACGTAAATGCATAGAATCATGATAGCACATTTTTACAAGAGTATAAACATTTTGGTTGGACTTGGGGAAGGAATTAAGGGTTTGCGTGTTAAAGGAAATTACAGATTTGGGCAACTACATCTTTCCGAATCGATTAGGACTTTAGGCGAATCTATTCAGTTTGGCAAAACTGGGCTACTGTCGTAATCCAAATCGATTCGGTTATGGGTGAATCTATTTGTCCAAGAACCGAATCGGTTTGATCCTAGGTACTGAGAGAGCTGACCCTGGGGTTTGGTTAAGGACATTTTTAGAAGTCCATACAAGTTGGTGGGACCGTGTTTGGACTAAGAAGGAATTTATTAGAAATATAAATGTGTCTTGATTTAATTGGAGAATCCCATTTAACTAGATGTTTAAATAGTTATCATTGGAAACGCAATTAATAATTTACTTGATGGTAAATTATTAATGAGTAGATAACTTGTGGACATTATGTGAAATTCTTTAAAGGTAATTATAGAGTACTTACCTATACGTATTATATGAGAAAAATAATATATACTTATATTTATTTTTGTGGACATTCCAATGTTTGTGGACAGTCCTATCGTCTTGGTGTTTCATGCATTCGAACTGCGTAGCACACCTCTGCACTAGTGGGCTAGACTATGTTTAGGTCATTTAGGTACTACGTAGTAGTGCCATCTGCGAGAGGTAGGTATTGACTTTGGTAGCCTTTTTCACTGCTTGGTATGGGCCGTTAACTGATATATTGCGTAGGGACCACCCCAACTTTTGTGTGTTTTGTGATATCCGCTTAGGATAATAGATTCTTCCGGACTTGCTGATAGAATACAAACGAGACACCAATGTTAGTTGCATTTGTGTGTCAAATATATATATATATATATATTACATGAACTTAAATTAAGTTGATTAAATTGTCTAAGATTGTAGACACAAACCACGAGCCCTTACTATGTAGTGCATAATAGATGTTTATGCCACTTTCATGCTCTATATATGACGAAGTCCGGTAATTAATCATAGTCGGCTCCATTGTAATAATTGGGTGTAATTAATTCAATAAATATTACATTGGCATATTGTCACGTATATCGTTGGGAGACTTGTTAGGATGCGAGTAATATCACACTTAAATGAGGGATGTCATATTAATTGCATGTGAGTGACGAAGTGGAATATTTAATTTACATCAATTGTACTTATTGAATCTTGAATTGATTAAGTTAATTGTTACACACCTAGGGATTTGACCCAAATTCAAATTATTTCTCCCCTCAGGTGCTCCTAGATAGGGATAACGGGATTGTTGTTGTATCAGTCTTGCGATCTCTTTTGCTCACCATCTTTTTAGACTTACTGGCTTTCCACTGTAGTTTTTTATTTCATTTGAGACAATTGTAAGGGAATAAGACCGAGATCAATTTACGTTATGTTGGGTTGATATTTTTACTTTCTTGTCCGATTTACTTTTTACTTGATGTTGTTTTGATTTATTTATTGTTATGAAAATATTCATTGAACCACAATTATGGGCCTTTAATATATTATTTCTATTACGTTGTGCTGACAATGATATTAATTGATAGATAAGCCCCATCTTCAACTTATCGTGCTTGGCTAACCTTTACGTGAGAAAATAAGGGTTGTTACAATGGATCTCTCTTGGCCTCGGGCAATATAAGTTTTGGTAAATGAGACAATAAATAATAAGTTAACAACATCTTTGTTCCTAGTTTTGAATGCAATTTTACCTATTATATTTTTAGTATATATTAATTTAGAGACTTAATCAGGTTTACCTGCCCAGCTTCAATAAGACCCAACATTACCCATCCAGTGCTTCTTATATATGATTTGTTCCTTATAATATTTGTATAAACCTTCTCTCATAGGACACAAATTATAATTAGTTTGTAAATTAGATACTAAAGACTAATAATTTTTTAAGGTTATTTGGGATTCGTCCTCTGTAATTTTTTGATATTGGCTTTGGCATCGAACATTTGAACTTTTTAGGGGTTTACCCTAAAAGGAATTTTAATGGAAAAAATAGTGTTGCAAAAACCAATTCGAAAAACATTTTGTTACACTTCTTATATCATTAAAATTTATTTTGGGGGACAAACTCCAGGAAATGGATATTTTGGGGTGTAAACTGAATTATATAAGAATTAGTGGGGGCTTAATGACATCCAAATATTATTTTAAACTATTTTTTTGTGAAGAAAAATGTTAAATTTTACACCATCTATGCTTACGGTCCTAGAATTTTTAATGGTTCATCAAATGGCCTTAAACATTGAATAGGGGGATCAACCAAAAAAATGCTCTTTCAATCCTTTTTTGTTTACCTATTTTTTCTCCTTAAGTAGGGTGAGCTAGATATTTTTCGCAATGGTGAGATGAAAAGTAATATGATAGAAATTATTTTCACCTATTCATAGTAAAATTTTACTTGTTGATTAATCTAAAATCATATTAATTACAACATTTACAATTTATGAGAACAAAATTATAACTCCAAATATCTATTAAATACTTTATCATTTCACTTTTAGACATTTATTTTTCACTCTAACCAAATATGTCTTAAATGTTAATTATTATGAAAAAATTCTTACCATACTTTGGCAGGAAATATAGTTTTCTCCCCAACCACAAGAAAAAAGCTATTTGGATGGTAGTAGAAGCTCTTATAATTCTAGGGTGGTTTTGGTGATTTCTACCACCAGCTGCGACTCCCATTATTCCAAACCAAGTTCCATAACTATGTGAGCGTTCTACGGAATATTCATTGCAAATTTCTGTAAATGTTGTTACATTTATTGAATTAAAGGTTTTGCCCTAGCGGGGGAATTTTTCCTAAAATTTGTGTGTCGGTAATTTATGTTTAAGGTTTAATTAAAATTGGATTTAATTCGTTTGATTTAGATATAAAAATTGACATCTAATTAAATAAGTCTTAAATTGAAAATTTGCAAATCCACAAGCAATCGATATCTACTCACATTCACAAATTGGTATCGGAGCATGTTGCTCCAATTTATCGATTGATCTTGATTTTTCAGTCTGATACCTTTTGACTACTCGCGTTGTCAAATTGGTATCAAAGTGAGTTTCTCTAATTTATTGAGTGATCCTTTTTTCGTAAAATATTTGTGATATTGATTTCTTTTGAAAAATCTGCTTTGAAAAATTTCACAATGTTTCCGAATGAAAACTTATATAATCGGTTATCACTTTTTGACGAGACTAATTAGTCCTATTGGAAAGCCCGTATGAAATCTACCTTAAAAGATATCGATGAGCGTGTTTGGGTTGTTTGTGAAAGAGGGTGGACAACTCCCACTGTCATCGCTAATAATGTCACTAATTATAAGCATGTGACTGACTGAACTAAGGATGAATTTAAATGGAGTACTTCTAATTCTCATGGGATAAGTGCAATTTCTAAACCCGTCACCCTTGATGAGTTTCGATGCATCATGACGTGCACCATGCCAAAAAAAGCATGTGATGTTTTACAACTTACCCATGAAGGCACTAATGCGGTCAAAAAGTCTAAATTACAAAATTTAACTACTTAATTTGAAACAATTACTATGATTGAATTTGAGTTTTGATGAGTTTTATGCTTGTTTATCTAATATTGCCAAATACTAGTTCCAATCTTGGTGAGCACATTCCTGATGCATAAGTAGTTAAAAAGATTTTGAGACCGTTGCCTAAACATTTTATCCCAAAAGTGATTGTGTTGAATTCCTTAGGAAATTCGAGAAATTATAAGTTAGAAGAACAAGTAGGAGACCTCTAGACATATGAAGTTCACATGTTTCCTGACACTGTCAAGCCTAAGGATAGAGGGATTGCACTTAGAACCTAGTCTAGTAAGAATGAGGCAGTGTCCAAGAGAGAGAAGAAAAATAAAGTGAAAGTTTATGAGTCCGAGTCTGAGGGCGAGTTTAATTTTAATAATGTGTCCATGCTTGCTAAAATTTTCAAAAAGTCTCTCAAATTTTCAAAACAAAATTCTTCTAATAAAAGATGTTTCAGAAAAATAAAAAGAAAAAAGAGGCCAATGAGAGTGGTTTGAAAGAAAAACAGGAATATGAGATATGTTTTGAATGTCAGGGAAAAGGGTATAAGGAATTTGAGTTCCCCTCTATGCTAAAGAGAAAGGGAAATAAAATTGCCATGCCAGCCACTCTTGGCGATAATGAGGAATAGGTCAAACATTTCGGGAATGAGTCTTCACATGTGTTTCAGTGTTATGGCTAGTCACATTAGAACACCTAGTTTTTCCTATGACGATGGGGATACTTGTGTACATGAGAGCCTCGAAGATGATTTGAATGTTTTATGTGAGAGTGAGGGTGAACATGAGTTTGGAAATGAAGGTGAAAGTGAGATCCATATAGTCTTTATAGATTTATACGTCGAGACTTCAAAGAAAAAGAAGTTTAATAAGGAGTTATGCCTTAGGGTAACATTTTGGAGAGAGAGAGAGAGGGTTTGAGGGTATTTGAGGCGTCGACAAGTCATCTCGAGAAGGTGAACGTTTCTTTGAGTGAGTAGTTGATCGTCGTAGGTTGGGAAAAGAGTGAACTTGAAGCCCATGTGTTATAATTAGAGAGAGACCTTGAACATTCCCGGGAGGTAAAGGTCACTATAGAGGATACATCTAAGAAGGTAGGAAATATGTTCCTCGGTCCCGCTTTGGGTAATGTTGAAAGACTAGGAATAGGTTATGACGATGCATCCACTTCCTACATTGTACCCGAGATGGTTTTCAATTTTGTGATAGAACCATATGACTCTCAACCCAACCCACCTAGGCGTCCCTTACCCGATATGAGAGTGCATCCTAGACGTTTTAGGATAGGTGTTTCGAGGACCATATATGTTTGCACCCATTGCAAAACGAGAGGACACCTTAGGGAATTTTGCTTTAAGTTGCGCAGTGTGTCACATGGAGCTTTGCCACATGTTCCCCACACACACTCTCACACATTATGCTCCAGATGATTACATGAGAGAGTTTTCACATATTCGAGAGCAAGATAAGTTTTTGGTCAAAACTTCACATGATTTGATAGATATTTTTCATAGAAAACTCCTTCACACCTAAAGGTTGAGGTTTAGGCTTGTTTACTAGCATAGGATGATTTTCATGATGTTATGGTACGACGCACGATCTCAAATCTAATCCTTGAAAATCTATCTTTGAAAATAAGGTTGCTCCTCTCAACTGGTTGAATAGGTCATCGATTCGAGGCAACGAATATTTGTTCCGTATCGTGACCTTGTTCAACTCTCGGTAGTCCACGCATAACCTCAGTGAACCGCCTCTCTTCTTCACAAACAAAACTGGAGCGCCCCAAGGTGAGGTGCTCGTACGGATGAAGCCTTGACCTAACAGTTCCTCTATCTGATCCCGTAACTCCCTTATTTTCGCTGGATCCATACGGTACAGCGCACGTGCTATCGATAGAGTACCCGACATCAAGTCTATGACGAAGTCTATCTCTTAACTGGGGGGTAGGCCCAGTATCTCCTGAAATATGTCGGAATACTCACGAACGACTGGGATCGAATCTAAGGGAATCATGACCTACTTAGAGGTATCCTCCTCTTTGTAATACAAATGGGTGGAAGAGCCTCCCTCTGGGTGAGGCATCGCCACAAAAACATCTCCTACCCCGGAATAGCAAAGATGATACTCCCACCGAAACAATCTATCATGGCTCGGTACGCAGCGAGCCAATCCATGTCAATAATAACATCAGGCTCATGAATCTCTAAAACTAGCATGTCTATTGGTAAAATCAAGATACCAATCTCTACTCCTACACCCCGACATATAAAGAAAATCAAAGACTCATTCCCCAGTGGTGAGTCTACGCATGTCACAGTTCTCACTGTTGTGTCTAATAACCCTAAGGACTTAAGAAAATGAGTATATATAAAATAGTGTGACGCCCTAGTATCAAATAAAACCCGACCTATAGTGACATGGATCGGAAACGTACCCTTAATCGTGAGTGGTGCCTGAGGTGCTGCTGCCTAGTGGACGTTATAGACACATCCGTACTGCAGCTGTCCCTGCTGAACTGGAGCTGCTGGGGTGGCTGGTAGGGTTGGCATCTAAGTTGGAACTGGGAGGGCGGCTGGAAAGAGTGGACTCTATGGCTTATTACTAGCACCCTACTGCTGTGGGACCCTATCTCCCTCTGGGAAATCCTGGCGCCTATGGTCATTCTTGCCAGATTTGAAACATCGGCCCAAGAAGTTACCTCCTCTCTGTCCCTGCTGACCACAGTCCTCTTGTCCATTACCACCCCGCCACTGGCCCTGGTGGAAATGTTTTTGGCCCTGATGGACCTGTTGTTGTCCCTGCTGCTGACGGTGTTGGCGCTGTTGGCCATGCTGATTAGACTGGCCTGCTGACCCTGCCTAATTCCCCTAAATCCCTGTCTGGAGTCACCTGATCGGAACCGCTTGGCAGGGTCCCCATGATGGGAACTCTGCTCACTGTGACGAGTCTATCCCTGGGTTGCTGGTGTCCCACCAGTACTATTTCCCCCTGTCATGCCTCGTTGGCTGGACTCCTCTGCTCGTTTTTCCCCTGCAGATGGAAGTAGTGATCCTGACAGTGTAACAAAGCAGCATTGAGTACGTCCGTGTAGGTACTTAATGATAGATTGCCTATGAGGTGATGAGGGATCCTCCATGCTAATCCATTTACAAATAGCAGTATCTTCTTCCCCTCGATGGGTGCCTCATCTGGAACTATAGTGAGATGTCTAGTGAACTCCTCCTCGTACTTAGCAATAGTCATATTCTCCTTCTTCAGTTTCAGTAACTTCCGCCTCATCTCAGTCTGCATGGCGGATAAGAAAGTACTTGCAGTAAAACCGCGCCCAGAACGACTAAATCGTGATGATGTCCCTCTCCTCCAAGGCGGTGGTGGATTTCCACCACTGCAAAATGTCCCCCACTATCTTGAAGGAAGACAATATCTATCTCTTCACGTTAGTGCACTCATACATCCGCATATCCCTCTGGATATCCTTCTTCCACTGGTTGGCGACTATGATGTAAGAACTACCAGAGAACTCTGGGGGATGCACCTTCTAAAAGGCATCCCTAACCTGCTCCCATGCAGACGGAAGTTGTACTGGTGCTGGCTCCACTGACTGAATTTGGGGTGGAGCCTGCTTCACTACCGCTAATGCGGCATTTACAGCCTGAGCAATAATATCGACTACCTCAATTGCGTTTATCATCCCCTGTACCGGAGCTGCTGGCTGCTCGAGCTGGGAATTTCTGTCTCGGGGTACGGACCTCGGAGGCATCTGAAATGAGAAGGAAATTTATTAGTCTATAGTTATTAACAAATCTCAAATATTTGAAGATGTAAGCGTAAATACAAGAATGCAACAGTTCTAAAAATAGGGCTCTATATCAAGGACGCTAAGCTGGAATGCGAAGTAAGTTGTACTGATCCTATAGGACACTAGAACCTGATGCTTTGATACCATATCTGACACCCCGCCTAATTAAATACCGGGTGATCAGTCCTTTATTAAATTAAAAATCAAGGTGAACGGTTGGTTCATTCTTAGCATCACTATCACAAAGTAAACTTTCCAATTTAAACACCCTAAATAATTAGGCTAAGTTTCGAAACCATTTAAAACATTATTCCCGTTTTATTTAATCCAATTATGAAAACCTTTAATAAGTAACAGTTTAAGAATCACACAATTATTAAGACTGGAAATAAACACCCATGAATTTAACCATTCAGATAAACCAAAACCAACTTTAAAACTACAAAGAAAAACCATCCTAACAGTAATCAAATCCCAAAGAGTAAAAATATGAAAGATAAATGAACATAATCTCTGACAAGTCCAACGGAATAAGGAAACGGGTGACACATGCCCTACTAATTAGAACTGAAATAAAAGTGGAATCAACAACGAGGTCGTCTAAGTAAATGGCCTGCAACTCACACATAAGTTGCATCACGTCCAGTCCAAAGAACCTAAGCATGACGCCCATGTGGCTGAGTATCAGTAATATATACATATGTATACAAGGGAGAAGAGATAATAGGGAACGGGTAGGATCCTGATTGTAAAACAGTTTAAATTTAGTTTAGCAAGTATTAAAAATTCTTACCGGCTAATGTAACAACCATGTTAGCATGTGACACTCTCTTGAGAAATTCTCACCTCTCATCTAGTGTGCACGCCTACCGCACTATTAACCCCAAAAGTTTATTTTAACTTAACTTTCCCATAAGGTTTCATGCCGACAATTACTATGGCTAGGATAATTAATTTCTGAAATTAAATTTCTCATATCTCTCTCATTTCATTTTAAAATATTCCAGTGTTGTCACAAAATTCTCAAACACTTAATTATAAAATCGGAGTATTTATTCATTACTTAACTACCTTTATGCATAGTAGAACGTTCCCATACTTAAGTATACATATCTATATTAGCCACTCATGTAATATATATATATATATATATATATATATATATATATATACTATCGGCACCCCATATAAGTTTTATGGTGCTGGCATACTATGCTATCTAGTCCTCGTATCACTCGTACTAAGGGAAATACTAGTTCGGAATCACTCTCGAACTGTATTAACACAAAACATAAACAAAATGGAGGCGAAGCATAGTTCCAACTCACTAAGAGGTCAGCACATACCCTAACGTCTCTTAGGACCGTCTGACTATCTAATAGATAGTTTGTACCAAGGAATCCTACGTTCTAGGGTTCAAGTCGTTATCCCCCGTAAAGGCCCAGTCGAGATAAGAATGTCCATGCGCGGACCCCCCCCCCCCCCCGGGATAACAAGTAGCTCGGGTTCGAGTTTTACACATATATATAATATATGCACAATCACACAGTAATATATATGTATCACTATTCACATTTCTCAATTAGGTGCACCCACGACCCATAATTATAATTATCCGTTCTTAATACATTCTACTCGTTTGTCCCATATAACAGACTCGTCTCGTTTATTTTCATTTATAGGTTATTAGATACTTACTTCATATCTCTCGAAGTATTCTATCTACCTATGTATAATTTCAGTAGGTACTCTCACTAACATTCTAGTCTAACTTCCAAACAAGTCTCAATATTTTATTTAAACGTTCGCATAATTACATATGTGTAAATCTCTCCCCATTAACCCTTAATTTCATCTTAAATTAAATTCTCACTTATTGGGGTTTACTAAAACCCTACTGGTCCTAGTTATATCCCAAAATGTTCTAATAATAATACTCAAGGGTTACTACGCATTTTAATCGGAATATACCATAATAAGGGAAATATGCAGTTTTCCAGAAGGGGTCGATCAATCGATCATCGATCGATCGATGTTCTTAGGTCTATCGATCGATCAAGGAGTTATGGCGAAACCTGCATTAACCCAATTTTAGAAATCCATCTCCAACCTCAACCAAATCTCCATATATGATTCCCAAACTCCCCAACAAATGATATTACAAGCACTATATAACCAAATATATGATTTTCTACGTAAAATATGTGAGTTTCATCTAGTATAGCAATTTAAAGGGGTAAAATCTACATAGACTTCAAGATCCCTAATCTTTTCATTAAATTTAAATTCTTCCAATTCTTTTCCAAATTTTATAGATCTAAATCCATGAAATTTCATGGTGTATTCTCTACACACGAATTAGATGTCCAGAATATGATTACTTCTTCTACGACATGTGAATTCTAGTCTCCAAACTACATTTTCTTTCATGAAACAAGTTCTAAACAACCCTAGACTAACATAATTGAGACATTAACTAAAAATAAAAAAGATAGATACTTGCCTGGAAAGTTAGTTTTTGATTTGTGGAAGAAAGTGGTGTGGTTGTGTTCCCCATCGCGCGATCTACGATTTGGCGGTGATGGCGGTGCAAACGGTGAAGTTTTTTGGCTTTGAAGTCCTTGGAAAAATTTCCCACTTCTTCTCCAATGGCCGTTCTTTTCTTTTGCTTTTGTTAACCCTAGATGATAACTCCTAGAAGCTGATATAACCTGGGGAAATTCGTGGGTTTAATTGCCCAAAAATATGAAATATCCAAAACGCCCTCCCGGGATGTTAATTAGTCCTAAAAATGCCCGGAGACCTAAACTAAACCCCCGGGTACATTATTTTGACTATATCGACCCTTTCGGACACATTGGGGTACTCGAAATTACCATACGGGCGACTTATAATTCATTCACTTTTAATAATAATAATTTAATCCCGACACGACACAGGCGCGTCCCAATTTAATTTCCATAATTATCAAATTATACACTCATGATAATTTAATAAATTCGATTATACATATTACTTTATCCATTAAGTAATGTTCAACAAATTCCCAATAGTTACTAAATCTCATCACGCTAGTAAATATTTAACGTAATTTCTGAATTAATATTAAATTAATATCTCAATTTAAATTTAATAAATCTCCAAATTTAAAAGTCATAAAAATACGGGGTATTACAGTGATTATTGATGTTTCGTGTGGATAAGCCTTACTATTTTACCCCTGGATGTTTAGAGGTGAGCGGAGAATCAGAGTTTTGAATTAGTTAGGAGTTAGAGTCTGATGACTATAATGGGATAACCACAAACTGTCTTAGGTGGCATTTGCCTGGCGTAAAAGTTACACCGTCGGGAATAGAGATTCGAAGAATGGACAAAAGTAGTCAGATGTTCATATGGTTTCTCCCAGGATGGGGGTTTTGTGTTTAGCTAAATGCGGGAGTTGATTCGAAGTGAGGTGTGCGCGGCCTCCAAATAATATTGAGAAAATGTGGCCAATGAGGTATAGGATATTCCTATTCGAATGTTGTTTGGTAGGATCACGTGGTGAGGTGACATTATTGAAGTGTGAACCTATAGCTGATAAGGTGTCGAGAGTGTTGAACAATCTTGATGTGAAGCTAGGGGACTATAGTGATTGCGCATTACTTTGAAGATTGGTTTTGAGTACCGGAGGACATCTGTTTTCTACTTGGGATGCCTTACTTTTCCGAATTTCAGGATGAAATTTTGTTATTAGGGGGGAAGTATGTAATACCCCATAATTTTTTTCCTTTAATTATGGATTAATTAAATAAAATTGGAATAAATTGATTGGAAATTAATCCGAATTTAAATGCTAGTGAGATGAGAGTTAGTATTTGATTGTGATAAATATGTTGAGTATTACTGAGCGAGTTGAGTAATATATGATTTTGAATTTATTAAAATTATCGTGAGTTGAAAATATGAGAGTTTCGTTAATTAAGTTGAGACGCACTTGTCAGTCGTGTCGGGACCCAATTTAATGAATTTAAAAATAAATAAATTTCATATCATTCGTATGGTCATTTATAGTGAGCCAAAGGGTCTGGAAGGGTCGAGATAGTCAAAAAACACTAGCTGGTGGTTTGGTTTGTGTCCCGGGACATTTTAGGCCTAACTGGCAACCCGTGAGGGTATTTTAGTCAGTTTGACTTTTTGAGGAATAGTAACCTGCGAATTTTAGGTTGATTATATCGGCCAACACTTAGGGTCCTTAGGGTTTCCCAACCAAACTTTACAAACATCCATTAGAGAGGAAGAGGAGGAAGTTTCCAAAGAAGAACCACCACTTTGCACCACCGTCACCACCACCGGATAGATCGGGAAGAAACAATTACTACCATACCATCTGCTCCAAAGGATCATAATCTCTAGCTCAAGGTAATTGATTTATATTGCAACGATTTAAGGCATATACTCTACATGTTAGATTAGGTTTGATGTCAATTTATGAATAATTGCAAAAATATTAAATTGGACACTTAATTATTGAATTTGGGTAGGTTTGCATGTAGTGGATCTTCTGGAGACATTTAATGAACGAAATTATATATTAACGGTTAGGAATCACAAGGTTAAACTGAGATTTTTGGTGATCATTGTAGAAATGTTTAAGAACTAGGGTTGTGTAATACTCATGACTTTTAATACAAGAAATTGATGTTCCATGATAGTTCAATGATTCTTGGACGTTAAAACTTAGGTAGATATGTTGGTTTAATAGTTAGTAAACTTGTTTGAGAGTTTGGGATGTTGTAATGGAGAATTGGAGGAATAAAAGTAGGAAACCCATAACTGTTAAAGGAAAATGTGGGCAGATAACTGCTCGATCGATCAATCGACTCAAGAATGTCGATTGATCGACTGCTCGATCGATCGACCCATTTCTTCGATCGATCGACCCCTCCAGGAAATGTGAATTATTCCCTTATTAAATTGATTTATACCAACCTTTAGAACTTATTTTAGATGATTGATTGAACATGTTGGGACTTAGTGGAGACCAGTAGGATACACTTAAGACATTTTGGGACTTAGTACGTGTGGGAATGAGTGGAAGAAAGTAAGCGTAATTAACCGAACGGATGTGGTTCGAAATTCAGTATATAGGGAGTTTAAATTCGGATAAATAGTAATTTAAGGGTGGGAACAGTAGTAAGGGGACTTTAAGTTGCTAAGATAGCACTAGAGATATATGGGAGACCTAGTAGCCTCATGGGGTAGGTAGGGGTACTCGAATTCATACGAGGAGAGTTGTAGCGCTAAATTATGGATACGTGTAATATTCAAAAAGTAACTAATATGGGTGAAACTTAATATATATAGGAGATGAGATTACCTATATTGGATTCATATATATACTGGTTGTGTGATTTCCTGGTATATGGATTGGTATGTGTATGACATACCTCCATACTTGCAATCACGGGATGTTGATTAAGAAAGGGGACAATCTGGTCTCTGTGTGACTTCGGGGGGACTTTAGATTTGTACCTCAAGAACATAGGACAATGAAGGCTTATTTTTGAGTTAATGATCCATCTGACCATTGGAGCGTAGGTATGTGTATGCCTCATAGGAATTTGAACTACGTTCGCCTCCAATATGCGTGATTTGTATTGATATAGTTCATGAGTGATTCGGAACTCGTGATCCGAACGTACGTGATTCGATAGTAGAGTATCAGGGCATCGTTGGTTCTATCTTTGTGGGGTGCCTGATTTGTATATGATATATTATAGTGGTGTATACATATGTACTTCTGATAGTTTTGTTGCGTTGCTTTGTAGATAATATATATTGAAATATTAAAATTGATGAAGTATGTGAGAACCAAATCTGAGTATTAAGCTATGTAAAATCGGTTAATAAAAAAATAAGTATGTTCGGATGTATTAAATGGGGTTATTCGAGCAAACACGTAAGGTAATCCGATTGAGTAAAGAATTGGCATAGGGTGGCTAGGTAGGGTACTGTAACTAGCACGGGAATTACATATCCGTTAGGCGTGCACAATTAGTTGAGAGGTGAGGGTCTCAAGAGAGGGCACGTAACTAACATGTTTAATATATGTGTTGTTTAAATTTTAATTTCAACACTTACTGTTTTTAAAATATTTTCACCTCGGGCTTCGACCCGTTTGCTTCCAAATCTATTTTTTTTGTAAAAACTTTCTAGATGCCCAGCCACAGGGATTCCAAGCGTAGGAGTTCCATCCTGATGACATGTTGTAGCGACTGTGGAAGCTACATGATTTCGGTATTAGATGCCTCCACATTTATACTTAGATCCTTCAGCATCATTCATATCAGTTAAGGCATTTTGCCCATTCTTATTTAGCGATTGTAGATACAGACTTTCATTATTTCAGATGTTGGTTTATTTATTCAGACTCTTGCATTGGGATTTTATTTTACTCTAGTATTATTATTGGAGTGTTTACTCCAGGCTCAGTTTATTTCATTACGTTGGTTATTCATATGAGATTGTTTATGCGATTGATGAATGAGGATTTAATTACTTGGTTGATTGTTAATTTAATTAATAAAATATTTGGCATCTCACTATTTTACATATTAGGTGGCTAGTAAGTAATTAAATGTTTTCGACAGTGATGCTAAGACTGAACCAATTTGATATTTTGTATTAATTTAATAAAGGAGTAGCTACCTGATATTTAATTAGTCGGGGTGTCACAGTTATTTAACCGCATAGGATCATTCATTACATGATTACATATCAAGTTCAAACCCCAACTATTCGATTTAACATCACAAGTAAGTTTTGTGTTTTTTTATGTTTACATACCCATGAGGTCCTAATCTCTACCACATGTAAGAAACCTTATCATCTGAAATTCAGACCTTGAATATATTCAATCGTTCTCCAATAGTATTAATTCATAAGAATTCCAACAGGTTTTAAGATTATGAATTTCCCAACAATAGTCCATAATTTCTATACATCCTGAGTTCTAGATTTGTCAACTTACTTTTAGATCTCAAACCATCATAAGAATAATTCAATTGTTGACTAATTACCACAAATCCTATATATCCAGAATTCTACATGGAAATACATAAGAATGATTTAAGAAGCATTTTGGACAAATAAAAGTAAGCAAGAAAATTATTACTTTAATACTGTTAGTTGATTATTTGAATTCCCCTTGAATTTCCCTCTTCAATTCCTTGTTGTTGCTTCTTTCCATCTCTCTCTCAGTGGTGTAGGCTAGGGTTCTCCGATGTAACTTCCAGGGAGTTACTAAATCTGTTAATATAGGTAATTAGCTTACTAATCCCGAGTTGGGCTTATTTCCCCAATTTTGGACCCCGAATGGGCCCGAACCCATAATTAGACTAGCCCTAAACGAGCCCATATAATTTTCCGAAATGCGTCCCAATTATTTTTATCCACGATTATATCTCTAATCATGTCACGAATCATTTATAATTTTTTTACTACACATGCATTTTTTCCCATTGTACTTATTAGCATAAAAAATTAATCACACATGATTATGACATAATAACAACTAACCGGTTTAATTTAATAAATTTAATTCACCGATTTAATTTAATAAATTTAATTCATTGATAGAATTCCAATTGTACTTGTTTGTTATTAATAAATTTAATTCCGATTTAATTTAATTTCCACGACTTTTACTTTATTCCAAAATGATAGATTTATTTATTTCTAGAAAATACGGGGTATATAATGTTCAATGACTTAATTGTGTTATGTTATCAGATGGTTGGATTCAAAATTTACTTCTCAATTTGAATAAATGAATTAGATTCGGATCGAATCCATATCAAAATCAGATCAATTCACAAGCCTATAAAAAAATTATTGTGGTAGTGTGCATAAGCGTAGTACTGGACTTACTAATAATCAATAATGATATCTCCAAATATTTTAGGAGGGTTTATCATCTACTTGAGAAAAAGGTACATAAACTTTCATATAATACACACACACACACAATATATATATATACATATATATATATATATACATATATATATATATATATATATATATAGAGAGAGAGAGAGAGAGAGAGAGAGAGAGAGAGATGTAACACCCCGTATTTTTAATGATTTTTATATTGGGATTAATTAAATTTAAAATGGGAAATTGATCCGTATAAAAAATAAATATTTATTAGAGTGACGTGGGTTAATATTTATTTATATTTAATATCACTTAGTGAATGAGTAATAAGTAAAATTCATAAGAAAGTATTATGATTATCGTGAGTGAGAAATGCGAGAATTACGCTAAATTTAGTCGGGACGTGCGTGTCAGTCGTATCGGGACCTAATTTTATGAAATAAAAATGTAATTTCACTTTGGATAATTAAAATGGTCATTTCTAGTGCGCCAGTTTCTCTGGAAGGGTAAAAATTATCAGAAAAGTGTACTTTGGGGTTTAGTTTGGGTCCCATGGTATTTTTAGGCCAAACTGGTACCCCAAGAGGGTATTTCGGTCTTTTATATTTTTGAAGTAAAAAGAGATACAAAATTTCTAAGTGCATATCAGTTGTTAGGTTAAGGTTTATAGGGTTAGAAGTTACAGAAGCAAAGAGGGGAAACTATAGGAGGAAGAAGAAGAGTTCCTAGGACTTCCCACACCATTCTTGCACCACCGCCACCGTTGCATAGATCGGGAGGAGAGGAACACAACCCTACCATTTTTCTGTAGAGATTCAGACCTACTAACCGAGGAAAGTATTTATATTTCTAAATTTTGAATATATATAACATCCATGTTACTCTAGGATGATTGATATCATAAAAATATGAATACTGGTGTTAAATTTGGAAGACTTAAATTAGGTTCTTGGGTAGGAATCATGTTAGGTATAATCCCTTGTGCATGTAGAATGAATCTGATGAATTTTTAGTATGAATATGCGAAGAAATTCGAGTTCTTAATGATATTTTTTAATATAGATGATAATCTAGGGTTTCTGAAATTTAGTGTTGAATAAATTCTATTTAAAGGAATTCCTTGATGATTTAAAGGATTTATTTACATTAGAAATCATTGATACATGTTGGTATAATATTTGGCATACTTGGTTGGGAGTTTGTGAATGAATCTTGGAGGTTTTGAGGGTTGATAATGGTGGAAAACCGTAATTGGAAGAAGATGAAGTGTCAGGTACAACGGACCAGGTCGGGTTTGCATGTTCACCCAAACCGATTCGGGGAACCTGTTATTCTGGGTCTTGGATTGCTAGAATCTTTGAGAGGTTAGAGTTGGAATTTTTTCCCAAATTAAAGAGAACTAAGGCTAGCAAAGATTACATGAGAATTAGGATGGGTCACGGAGAATATGACTGACCCTACACCATAAATGCTAATCTGGCATGCTCAGGCAAGGAGAATCTGGCACGGTTTTAAACCGTGCCAGAATCTGGCGCGATTTATGCCCAATCTGGCACGGTTTAGGACCATGCCAGAATCTGACACGATTTAAAATCGTGCCAAAATTTATTATTAAAAAATAATACTAAAACTAATTTCATTTTGCACTTTAAAGCCAAAACATCCTCTCCGCTCTTTCTTTACAAAAAGTTCTTTCTACGAAACACACTTTCTCTACCTTTCCAGTCCATCATCATCTCAATCCCATACAATTTTGGGATTAGTCTAGTTCGATTTAATGTATTCAGCTGATGTGGTGATATTTCTAGTTAACGAAGCTGGGGTTTGTGGGTATTATGGTCGATCTAATGGTTCCATGTACTAGGTCGGTGTTACATAAGCAAGTTAGGGATTTTATTGGTCATTATGTCGAGTGTTGCTATCTTGGGTCATATTTGGATTTGGTGGTGGTAAATTAGGACGGGTTGAATGTCGTGGTTTAACAAATAAGCTTATGTGAGTATTAAGAATCATTTTTCAGATCATCTTGTTGATAGGTATGTTTATGCTTTGATTATTACCCTTCAAGTAAATTCATGATATGTTTAAGAAATGCAACTTATAAGGTTATATCACAGATGCTACTTCTGCTGGTATTTTTAACCAATTATACAGTAGCAGTAGCTATGCTTCCTGATCTTCTACATTTTTTTTGCAGCTCTTTCCCAAGGTTAGTTTTTGTATCATCTTCTTTTTTAAACTTGTTTCGTTCTTCTTTTTGTTTCTTATATATATCATTTTATTGCAATACCCTGTTATTTTAAGGGTTATTTATCAATATTATACAAGATTTCATTAATATTATTATTTTATTAATCGGGGATAAAATAATTTATTTTGGTTTCGAATCGAATCAAACATTTAAATTTAAATTCTTTTTGGACATTTTGTAATGGTTTAAATATGTAAAGTTGACAATTTTGAATTAAAGGGCAATATAGTAATATGAGTTAGCTTAGGCACCAAGCTAGGGTTTGAGACAGAGACTATATAAGGAATATTATGGGTGATTATAAGGAAAGAGAGATGAAAAAGAGAGACCAAAAACGAAATCCAAAGAGGCAAAAACGAGTGGAATGAGAAGAGCCAATTTGGAATGTTTAGATCTTCTTTTTTAGTACATTTGAATGAGATTTGAGAAAAACACAAAACACATACTTGATTCAATTTTTCGTGTAGAATCCAAATTTGAATTTGGATCAGCGATTCGAATAATTTTTGGAGATAATTTTTCTAGGTTTTTAAAATAGGCCTATTTGGGATTATCTCGTGTTAGGGCTAGAACATGATTTGATTATTTTGTGAGAGGAACGTGATGGTGCAATCATATTTTGAGGTTGAATTTATGTGTCAATTCATGCAATGATTTTAAGGTATGGGGTTTTACATAATATGATCCTTTAAATCTCTCGAGAGTTTATTCTGTTGATTTCTTATTAATTGAACTCATATTTGAATCGATAAATTCATTGAAATCTGGAAAAATAATTGTTGAATTATTTTGATTCATGTGGTATCCTTATATTGTTGTTGAGAACGTTGTCATGAGATTTTAATATGGCATGGAGGTTGGGCACCCGTCAAAATTCCTGCTTCCTGGGCTATGGCTTGATAAGGTATATGCGGATGGGGTGAGGCCTGATGACTCGGTTAATGTGTTGTTGAGAAATTTATTGATAAATGATTTGAGATTTTCATTTGATTTGAATATTCGTACTCGTGTTGTTACGCTTTATTCACCGCTAATATAATTGTTGAGCATCTTTCCTGTCGTATTGTGTACTTCCCCATATTTTCTTTTAGTGGCAGGTTAGCACGAATTTGGGTGCTATGGATTAATTGGATATTGATTTTTATCTTGGATATTTTGGAAAGAATATTCGAGAGAGAAAATTTGTTTTTATTTTTGTTGTATAGAGCATTTGGTGATTTATTTTTATTTCGAGATAAATAGTTGTATTATTTCGAGAGACTTTGTTGTATTGAACTTGAAGAAATTTAGATTAGTGGTTTCTCTTATATTGTGGGATTTTTAGATGCTCTATAACTTATTGTTTACAGATTGATTAGTTTTATCGATAGTAGCGCTCTGTTCGCTCTCCCCAAGCGGGCGGGGTGTTACAGATGCTATCAGAGCTTAGGTATACGACAATCCTCAGGTCTTGGGTATTGGGTTTAGCATGAGAGTTAGCTATGTTTTCTTTGAAGATAGAAAATTTTGAGGACTTTAGTGCTTGATTTTAGTGAATAGAATCGAGTAGCATTTTATTTCGAGTGTTAGGTTTCGTCGAATTTTGCGGACGAAATTCCTTTTCAAGGGTGGAAGTATGTAATACCCCATTATTTTTAGTGTTATTTACGAATATTACACTAGATTTCAGTAATATTATTATTTTATTAATCAGGGATAAAATAATTTATTTTGGTTTGGAATCGAATCAAACATTTAAATTTAAATTATTTTTGGACATTTTGTAATGGTTTAAATATGTAAATTTGACAATTTTGAATTAAAGGAAAATATAGTACTATGCGTTAGCTTAGGCACCAAGCTAGGGTTTGAGAGATACATTATATAAGGAATATTATGGGTGATTATAAGGAAAGGGAGATGAAAAAGAGAGGCCAAAAATGAAATCCAAAGAGGCAAAAACGAGTGGAATGAGAAAAGCCAATTTTAAATCTTTAGATCTTCTTTTTAAGTACATTTGAATGAGACTTGAGAAAAACACAAAACACATACTTCACTCAATTCTTCGTGTAGAATCCAAAGCTAAAGTCGGATCAGCAATTCAAATAATTTTTGGAGATGATTTTTCTGTGATTTTAAAATAGGACTATTTGGGGTTATCTCGTATTGGGGCAAGAACATGATTTGATTACTTTTGCGAGAGGAACGTGATGGCGCGATCATATTTTGAGGCTGAATTTATGTGGCAATTCATCCAATGATTTTAAGGTATGGGGTTTTACACAATATGCTCCTTTAAATCTCTCGAGAGTTTATTCCGTTGATTTCATATTAATTGAACTCATATTTGAATCGATAAATTCATTGAAATCTGGAAAAATAATTGTTGAATTATTTTGATTCATGTGGTATCCTTATATTGTTGTTGAGAACGTTGTCATGAGATTTTAATATGGCATGGAGGTTGGGCACCCGTCAAAATTCCTGCTTCCTGGGCTATGGCTTGATAAGGTATATGCGGATGGGGTGAGGCCTGATGACCCGGTTAATGTGTTGTTGAGAAATTTATTGATAAATGCTTTGAGATTTTCATTTGATTTGAATATTCGTACTTGTGTTGTTACGCTTTATTCACCGCCAATATAATTGTTGAGCATCTTTCCTATTGTATTGTGTACTTCCCCATATTTTCTTTTAGTGGCAGGCTAGCGCGAATTTGGGAGCTATGGATTAATTGGAGATTGATTTTTATCTTGGATATTTTGGGAAGAATAATCGAGACAGAAGATTTGTATTTATTTTTTTTGTATAGAGCATTTTGTGATTTATTTTTATTTCGAGATAAATAGTTGTATTATTTCGAGAGACTTTGTTGTATTGAACTTGAAGAAATTTAGATTAGTGGTTTCTCTTATATTGGGGGATTTTTAGATGCTCTATAACTTATTATTTAAGGATTGATTTGTTTTATCGATAGTAGCGCTCCGTTCACTCTCCCCGAGCGGGCGGGGTGTTACAGATGGTATCAGAGCTTAGGTATACGACAATCCTCGGATCTTGGGTATTGGGTTTAGCATGAGAGTTAGCTACGTTTTCTTTGAAGATAGAAAATTTTGAGGACTTTAGTGCGTGATTTTGGGAAATAGAATCGAGCTGCACTTTATTTCGAGTGTTAGGTTTCGTCGAATTTCGAGGACGAAATTCCTTTTCAAGGGTGGAAGTATGTAATACCCCATTATTTTTAGTGTTATTTACGAATATTACACTAGATTTCAGTAATATTATTATTTTATTAATCGGGGATAAAATAATTTATTTTGGTTTGGAATCGAATCAAACATTTAAATTTAAATTATTTTTGGACATTTTGTAATGGTTTAAATATGTAAATTTGACAATTTTGAATTAAAGGGAAATATAGTAATATGTGTTAGCTTAGGCACCAAGCTAGGGTTTGAGAGATACACTATATAAGGAATATTATGGGTGATTATAAGGAAAGGGAGATGAAAAAGAGAGGCCAAAAATGAAATCCAAAGAGGCAAAAACGAGTGGAATGAGAAGAGCCAATTTTGAATCTTTAGATCTTCTTTTTAAGTACATTTGAATGAGACTTGAGAAAAACACAAAACACATACTTCACTCAATTTTTCGTGTATAATCCAAATCTAAAGTCGGATCAGCAATTCAAATAATTTTTGGAGATGATTTTTCTGTGATTTTAAAATAGGACTATTTGGGGTTATCTCGTATTGGGGCAAGAACATGATTTGATTATTTTTGCGAGAGGAACGTGATGGCGCGATCATATTTTGAGGCTGAATTTATGTGGCAATTCATCCAATGATTTTAAGGTATGGGGTTTTACACAATATGCTCCTTTAAATCTCTCGAGAGTTTATTCCGTTGATTTCATATTAATTGAACTCATATTTGAATCGATAAATTCATTGAAATCTGGAAAAATAATTGTTGAATTATTTTGATTCATGTGGTATCCTTATATTGTTGTTGAGAACGTTGTCATGAGATTTTATTATGGCATGGAGGTTGGGCACCCGTCAAAATTTCTCCTTCCTGGGCTATGGCTTGATAAGGTATATGCGGATGGGGTGAGGCCTGATGACCCGGTTAATGTGTTGTTGAGAAATTTATTGATAAATGCTTTGAGATTTTCATTTGATTTGAATATTCGTACTTGTGTTGTTACGCTTTATTCACCGCTAATATAATTGTTGAGCATCTTTCCTATTGTATTGTGTACTTCCCCATATTTTCTTTTAGTGGCAGGCTAGCGCGAATTTGGGAGCTATGGATTAATTGGAGATTGATTTTTATCTTGGATATTTTGGGAAGAATAATCAAGACAGAAGATTTGTATTTATTTTTTTTGTATAGAGCATTTTGTGATTTATTTTTATTTCGAGATAAATAGTTGTATTATTTCGAGACACTTTGTTGTATTGAACTTGAAGAAATTTAGATTAGTGGTTTCTCTTATATTGGGGGATTTTTAGATGCTCTATAACTTATTATTTACGGATTGATTTGTTTTATCGATAGTAGCGCTCCGTTCACTCTCCCCGAGCGAGCGGGGTGTTACAGATGGTATCAGAGCTTAGGTATACGACAATCCTCGGGTCTTGGGTATTGGGTTTAGCATGAGAGTTAGCTATGTTTTCTTTGAAGATAGAAAATTTTGAGGACTTTAGTGCGTGATTTTGGGAAATAGAATCGAGCAGCACTTTATTTCGAGTGTTAGGTTTCGTCGAATTTCGAGGACGAAATTCCTTTTCAAGGGTGGAAGTATGTAATACCCCATTATTTTTAGTGTTATTTACGAATATTACACTAGATTTCAGTAATATTATTATTTTATTAATCGGGGATAAAATAATTTATTTTGGTTTGGAATCGAATCAAACATTTAAATTTAAATTAGTTTTGGACATTTTGTAATGGTTTAAATATGTAAATTTGACAACTTTGAATTAAAGGGAAATATAGTAATATGCGTTAGCTTAGGCACCAAGCTAGGGTTTGAGAGATACATTATATAAGGAATATTATGGGTGATTATAATGAAAGGGAGATGAAAAAGAGAGGCCAAAAATGAAATCCAAAGAGGCAAAAACGAGTGGAATGAGAAGAGCCAATTTTGAATCTTTAGATCTTCTTTTTAAGTACATTTGAATGAGACTTGAGAAAAACACAAAACACATACTTCACTCAATTTTTCGTGTTGAATCCAAATCTAAAGTCGGATCAGCAATTCAAATAATTTTTGGAGATGATTTTTCTGTGATTTTAAAATAGGACTATTTGGGGTTATCTCGTGTTGGGGCTAGAACATGATTTGATTATTTTTGCGAGTACAATGTGATGGCGCGATCATATTTTGAGGCTGAATTTATTTGGCAATTCATCCAATGATTTTAAGGTATGGGGTTTTACACAATATGCTCCTTTAAATCTCTCGAGAGTTTATTCCGTTGATTTCATATTAATTGAACTCATATTTGAATCGATAAATTCATTGAAATCTGGAAAAATAAATGTTGAATTATTTTGATTCATGTGGTATCCTTATATTGTTGTTGAGAACGTTGTCATGAGATTTTAATATGGCATGGAGGTTGGGCACCCGTCAAAATTCCTGCTTCCTGGGCTATGGCTTGATAAGGTATATGCGGATGGGGTGAGGCCTAATGACCCGGTTAATGTGTTGTTGAGAAATTTACTGATAAATGCCTTGATATTTTCATTTGAGTTGAATATTTGTACTTGTGTTGTTACGCTTTATTCACCGCTAATATAATTGTTGAGCATATTTCCTATTGTATTGTGTACTTCCCATATTTTCTTTTAGTGGCAGGCTAGCGCGAATTTGGGCGCTATGGATTAATTGGAGATTGATTTTTATCTTGGATATTTTGGGAAGAATATTCGAGAGAGAAGATTTGTATTTATTTTTGTTGTATAGAGGATTTTGTGATTTATTTTTATTTCGAGATAAATAGTTGTATTATTTCGAGAGACTTTGTTGTATTGAACTTGAAGAAATTTAGATTAGTGGTTTCTCTTATATTGTGGGATTTTTAGATGCTCTATAACTTATTATTTACAGATTGATTAGTTTTATCGATAGTAGCGCTCCGTTCGCTCTCCCCGAGCGGGCGGGGTGTTACAGATGGTATCAGAGCTTAGGTATACGACAATCCTCGGGTCTTGGGTATTGGGTTTAGCATGAGAGTTAGCTATGTTTTCTTTGAAGATAGAAAATTTTGAGGACTTTAGTGCGTGATTTTGGAAAATAGAATCGAGCAGCACTTTATTTCGAGTGTTAGGTTTCGTCGAATTTCGAGGACGAAATTCCTTTTCAAGGGTGGAAGTATGTAATACCCCATTATTTTTAGTGTTATTTACGAATATTATACTAGATTTCAGTAATATTATTATTTTATTAATCGGGGATAAAATAATTTATTTTGGTTTGGAATCGAATCAAACATTTATATTTAAATTATTTTTGGACATTTTGTAATGGTTTAAATATGTAAATTTGACAATTTTGAATTATAGGGAAATATAGTAATATGCGTTAGCTTAGGCACCAAGCTAGGGTTTGAGAGATACACTATATAAGGAATATTATGGATGATTATAAGGAAAGGGAGATGAAAAAGAGAGGCCAAAAATGAAATCCAAAGAGGCAAAAATGAGTGGAATGAGAAGAGCAAATTTTGAATCTTTAGATCTTCTTTTTAAGTACATTTGAATGAGACTTGGGAAAAACACAAAACACATAATTCACTCAATTTTTCGTGTAGAGTCCAAATCTAAAGTCGAATCAGCAATTCGAATAATTTTTGGAGATGATTTTTCTGTGATTTTAAAATAGGACTATTTAGGGTTATCTCGTGTTGGGGCTAGAACATGATTTGATTATTTTTGCGAGAGGAACGTGATGGCGCGATTATATTTTGAGGCTTAATTTATGTGGCAATTCATCCAATGATTTTAAGGTATGGGATTTTACACAATATGATCCTTTAAATCTCTCGAGAGTTTATTCCGTTGATTTCATATTAATTGAACTCATATTTGAATTGATAAATTCATTGAAATCTAGAAAAATAATTGTTGAATTATTTTGATTCATGTGGTATCCTTATATTGTTGCTGAGAACGTTATCGTGATATTTTAATATGGCATGGAGTTTGGGCACCCGCCAAAATTCCTGCTTCTCGGGCTATGGCTTGATAAAGCATATACGGATGGGGTGAGGCCTGGTGACCCGGTAAATGTGTTTTTAAGAAATTTATTGATAAATGCTTTGAGATTTGCATTTGATTTGAATATTCGTACTCGTGTTGTTACACTTTATTCACCGCTATTATATTTGTTGAGCATCTTTCATGTCGTATTGTGTACTTCCCCATATTTTCTTTTAGTGGCAGGCTAGCACAGATTTGGGCGCTATGGAATAATTGGAGATTGATTTTTATCTTTAATATTTTGGGAAGAATATTCGAGAGAGAAGATTTGTATTTATTTTTGCTGTATAGAGCATTTGGTGATTTATTTTTATTTCGAGATAGATAGTTGTATTATTTTGAGAGACTTTGTTGTATTGAAATTGAAGAAATTGAGATTAGTGGTTTCTCTTATATTGTGGGATTTGTAGATTCTCTATACCTTGTTGGTTAGGATTTGATTAGTTTTATTGATAGTAGAGCTCCGTTCGCTCTCCCCGAGAGGGCAAGGTGTTACATTTATATGAAAATCTTCAACCTTGTACCTACAATTATTGGTGAGAAATCTCTGAATCCGAACTCAACAGATTTGACGGAGATATAATCACACCAATTGATAACAAAGAGAGATAGAGAATCGAAATGTGAATAGAATTTAGAGTAGAAACCGTTGTTTGGATCGATTGGAGATAACATTCTTTGTTTTTATTTGAATTGAATTTGTTGTTTCAGAAATGCTCTGATCAGATTCTATAGATGTTTTTAGTAATTTAACATTTAAGGAGGATTACTAAAATGAAATAATACATCATTTTCAACGATACAATCAAACAAATAGTAAATGGTGGACTTTATTGAAAGCATCAGGGGAAATAAAAAAATAAATAATTTAGATGGTGAGAGGGATGTTACCTAAAAAAACAATCAAATATCATGGGTTTGATGACAAAATAAAGGAAATTTTTCTCTAAATAGTATACGATTGATGCACACTATATATGAATTTCACGTCGACAATAACCTCATCTACGTGGAATTCACAAACATGTGGAACTCAACGTATTTATTGATTGGTTTTTATTGAGGATCCATTTGACTTCCACTTTTTAGTTTATTGATCTGAATTTGGTATTTATGATATGTGTATCATCTGTGTATGGTTTATCGGATCAATTTGAGAAGGCAATGGTGATTTCTATGGTGCCAGATATTCAGTAATCGTGCTTTACATAATTGTGATTTTTTTAGAATAAGTTCTAACTAAAGTGTAAGTATACTTAGCTGTCATGCTCCAATAGTTGATTGCAGATGTTCTATTCAATTTGACTAGCCAACTTTATTATTTGCATTATTGATCTTTTGAACTTTTGTACATTTGATTGTGAAAGCAGTTTGGAGCAGTCGGTCTATTTGATATGAAATGATAATGTGTAGTCGGATGTTGTGGTTATAATCAGTTTAGATCATTCGGTGTGTTGAATGGTTCTTCGTAACCTTGAAAATGTGAGTTTTTAATCATTCTTGATGAATTACATGCAAGTATTTATGGGTATGTGTCGTCAAAGTAATTTTTTTTAATCAATTATTTCAAAATTTGTGGGTGATAGTTTGATGACATCATGTTATGTGTGAGACTTTTGGTTGTGCGCACCGCTACTATTGGTATGTTTGTATCCAATACCTATCAAATACCGGTACAGGGACCCTAAGGAAGTATCCATTCTTCATAGTAAGAAATTTGATTTAGATGGTTTCGCTATCTGCAATAAAGCCCTTTGGCCAGGGTAGGGAAAAGGGTAAGTTTGATCTTGTTAGAGGGATCCTTCGTGCATGGGACAAGACGAAGGGCAAATGTAATTTTGTTATGAGAAAAATATATAGGTTAGTTTTTTATATAACTAAGATGTTATAGGATTGCTGCTATAGTGGTTATGCTACATTCCAATTTTCCCTTTATGAGATGCCATACATGAAGTTTATTAATTTATCCTTGATATTAATGTTTCAGGAGGCAACTATGCTAAGGCTGGACATAAGTGAATATATGGAGCGACATGTTGTGAGTAAGTTAATGAGATCACCGACCGGTTATGTAGGCTATGAATAAGGAGGCACCTTTATAGAAGCCATTAGAAAGTGACCTTTCACGGTGGTATTGCTAGATTAAATAGAAAAAGCTCATCCAGATATATTCAATATTCTTCTCCAATTGTTTAAAGATGGTCAACTCACATATTCTCAGGTTTTTGTCTGTTATTACATTTTCATTCTTAATGAAAACATTATTATCTACATATTTAACTACATTCAATATTTTTTTATTCTATTAAACATTCTTGTATAATTTATTTATTAGCATTGTAACCCCTGATTCATTGAGTTTGGGTTCAACAACGTTGTAGAGTATCATTTAAAATTGCATTGGTGGTGATGACTTCTAATGTTGGTTCCAGCGTATACGTGAAGGGTAGACATAACTCCATCGGTTTCTTTCATGCAGATAATGAGTCAACTTCATATGCTGGAATGAAATCATTGGTAATGGAAAAACTCAAGCCATAATTTCATCCACAGTTACTCAATAGAATAGATGAAGTAGTCATATGTAACACCCCACTCAATTAAATATTGGGTGATCAGTCCCATACCCAATTAAAACAGAATTTACAGTTGGTTTATTCTTTCCATCTCTGTCGAAAAACATTAATCACCTAATAACCAATTAAGCAGGTGTTAAAATTTTCAAGTTTTAATTCAATAAAAATTCATTTTTACCACTACGAACAATTTTCATAATAATCTAATCCACAACAAGAAATGAATCACAACATAATTTAAATTCAATCGGAATAATAATTTCCAACAAAATATCTTAATACGGAAATCCCAATAATAGCAAATGTAGCATAACGACATGAGTATAAAATTGTGACTAAAAAAGAAGGGAAATACTATAATCCTCTTGGGCGACATGACCTAAACAAAAATCAACTATATGGTAGGAATCAACAAATATGAAGGCGTCTAAACAAAGATCCAAACCCCATATATTCCATAATTCCTCAACATCATAATCCACTAAGGTTGGCGTCCCTATGGCTAGACACCTGATATAGGAGATACAAGAGAGAAAGAGAATATGCAAGGAAACGGGTCAGAGCCCAATGTAAAATAGATTTTAAAATAGCAAGTGAATAATTTCAACATTTATCACTTATAATAAAATGTTAGATTATCGAACTCTCTCTTAATATATCACCTTTCATATAGAGTGTACACTTAACGTACCACTAAGCCATCCTACTTACAGTTCCCATGTTAACTAGTTTAAACAAGTGTATCCACTAATCATAGCCTAATTCATTCTAACGTATAAATCTCATAATACATGTAATAATGATATAAATGTATATATATATATTTAGATTCTACATGGATAAGCCCCTTGTTAATTCAATTCAATTAAGTGTTATCATTCTTAATTAATTCTAGATATCATTTTTTTTCAATTCTACTTTAGTCACACAGTAGATATCATCATATATATATATACACTATACTGCACCCCGAGACACAGTTATAGTGTTGCATTACTCTGATATCATGTCCTAATACATCTCGTCACTTTATAGGGGACTATAGGTTCGGTAAAGATCCCTCGAACCACAAATATCAAATCAGAAATAATGGAGGCGAACATAGTCCTAAGCCTTTGGGCTACGCACATACCTACGCACCTAAATGACCATTCTATACCATTGTTCTAACTAATGGTAATTGACCTAAGTCCTATGTTCTCGAGTGATAAGTCAAAAATCCCATATATTCTTCAGGATATGACTACCCTCAAGCATAAACCTCCCGTCGATACCAAGTAATCTAGGTATGTCATACACATAAATTATCATTCTCTTGGCATTATTGTCTACCTATATAAAATTAGGTACTCATTTGACCTAATGTATACTACTAGGAACTTATCATATCCCCAAGTACCCGTTGTATTTGTCAATACTACCCGTACTTGTTAATTATAATTATTTTCTTAGTCACTTTATTACTAATTATTTATCACTCACATAATGTCCTTATCATTTTAATAGAATTTTCCAACATTAAGCCAAGTCTTTCGCTCCTCATTAGTGTACCAAATTTATCCAAACTGAATTCATCGAATATTATTATGTGGATGCCACTTACATAATTTTATCCTCGATTATATAATTTTTCCAACATTCACCCAAGTCCCTCACCTTTTCTTAATGTACAAAATTATTCAAAAATTATTTCTACCAAAATTTATATAATTAATTCCCTTTTAATCTTTCCCCTATTCAATCCCACATAAAATACATTTTTCGGGTCTCAAGTATATCCAACTGTCCTCCCTTAAGTCCCATCATATTCAAATAATCATCACTAAATATTTCTCATAATTTGGGATTCAATCAAACTTTAAAAGGAAAACATTTCACATTTCCAGGGCGAGTCGATCGATCGATGGTCTTGGGTCGATCGATCGATCAGATATTACCCCAGTTTCTGCATATTATAACCTACGGGTTTACTACTTCTTTTTCATCAAAACCAACATCAATCAACCCAAAACCTCTCCTACGTCATCTCAATTGACATAGTAAGGCATATGATACATTTCTAACAATCAAACAACCTAAATTCATCAAATAATTTGGATTAAATCATATTATTCCCAGAATTATCATATTTTAATATTTCTCCCAGAAAATTATATGAACCCGGATTTTCTCCATCAATTCAAAACAAATTTTGTGGATTAAGACCTTTTCATAGAAAGGGATTTATCCTATCTAATTCTCATGTCGAGAACTAAGTTAAAAACTTTATAGTTTATCATTGAAACATGCAAATTCTGAGATCCTAATTATCCTATCTAGCATGGATATTTTAAGCATCAAAATAAAGCAAGAATTACACTTGCCTTAGTTATGCAGGTGTGAATCTTTGGTGATGATGGTGTCCGATTTCTTCCTCATTTTTTGGCGACTTTCCGGTGGTGGTGATGGGGGCAGAAGGTGGTTAATCCCCTTTGGTTTTTCCCAAAAGACTCTCCCCTTTTCTAAGCAACCTCTTCTCTCCTAAGGAACCTGTCACTCTTCCTCACTCTAAGACCTCTTAAATATTTTGTGATCAAATGGAATGAACCTATGTTCCTTCAACCCAACACCTTTATAATAAGACAAAATCCACAATTATTATTCATCTCCCAAGTAAAATGACTAAATTTCCCCTTCGGGGTATCCTTTCATTTCCTGCTTGCCCCAAGACCCAAATCCAAAACATGAATAGACTTATCTGACTATTTCGACCCTTCCGAACGCAAAAGCCCACTCAAAACGTCCATAAGGTTGATATAAAATAGTGTTTCCTTTTTATTCATTTAAATTGGTCCTGACACGTCCCATACCGCGTCCCGACTTAATTTCCATTATTACCGTATTAGTAACTCACTGCAATATAAATAACATCATATTCATATATTACTTATATATCACCCATTAATATTTAGAATCACACACTACTAGAATCTCTAGTAATTTTAAATCCGAATTAATCCCAACTAATTAATTTCAATTAATCCCTATTAATTTTTTATTTATCGCATAATATAAGTTATTAAAAATTGCGGGGTATTACATACTTCCCCCTTATAGCGGAATTTCGTCTTGAACTTAGGAAAACAAAAGCATACTTGGTAAAAATAACTTCGGATATTTGTCGTGCATATCATCATCGCACTCCCAAGAAGATTCCACAATGTTATGGTGCTACCACTTCACACGCACCAATGAAACTACTTTGGATCTCAACCGTCTTTCGCTATGGTCCAAGATCGCTACCGATCTCTCCTCGTAAGAGCTATCTAGATGCAAGTTGATCTCCTCTAATACAACATGAGTGGAAGCCAACTCATCCTGGAGATATCGCCTCAGCGAAGAAATATGGAACACATCATGTATCCTATACAAGTGCTCCAGCAGCCCTAATCTATAAGCAACCGGTCCAACTCTCTCAATGATAGAAAATGGCACTACATATCTGGGTGCCAATTTCCCTTTCTTCCCAAATCTCATAATACATTTCATAGGCGATACCCATAATAATACTTGGTCCCCCACACTGAATTCACGAAAGGACCGTTTTGCATCGGCATAGCTTTTCTGTCGATCCTGGGCTACCCGAATATGACTACGAATCATCTCGATCCTGGCGGATGTATCCTATATCACCTCTGAGCCCAGTAGTTAGTTGTCCCCCACTTCTAATTAAAATGCAAGATAATGAAAATGTCTACCATACAGTGCCTCAAATGGGGCCATACCAATGGTGAACTGATAGGAATTATTATACACGAACTCCACAAGCGAAGATATGGCTCCCAACCTCCCCCCAAAGTACAGGATACACATGCGTAGCATGTCCTCTAACATCTGGTTTGTACGTTCTATCTGTTCATCCGTCTGTGGCTGATAAGTCATACTCAACCGCAATTTGTTGCCCATAGCTGTAATACCCCGTATTTTTAAGACTTTTAAATTTTGGGGATTTATTAAATTTAATTAGAGATATTAATTTAATATTAATCCAAAAATCATTTAAATATTTACTAGCGTGATGAGAGTTAGTAATTATTGGAATTTTGTTGTAAATTACATTATGGGTAAAGTAAGATGTGTAATTAAATTTAGTAAAATTATCACGAGAATCTAATTTGATAATTTTGGAAATTTTATCGGGACGCGCTTGTGTCGTGTCGGGATTAAGTTCGAGTTATTGAAAGTGAATAAATTATAAGTCACATTTATGGTCATTTTGAGTGCTTAAATGTGTTCGGAAGGGTCGAGATAGTCCAAATAATGTACCCGGGGGTTTTGTTTGGGTCTCGGGGCGTTTTTAGGCCAAATTAGCATCCCGAGAGGGCGTTTTTGGCATTTTGTATTTTTGGGCATGGAAACCCACGAATTTTCTAAGGTTTTATCAGATGTTAGGGGTTGTCTTCTAGGGTTAGCAAAACTAAAAACCAAGAACGGCCATTGGAGAGGAAGAGGAAAAACTTTCCAAGGAGTTCTAGGCCAAGACCTCCACCGTTTGCACCACCGTCACCGCCAAATTGTAGATCGCGCGACGAGGATCACAACCACACCAATTTCTTCCACAAATCAGAAATAAATATTTCCAGACAAGTATCTATCTTGCTTTATTTTAGTTAATGCTATAATTATATTAATCTAGGGTTGATTAGAACTAGTTTTCGTGAAAGAAAATCATATTGGATACTAGAATTTACATGTTGTAGAGGTGAAAATCATATTCTCGAAATCTATTTTATATGTAGAGGTTGAAACACGAATTTGCATTGAGTTAGTTGTAGAAGATTTGGAAAAATAATAGGAAGAACTAAGTTAAAGAAAATATTAGGGTTCTTGAGACTTATATAGATTTTGGCCTTTTAATTCATTATACTTTATGGAAACTCACATGTCTTACGTAGAATATTATCTGATTGGGTATATAACACTTGTAGTATCATTTGTTGGGAGTTTGGGAGTCAAAAATGATGATTTGGATGAGTTTGGAATAGGATTCTCGTAACTGGTATTTCTGCAGTTTTGCCATAACTTCTTGATCGATCGGTAGACCAAAGAGCATCGATCGATCGACCTCTCCTGGAAAATTCATATTCCTCTTTTAAATAGTTTATTTCGATTACAATGAGTGGTAACCTTTAAACATTATTGTTAGAACATTTTGGGACATAAAGAGGACCAGCAGGACTTCGTAAAAATGGAGCATTTAATGTAAAGACGAAATTAATGTTAACGGGGAGTGATTTACACTTAAGGAATAATGGGAACGAGTGTCTACAGGAGTGAGACTAGTAAGGAAGTTACGTCGTAAAATAAGAGAGTACCTACTGAAATTATAGTTAGGGAGATAAGATACTACGAGTGATGCGAAGTAAGTTTGGGATGATCCCATACATAAGAATAAAATAGACGAGTCGTTATACGGGATAATCTAGTAATGTGTACTAAGAACGAATATTATAAGTATGGGTCGTGAGTGTACCTAATTTAGAAATTGGAATGGTAGTATACACATATATGACTATGTTTGTGCATATACTATATACGTGTAAAAATCATGCTCGCGCTACTTGCTATCACTGAGGTTACCGCGCCAGGATAGTCTTATCTCAATGGGACCATTATGGGGGATATTGACATGTACCTTAGAACATAGGAATCCTTGGTACAGGCTATCTGATTGATATTCAGACGGTCCTAAGAGACGTGAAGGTATTTGCTGACCTCTTAGTGACTTGGAACTATGCTTAGCCTCAATTTGTATGTGTTTTGTATTAATACAGTTCGAGAGTGATTCCGAACTAGTATTTTCCTTAGTACGAGTGATACGGGGACTTGATAGCAGAGTATGCCATTACCATAAATTTTATGTGGGGTGCCGATAGTATATATATATATATTATATGAGTGATTAATATATATATATATAGACTTGAAATTGGGAACTTTCTATTGTGACTAAAAGTAGTAAGTAATGAATAAACATTCCGACTTTATTGTAAGTGTTTGAAAAGTTTGAGGAAATAAAAAAAGACTTTATAATGAAATAAAAGTTATGTAAAAACCTTATTTTCAAAGAAATTAATTATCTTAGCCCCAGTAATTGTCGGCATGAAACCTTAGGAGGAATTTAAAATAAGCTAAATGTGTGGGGATTAATAGTGCGGTAGGTGTGCACATTAGAAGAGAGGTGAGAATTTTTCAAGATAGCGCCGCATACTAATATGATTGTTGCATTAGCCGGTAAGCATTTTAAATACTTGCTAAACTGAATTTTTAAAGTGTTTTCCAATCGGGCTCTGACTCGTCTCCTGTTATCTCTTCTCTCTTGTATATATATATATATATATATATATATATATATTACAAGTGCCCAACCACAGGGGCGCCACGCTTAGGATTCTTTGGAAGGAACTGTAACACCCCGCCTAATAAGATACCGGGAGCTGTCATCTTGTAAAAATCATATCAAATCGTAGAACAATCAGAAAAATACGCGGTCGGCGCCCACGCGACCGTATCGAAAATATCTACAACTTTTGTGTTTTAGCCGAAAGCTAAATCAATTATTTTCCTGGCCAAAAATGCCCCCTAAGGTGACGAGTTACTATTCATCATCTCTTCCGAGACGATTTCAGCCATTAAAGCTTCTCCCAAACTTTTGTCGCCTCACCCAACGTCCTACAACCTCAACCAACTACAACTACACATATATTAAGGGTTCTAAACATCCTAGAACCCAAAACCACCAATTAATTTAGATTAAAACCTAAGTTCCACAAAATTGAAATATTATTGGGGTTTAATTGTTTTAACTCCCCAAAACTCGTTTTATCCACGATAACCCACCCCAAAACCATTAGGGTTTGTGTATACCAACTACGGTATGAGATATTTATGCAAAAAGATAAATAAAGCAAGTAAACACTTGCCTCGTGGATAAAATCCGACGACCTCGAGTCGAATCCGGCAGAGTTGGCCCGAGATCTCCCATTTCTTCTCCTCTTTCTCCTTCCTCTCTCTCTTCTCTCTCTTTTCTTTATTTCTTTCTCTTTTCTTTCCCTCTCTTCCTCCTTTTATAAGGAGAAAAGAGTTTTAAACCCTTAAAACCCAAAAACGATTCGTTTACCCAATTACGAGTTACTTTTACCTCTAAAATTACCCGAAACTCATTTTCGACAATCGGACACTCTTTTCCGACTATCTCGGCCATTCTGAGAATTATGGCGCAGTCGAAATTCCCATCCGAGGTACTTGACCGCAAATCACTATTCCAACCCAAAATAATTAAATGCGGGTTTTCCAATTAAAAATCTTACCTCATGTCGCTTTACTCAACGACGACATATAATTAAAATATTTCGACCTATATAGTCCCAAAAATAATTACAGCACCCATCGAAAATCATTCAATCCTCGAAAATCCCAAAATTTACTATTTAGGAAAATTCCCCAAATTGCCACTTAATTTAATTATGGAATTTAATTGTCTAAAAAGGACGGGTTGTTACATACTCCCCCCCTTACAACGGAATTTCGTCCTCGAAATTCAGGTATAACCTACACCATCTAACTAGGATCACTACAAATCCTAAAACCTCAAGAGAAAGATACTAACTCAATGGTTCCCAACCATAAGCTACATGACTACCACGATCATAAAGTGACTCTAATACGTCACATAATACCCATCATCTATAATGCCTCTTGGCATGGATTTCAATCTTGCATACTACTCCTATCTTAACTAGGCGGTATACCAAACCACCTTACCAAGGTGCCCATACACCTTCCTAACTTGTGCACATCTGCACATTCGTAGCGAACGTCTGACACGTAACACTCTCTCCCAATAAGGGTCTCCTTTCCTCGGTGTAATACTCACCTATGGGTCCTTCCAACCCGTGAAATTCCAACTCCTAACCTCGGGGCTGCTAACTCTAGCGAACCTACATCCTAACAAGGCTATAATCTATGCGTCACCCTACCTACGCGAAACTAATATAATCCTAAGTATGTCCCTAGTGCCCAAGGCCTCTCTCAACTCCCGAAAATTGCTTGGTTTCATGCGTGGGACGTCTCGCCAAGGCGAAATCCAAACAAGGAACCCTCCCGTTACACTACTCCCTCGCGTAGTTAGTCATCGAGATATAGCGACCCAAGGCACATAGGCGGGACTTCCTAAATCCTACAAGGCTATCCTATGAACGCATTCCTACTATCTTATCCTTCCGCCCATACAGAAGGAAACCTAATCAATCGAAGTGCCCACTTTCTGTAAAAAGTGTCACGAACATAGTACCCAAAATTTATCTTCTCAAAGTCTGCCTTTTCATTAAGGCTGGTTATTATCCTCAAACAAATTTCTCTAAGTCCAACCTCAACCACCCACTTGTGGCGAGGGGACCACTTTAGTGCTTTTCCATAGCACAATATCTCCATAAGTATATCAACATCATGTGGCTCATAGCCTATAGTGGTTCATCCACACTATAAGACCTTTCCACAAAATCAACATCCTTGCATCCCATAACAGCTCCCCACTCCCGACGCCGTTAAGAGTCATGTGTGGAGTGTCTCGCAAAGCGAAATCCAAACAAGGAACCCCTCCACACATTAACCCTTGACTTCGTTGGTTATGGAGTTCTGTCATTTAAACATGCAACCGGAATATCCCTATCCCCTAATCCAACAAAAAGGTGATCTGAACTCCTATCTCTAACTAAGAGTCATACCACCCTGCGCTCGCACTCATTTTTAAGTCCTTGCGCAAACAATAATGAGCTTTATGTTCAGCTTAACGAAAATCCTGCGGCCTTAAATCATATATATAAGGTCGCCATAAACCCAAATCACAATAAGGAAACCTCTTCTCACTGAAGTTCCATTAACCCATAATAAATAAGGTGAACTCAACCTATATCTAGGTGAGACATCGCAACAATAACCTGTTCCCTCGAGGAACCATGGACACGATAGACTTGTCATTCTTAGCCTGCTATCGCTCCGAAAATACACCATAATGTATTAGGCTCCTCATACCACCATGCTCGTATAGACATATAAAACGAGCATCACTAACCAGATATGTATATATATACCATATATCAGCACCCGCCTCTATGGCGAATGAAGAAAAATAAAACTCCGCTACTGCGGACAACACATAGGCATACATGATATAATGTTGTCGATACCGCCATAACTCAAATTACCCACACGATTCTAGGGCTAACTAATACCGCGACTTCATCTAGTCACGCCTAATATACCTCCTCAATTGAGGTAAAACTCATAACCACAATTTCATTATAACGATTTCCCCGAGTGGATTTCCAACCATGGGGTCCTCGAACATACCCATTCTTTAGTGAGCCCATCCTCCTTGGAAAGGACTCAATATTCATTGCACCTAACTCATTTAGGTACAAGGTTCACTTTGCCATAATACTCTTTATTCACCGTCGGCCCCTGGCTGAACCTTAGGCGAATAATTACCAAAACTTCATTCTTCTCGTCCTGCTGATTCATGGGGACTCACGGTGAGAACTATCTGTAAGATCCCTTTGGAACCCTTATCTTCACGGGGAAATCCAACTTTAGTACCACTTTCTATCACAGTAGTACTTGGTTGCTCATAACTACTATACTTTAGTAGTCGTCGCAACAGTCCTTAGCATTTTCCACAAGGAGAGTGGCATATACTAAGATCCTCGTCCCCGTCTTCTACCAGCTCCCCCAGCTAAGCTCCACTCCTGCTGCCCTCCGAGCTCCGCACACGATTCTCAACGAGCGCGTAACAGATTTCTATAATCTTCTAATATGGCAGGAGATCGAAGTCTCACAATAGAAATCAACAATCCTATTCCTGTGCTCTATAACAAATCGAGAGCAACGCTGAAAGCGTAGTACGTCCGCACAGATTCCTAAGGACACTAGAACCTGATGCTCTGATACCATCTGTAACACCCCGCCTAATAAGATACCGGGAGCTGTCATCTTGTAAAAATCATATCAAATCGTAGAAAAATCAAAAAAATACGCAGTCGGTGCCCACGCGACCGTATCGAAAATATCTACAACTTTCATGTTTTGGCCGAAAGCTAAATCAATTATTTTCCTGGCCAAAAATGCCCCCTAAGGTGACGGGTTACTATTCATCATCTCTTCCGAGACGATTTCGGCCATTAAAGCTTCTCCCAAGCTTTTGTCGCCCCACCCAACGTCCTACAACCTCAACTAACTACAACTACACATATATTAAGGGTTCTAAACATCCTAGAATCCAAAACCACCAATTAATTTAGATTAAAACCTAAGTTCCACAAAATTGAAATATTATTGGGGTTTAATTGTTTTAACTCCCCAAAACCCGTTTTATCCACGATAACCCACCCCAAAACCATTAGGGTTTGTGTATACCAACTACGGTATGAGATATTTATGCAAAAACATAAATAAAGAAAGTAAACACTTGCCTCGTGGATAAAATCCGACGACCTCGAGTCGAATCCGGCGGAGTTGGCCCGAGATCTCCCATTTCTTCTCCTCTTTCTCCTTCCTCTCTCTCTTCTCTCTCTTTTCTTTCTTTCTTTCTCTTTTCTTTCCCTCTCTTCCTCCTTTTATAAGGAGAAAAGGGTTTTAAACCCTTAAAACCCAAAAACGACTCGTTTACCCAATTACGAGTTACTTTTACCTCTAAAATTACCCGAAACTCATTTTTGACAATCGGACACTCTTTTCCGACTATCTCGGCCATTCCGAGAATTATGGCGTAGTCGAAATTCCCATCCGAGGTACTTGACCGCAAATCACTATTCCAACCCAAAATAATTAAATGCGGGTTTTCCAATTAAAAATCTTACCTCGTGTCGCTTTACTCAACGACGACATATAATTAAAATATTTCGACCTATATAGTCCCAAAAATAATTACAGCACCCATCGAAAATCATTCAATCCTCGAAAATCCCAAAATTTACTATTTAGGAAAATTCCCCAAATTGCCACTTAATTTAATTATGGAATTTAATTGTCTAAAAATGACGGGTTGTTACAGGAACGTGCTACAACTTAGGTGGGAGTTGCAGGCCTTTTGATTAGACGACCTCATTAGTGATTCCACTCCTAGTTCTGTTTTAATCCAGTTGGGCATGTGTCGCCCTTTTTCCTTATTCAGTTGGTTTTATCAGAGACTGTGATTCATTTATTTTCAGTATTTTTATTTTGGGATTTGTTACTGTCAGGATGTTTTTCCTTTGAAGTTTTAAAAGTTGGAATTAGTTATTTGAATGCTTAAATTGCTTGGATGATCTTTTCCAGTCTAATTATTTGTGTGACTCTTAAACTATGAATTATGAAATTTTTTTATTATTGGGCTTAAATTAAATATGGAAATAATGTTTTAAATGGTTTTTGTCACTTAGCTTAATTATTTAGGGTGTTTAATTTGAAAAGTTATTGTACGACAGTGATGCTAAGAATGAACCAACCGTTCACCTTGATTATAATTTAATAAAGGACTGATCACCCAGTATTTAATTAGGCGAGGTGTCACAGGTGGTATCAGAGCATCAGGTTCTAGTGTCCTTTAGGATCTGTATGGCTTATTTCGCTTTCAGCCTAGAGTCCTTGACATAGAGCCTTATTTTTAGGATTATTGTATTCTTGCATTTACACTTACGTCTTCAGATATTTGAGATTTTTTAATAACTGTAGACTAATAAACTTTCTTCTCATTTCAGATGCCTCCGAGACGTGCACCCAAAGACAGACATGCCCAGGCCGAGCAGCCAGCAGCTTCGGCTCAGGGAGTGGTGAACGGAACAGAGGTAGCCGTTATCGTTGCCCAGGTGGTGAACGCCGCATTAGCAGTAGTGCAGCAGGCTCCACCCTAGGTTCAGGCAGTGGTGCCTGTACTAGCACATCTTCCAACTGCATGTGAGCGGGTCAGGGATGCCTTCTAGAAGGTGCATCCCCCAGAGTTCGCGGGTACTTCAGACATCATTGTAGCCAGCCAATGGAAGAAAGATATCCAGAGGCACCTGCGTATGTACGAGTGCATGGATGTGCAGAAACAACTGTTGGCTTCCTTCAAGCTAGTGGGTGCCGCTTTACAGTGGTGGGAATCCACCACCACCATGGAGGAGAGGGACATTATCATTATTCAGTCATTTTGGGCGTGGTTTGACCGCAAATACTTTCCATTTGCCGTGCAGATTGAGATAAGGCGGAGATTACTGAATCTGAAACAGGAAAATACGACTGTTGCTGAGTACGAGGAGGCGTTCACTAGACTTCTCACTATAGTGCCAGATGAGGCACCCACTGAGGGTAAGAAGATACTGTTGTTTGTGGATGGGTTGGCCTGGAGGATCCGTCAGCACCTCATAGGCAATCTGTTGCTGAGTACCTACACGAATGTACTCAATGTTGCTTTGTTACACTGCCAGGATCACCGCTTCCATATATAGGAAGCAAACGAGTAGGAGAGTCCCGCCATCAGGGCACGACAGGGGGTAGTAGTACTGGTGGAGCACCGACATCTCAGGGACAGACTCATCATAATGAGCAGAGTTTACATCAGGGGGACCCTGCCAAGCGGTTATGTTCAAGTGACTCTAGGCAGGGATTTAGGGGATTTAGGCAGGGCTAGCAGGTCAAGTCTAATCAGCAGGGCCAACACCGTCAGCCGTAGGGTCAGCAGTAGGGCCAACAGCGTTTTCAGCAGGGCTAATAGCGGAGTGGTAACGGCCAGTAGGGCCGTAATCAGCAGGGTCAGAGGGGAGGAAATTTTAGGGGCCAATGTTTCGGGTGTAATAAAAATGGCCATAGGCGCCAGGATTGTCCAGAGGGAGATAGGGTCCCACAGCAGCAGGGTGCTCGTAATGAGCCACATAGGCCACTTTTACCAGCCGCACTCCCAGTACCAGCTCAGGCACCAGCCCTACCAGCCATCCCAACAGCTCCAGTACAGCAGGGGCAGTTGTTGTACGGACGTGTATATAACGTCCACCATGCAACAGCTCTTCAGGCACCACCCGCGATTGAGGGTACGTTTCCTATCCATGGTACTACAGGTCGGGTTTTATTTGATACTGGGGAGACACACTATTTATAGCTACTCATTTTACGAAGGCCTTAGGATTATTAGCCACAGTAGAGAGCACTGTGACATGCGTAGACTCACCACTGGGAAATGGGTCATTAATCTTCTTTATATGTCGGGGTGTGGGAGTAGAGATTGGCAACTTAATCTTACCAGCATACATGTTAGTCTTAGATATGCTTGAGCACGATGTTATTATTGGCATGGATTGGCTCGGAGCATACAGAGCCATGATAGATTATTTCGGTGGGAGTAATATCTTTACCATTCCGGGGCAGGAGTTGTTTCTAGTGGCGATGCCTCCCCCAGAGGGAGGCTCTTTCGCTCATTTGTATTACATAGAGGAGGATACCTCTAAGGAGGTTTTGATTCCCTTAGACTCGATCCCAGTTGTTTGTGAGTATTGTGATGTATTTCAGGAGATACCAGGCCTACCCCCCAGTCGAGAGATAGATTTCATCATAGACTTGTTATCGGATACTCGACCGATAGCACACGCTCCGTACCATATGGCTCTAGCAGAAATGAGGGAGTTTCGAGATCAGATAGAGAAGCTATTAGGTCAGGTCTTCATTCATAGGAGTACCTTACCTTGGGGCGCTCCAATTTTGTTTGTGAAGAAGAGAGATGGTTCACTGAGGCTATGTATGGAATACCGAGAGCTGAACAAGGTCAAGATACAGAAAAATATCCATTGCCTCGAATCGATGATCTATTCGACCAGCTGAGGGGAGCAACTTTCTTTTCGAAGATAGATTTAAGTTGAGGATACCATCAGCTACGGATTAGGGAGCAGGATGTTTTGAAGACTTCTTTCTTGACGAGATATGGGTCCTATGAGTTCAGAGTGATGCCATTTGGACTCATAAATGCTCCAGCCGTATTCATGGACCTGATGAACCGAGTATTCAGAGAGTTCTTGGATCAGTTTGTCATCATCTTCATAGATGACATCCTGATATATTCACACACTGAGGAAGAACATGGTGAGCACTTAAGGCAGGTTCTTCAGACTCCACGAGAGCATCAATTGTATGCTAAGTACGATAAGTGCGGATTCTGGTTATGGGAGGTGAAGTTTTTGGGACATGTCGTATCTGAATTGGGGATAGCAGTTGACCCGAGTAAAGTGTTAGTAGTGACGGAATGGGGACAGCCCACAACACCAATGGAAGTGCGTAGTTTCTTGGGGTTAGTCGGGTAGTACAGAAGATTCATCCGAGGGTTCTCCAAGATAGTGGGTCCATTGACGAACCTGACTCGTAAGGGGGTACCATATGTTTGGGACGATGTTTGTCAATTGGCTTTCGATAAGCTGAAAGATAAGCTTACTTCGGCACTAGTTCTTACTTTACCCAAGACGGGAGTAGAGTATCTGGTTTACACCGATGCCTCCTCACGGGGACTCGGGGGAGTACTTCTGCAGGAGGAGAAGGCTATAGCTTTTTCCTCCCGCAAGCTTAAGCCACACAAGAAAAATTACCCCACTCACGACCTAGAGCTAGCAGTGGTCGTCTTTGCATTGAGGATATGGAGACATTATTTCTTGGGGAGAAGTTTTGCCTATTCACAGACCATAAGTCACTGCAGTACCTGTTCACTCAGCGAGAGTTGAATATGCATCAGCGCAGGTGGTTAGAGTTTGTGAAAAACTATCAATTCGACATATAGTACCATCCGGGTAAGGCTAATGTGGTTGTTGATGCGTTGAGCCGTAGACCAGTAGATGACGTAGCGAACTTCTGGAGAGCAAAGTGGAAAGAGTTGGGTCACCAGGACACGGTAGCCCATTCCTACATATCTATCATGACAGTAACACTCGAGATTATTACGAGGGTAATACAGGCACAGACAGCAGACCCATTTTGCCAAGATCAGATTGTACAGCTTTTAGCTGAGGGTGTTGAGTCTTATTCAGTTGGTTCTGATGGAGGTTTGAGGTTTAATGGGAAATTAGTGGTCCTAGAAGGAACAGACTTGCATCATGCAGTGATGACACAGTCACACGGGTCCAGATTTGCGGTGCATTCGGGGGGAGATAAGATGTACCAGGATATCAGGCGACAGTACTGGTGGAGTGGGATGAAGAAGGACATTGTTGAGTCCGTGTCCAAGTGTTCTACTTTCTAGATGGTAAAGGTAGACCACCAGAGAGCATCGGGGTTTCTTCAGCCGTTGGAAATACCTATGTGGAAGTGGGAGAGTATTTCCATGGACTTCATCATTGGGTTGCCTACATCACAGCGGGGTCACGACACCATCTGGGTGATCGTGGACCGTTTGACTAAGGTGGCTAATTTTCTGCCAGTACAGACAGACTATACCGCAGGCCAGTATGCTTAGTTGTTCATTGCTGAGATTGTTAGACTACATGGGGTGCCCCTGGATATTTTGTCAAATAGAGGAAAGATTTTCGTTTCGTGTTTCTGGGAGAGCTTCCAAGAGGCCATGGGTACAGAGTTGAGGTTGAGTTCAGCTTATCACCCATAGACAGATGGATAAACAGAGCGTACCAATCAAATGTTGAAAGATATGCTACGCATGTGTGTCCTTGATTTTGGAGGAGGATGGGAGCCACATCTTCCACTGGTGGAGTTTGCTTATAATAACACCTATCAGTTTACAATTGGCATGGCTCCATTTGAGGCATTGTATGGCAGGCCTTGTCGTTCTCCAACTTGTTTGCTAGAGGTGGGGGACAACAAGTTTGTAGGACCATAGGTGATTCAGGAAACCTCTGCTAGGATTGAGCTTATCAGGAGTCGCATTCGGGTAGCCCAAGACAGGCAGAAAAGCTACGCCGATGCAAAACGGTTTTTTCGATAATTAAATGTGGCAGACCAAGTATTACTACGTGTATCTCCTGTGAAAGGGGTGATGAGGTTTGGAAAGAAAGGGAAACTGGCCCCAAGGTACATGGGACCAAGTCCCATTATCGAGAGGATTGGGCCGGTAGCATAAAGATTGGGACTACCAGAGCATTTACACCGAATTCATGATGTATTCCACATCTCGTCGTTGAGACGATTCCTTCAGGATGACATGGCCCACACCCACATCATGATTGAGTAGATTGACTTACAGCCATATAGCTCTTACGAGGAGAGGTCAATGGCTATTCTAGACCATAGTGAAAGGAGATTGAGGTCGAAAGTAGTCCCACTTGTACGGGTCCAGTGGGAGCATCATAATATGGAGGAATCCACTTGGGAGCGTGAGGCAGACATGCGTGAGAAATACCCAGAGTTATTCTTACCAGGTATACCTTTTTTCAAATTTCAGGACAAAATTCCGTTATTAGGGGGGAAGTATGTAATACCCCATATTTTTATGACTTTTAAATTTTGGGGATTTATTAAATTTAAATAGAGATATTAATTTAATATTAATTTGAAAAACATTTAAATATTTACTAGCATGATGAGAGTTAGTAATTATTGGAATTTTGTTGTAAATTACTTTATGGGTAAAGTAAGATGTGTAATTAAATTTAGTAAAATTATCACGAGAATCTAATTTGACAATTTTGGAAATTTTATTGACACGCGCCTGTGTCGTGTCGAGATTAAATTCGAGTTATTAAAAGTGAATAAATTATAAGTCACCCGTATGGTAATCTTGAGTGCGTCAATGTGTTCGAAAGGGTCTAGATAGTCAAAATAATGTACCTGGGGGTTTAGTTTGGATCTTGGGGCGTTTTTAGGCCTAATTAGCATCCGGGGAGGGCGTTTTTGACATTTTGTATTTTTGGGCATGGAAACCCACGAATTTTCTAAGATTTTATCAGATGTTAGGGGTTTTCTTCTAGGGTTAGCATAACCAAAAACCAAGAACGACCATTGGAGAGGAAGAGGAAAAGCATTCCAAGGAGTTCTAGGCCAAGAACTCCACCGTTTGCACCACCGTCACCGTCAAATTGTAGATCGCGCGACGAGGATCACAACCACACCAATTTCTTCCACAAATCACAAACAAATATTTCTAGACAAGTATCTATCTTGCTTTATTTTAGTTAATGCCTCAATTATATTAGTCTAGGTTTGATTAGAACTAGTTTTCGTGAAAGAAAATCATATTGGAGACTAGAATTTATATGTTGTACAGGTGAAAATCATATTCTCTATATCTATTTTACATGTAGAGGTTGAACCACGAATTTGCATTGATTTAGGAGTAGAAAATCTGGAAAAAGAATGGTAAGAACTAAGTCAAAGAAAATATTAGGGTTATTGAGACTTATATACATTTTAGCCTTTTAATTCGTTATACTTGATGGAAACTCACATGTTTTATGTAGAATATTATCTAATTGGGTATATAACACTTGTAGTATCATTTGTTGGAAGTTTGGGAGTCAAAAATGATGATTTGGATGAGTTTGGAATAGGATTCCCGTAACTGGTATTTTTGTAGTTTCGCCATAACTGCTTGATCAATCGATCGACCAAAGAAAATCGATCGATCGATAATCGATCGATCGATCGACCCCTCCTAGAAAATTCATATCCATCTTTTAAATAGTTTATTTCGATTACAATGAGTGGTAACCTTTGAACATTATTGTTAGAACATTTGGGGACATAAAGAGGACCATTAGGACTTCGTAAAAATGGAGCATTTAATGTAAAGATGAAATTAGTGTTAACGGGGACTGATTTACACTTAAGGAATAATGGGAATGTGTGTCTAAAGGAGTGAAACTCGTAAGGAAGTTACGTTGTAAAATAAGAGAGTACCTACTGAAATTATACTTAGGGAGATAAGATACTACGAGTGATGCGAAGTAAGTTTGGGATGATCCCATAAATAAGAATAAAAGAGACAAGTCGTTATACGGGATAATCTAGTAATGTGTACTAAGAACGAATATTGTAAGTATGGGTCGTGAGTGTACCTAATTTACAAATGGGAATGGTACTATACATATATATGACTGTGTTTGTGCATATACTATATACGTATAAAAATCATGCCCGCGCTACATGTTATCGCTGAGGTTACCGCGCCGGGACAGTCTTATCTCGATGGGAACTTTATGGAGGATATTGACTTGTACATTAGAACATAGGAATCCTTGGTACATGATATCTTATTGATAGTCAGACGGTCCTAAGAGACGTGAGGGTTTGTGCTGACCTCTTAGTGACTTGGAACTATGCATCGCCTCAATTTGTATTTTTTTATGTTAATACAGTTCGAGAGTGATTCCGAACTAGTATTTCCCTTAGTAAGAGTGATACGGGGACTTGATAGCAGAGTATGCGAGTACCATAAATTTTATGTTGGGTGCCGAGAGTATATATATATTATATGAGTGATTTATATATATATAGACTTGAAATTGGGAACTTTCTATTGTGACTAAAAGAATTAAGTAATGAATAAAAATTCCGACTTTATTGTAAGTGTTTGAAAAGTTTGAGGAAATACTGAAAGACTTTATAATGAAATGAGAGTTATGTAAAATCCTTATTTTCAAAGAAATTAATTATCTTAGTCCTAGTAATTGTCGGCATGAAACCTTATGAGGAATTTAAGATAAGCTAAACTTGTGGGGATTAATAGTGCACTAGGTGTGCACATTAGAAGAGAGGTGAGAATTTCTCAAGAGAGTGTCACATACTAATATGATTGTTGCATTAGCCGGTAAGCATTTTAAATACTTGATAATGTGAATTTTTAAACTGTTTTACAATCAGGCTCTGACCCGTCTCCTGTTATCTCCTCTCTCTTGTATATATATATATATGTATATATTATAGGTTCCCAACCATAGGGGCGTCATGCTTAGGATTCTTTGGAAAGAACGTGCTATAGCTTAGGTGGGAGTTATAGACCTTTTGATTAGATGGTATCATTATTGATTCCACTCCTAGTTCTGTTTTAATCCAGTTGGGCATGTGTCGCCCTTTTTCCTTATTCAGTTGGTTTTGTCATAGACTGTGATTCATTTATTTTCAGTATTTTTATTTTGGGATTTGTTACTATCAGGATGTTTTTCCTTTGAAGTTTTAAAAGTTGGAATTAGTTATTTGAATGCTTAAATTGCTTGGATGATCTTTTCCAGTCTAGTTATTTGTGTGACTCTTAAAATATGAATTATAAAAGGTTTTTATTATTGGGTTTAAATTAAATATGGAAATAATGTTTTAAATGGTTTTTCTCACTTAGATTAATTATTTAGGGTGTTTAATTTGAAAAGTTATTTTACAACAGTGATGCTAAGAATGAACCAACCGTTCACTTTGGTTATAATTTAATAAAGGATTGATCACCCGGTATTTAATTAGGCGGGGTGTCACAATAGCCTCCTAAAATCTCTCCCAAAAATGTGACAAAAAAATCTTGTCTCTGCCGGACACGATATTTAGGGGCACCCCATGTAACTTCACTATATCGGCAATAAATAACTGGGCATACTATCTTGTAGTGGAATCAGTCCGAGCAGGCAAGAAGTGAGCTAATTTTGCCCACCGATCGACAATCACCCATATGTAATCATGACCCCTCTCAGAATTAGGTAACCCTGTGATGAAGTCCAAAGAGATGCTCTCCCATTTCCACTTTGTGATCTCTAATGGCTGAAGAAACCCAACAGGCTTCTATTGATCCACTTTCACTAACCGACAAGTGGTACACTTAGAGATGAACTCAATGATGTCTCTTTTCATCCCACTCCACCAATACTATCGTCATATATCTTGGTACATCTTATCCCCATCGAGATGTACCAAAAATCTGGATTGATGCGACTCTGTCATCACTGCATGCTGCAAATACACACTGTATGGAACAATCAATCTACCATCGAAGCATAATCCCTCAACTAAACTCATGGAGTAAGACTCTCCTCCCTAGGCTAAAAGCTATTAATTTTTTTCCTGACAAAACGAATCAGTTACCTGAGCCTAAACCACCCTCGTCACAATCTGAGGTGTAACAATCATAACTGATATAAATTATCAGTCAACTGCATTCTAGTGTCCAAGTTCCTTCCATTTCGCCTTCCACACCCCGACTAACTCACCTACTGGCCTTCGGCTCAAAGCGTCTGCTACCAAGTTTGCCTTTCCCGGGGGGTAATATATCTCAAACTGATAGTTTTTCCTGAAGTCAAGCCACCTGCACTGGCACATGTTTAACTCTCACTGAGTAAATAAATACTTCAGTGCTTATGATCTGTGAATAGACGAAACTTCTCCCCCAATAAATAGTGTCTCCATATTCGAAGAGCAAACATGACTTCCGCAAGCTTTAAGTCGTGAGTGGGGTAATTATTCTCATGTGTCTTAATCTTTATAGAGGCATAAGCTGTGGCCTTTTCTTCCTGCTGTAGTACTCCACCAAGCCTCTGTAAGGAAGCAGCACTATAAACCAAGTACTCCACTCCTGGTTTAGGTAGTGTTAATACTAGTGTTGAGGTCAACTTATCTTTCAGCTCGTTGAATGCTAACTGACATGCATCATTCCAGACAAATGGTACGCCCTTACGGGTTAAATTCATCAGTGGACCCGCAATCTTTGAGAAACCCCGGATAAAACGTATGTAATAGTCATCTAGTCCCAAGACACTATGCACTTCTATCGGTTTCGTGGGCTATCCCCACTCCCTTACTGCTGATACCTTACTAGGATCCACCGATATCCCCATTTTAGACACAACATTCCCTAGAAAATGAACTTTTCGAATCCAGAACCCCCACTTTTCATATTTCTCTTACAGTTGATGCTCACGTAGGGTCTGTAAAACCTACCACAAATTCTTAGTACGATCCTCCTCACTCTGGGAGTAAATCAGGATGTCATCTATGAAAACAATCACAAACCTATCTAAGAACTCTTGGAATACCCTATTCATCAAGTCCATGAATACTGTCGGGGCATTAGTTAACCTAAACGACATTACCCGGAACACATATGATCCATATTTAGTAAAAAAGGCAGTCTTTGAAATGTCATTTTCCATGATTCGTTGCTGATGATAACCAACCCTTCAGTCTATCTTTGAGAAGTTGATCAAATAAGTCATCGATTCTAGGCAACGGATACTTGTTCCGTATCGTGACTTCATTAATCTACTGATAATCTACACACTGCCTTAAATAACCATCTCTTCTTAACAAATAACATAGGGGCACCCCAAGGCAATGTACTCCAGCGGATAAACCCCTGCCCCAAAAGCTGTTCTATTTGATCCCTGAGCTCCATTATCTCTATTGGAGCCATAAGGTAAGGTGCACGAGCAATGGGTCGGGTGCCCGACTCTAAATCAATGACAAACTCAATCTCCCTGCTGGGAGGTTATCCCGGTATCTCCTGGAATACATCCAAAAACTCATAAACTATAGCTATCTAATCAAGGGATAATACTACTCCCATAGAAGTCTCATCCTCTAAATAATGCAAATGAATAGATGACCCCCCCCCCCCCCCCCCTCAGAACATGGCATCGCTACAAGGAACATCTCATGCCCCGAAATAGAAAAAATAATACACTGGCTATAATAGTCAATTATGGCTCTACATGTAACAAGACAATCCATGCCGATAATCAAACCATACTCGGTCATGTCCAAAATAAGTAAATACGTCGATAATATCAGACTCCCAATCTCTACACTCACATTACGACTTATAAAGAAAATAGGCATCCCACTACCCATCGGTGAGTCTACATAAGTAATGGTGATATTGTCCAAGTCTAGTAACCCCGTGGCCAGTGAAAATTTAGTTGCTACAAATGAATGTGAGGCCCCTATGTCAAACAGAATGTGCCCCATAGTCCCATAGATAGAAAACATACCTTAAATTATGAGCAGTGGATGCTGAAATACTACCTGATGGATGTTATACATACGCACATACTGTCCCTGATGTTCTGGATCTACTGGAATAGGAAGTAGTGCTAGTAATTGAGATGGTACTGGGAGGGTAGGTGGTGGAAATACTGGTTTATATGGCTCCTATCGTGCTACTTATTGAGGATTATTTCCCTTATCTGGACAATCCTACCTCTTGTGGCCAGGCTTACTACATGTAAAACATTTCCTAGTGAACTTTCCCCCATTTTCCCCCTGCTGTCCCTGGCCCTGCTCGTCGTCACCTCATCTCCCTTGTCCCTGTTGCTGGTCATTCCTGTTTCCTCCCTATCCAAACTAAAATCTTCCGGATGATAAACGTTTAGCATATTCCCAAGGCTAGGAACCCTACTCACCATATGCCTGCTGACTTTGACTTGATGGTGTCTTGCTAGAGCTGCCTACATTAGTCTTACCTTGGTGGCTCGAATCAATCCCCCGCTTAACACCCTGGGCATGTAAGTGGTTATCCTGGCAATGAAGCATCACAACATTAAAAACATCTACACAAGTATGTATGGATAGATTTCCCAATAAGTCCTAGCAAATGTTATAGCTAAGGCCATCAGTGAACATCTGAATTCACCTTTCATCAGTGAGTACCTCTGCTGGCACCAAGTTAGTTAGCCGAGTAAATTCCTCCTCATATTCTTCCACTGTCTTCCCTTCTATTTCAAGTCAACTAGTTTTCGCCTCATCTCTGTCTGGATGGCGAAAGGGAAGTATTTGCGGTCGAACCGAACCCAAAAATCTTGAATAGTCATAGTATCTCTTTCCTCATGGGTGATAATGGATCCCCACCATTACAGAGCTTCCCTAAATAGCTTAAACATAGATAGTAACTGACACTGAACCTACGTGCATTCAAGAATCCTCAAGTGCCTCTGGATATTCTTCTTCCATTCGCTAACAGTCATGACATCAGAACCCCCTTGTAACCCCGGTGGATGCGCCTTCTAAAATGCAGCCCTAACACGTTCCCAAGCAGTAGGAAACACTTGCCCTGGCGCAGGTGGTACAACTGGTGCTTGAACTGGAGTGTGTTAAGCAACAGCTAAAGTTGTGCTGAGTACTTGAGCAACAATGGCAGCAACTTTTGTAGCATTTATGGTACCATGAGTTGGGGCGGGTTGAGATGCATGTTGAGGAGGCATCTAAAATGAGAGAGAATATATCATCAATATTCGATATCACAGAATAGCTGATGATCTTATAAATGCAAGTAAAGATACAACAGTCCTAAGAATAGGGCTCTACATCAAAGAACGCTTAGCTGAAAGCATAGTAAACCGTTCAGATCCTAAAAGACACTAGAATCTGATGCTCTGATACCACCTGTAGCACCCCACTCAATTAAATATCAGGTGATCATTCCCATACCCAATTAAAACAGAATTTATAGTTGGTTTATTCTTAGCATCACTGTCTAAAATCATTAATAACCTAATATCCAATGAAATAGCTGTTAAACTTTTCAAATTTTAATTTAATACAAATCCATTTTTACCATTACGAATAATTTTCATAATAATCTAATCCACAACAAGAAATGAATCACAACAGAATTTAAATGTAACTAGAATAGTACTTTCCAACAAAATATCTCAATACATAAATCCCAATAATAGCAAATGTATCATAACGACATGAGTATGAAATCCTGACTCAAAAAGAATGGGAAATACTATAATCCTCTTGGGCGACATGCCCTAAATAAAAATCGACTACAGAGTAGGAATCAACAAATATGAAGGAGTCTAAACAAAGATCCAAACTCCATAGCTTCCATAATTCGCCAACATAATAATCCTCTAGGGCTGGCGTCCCAGTGGCTAGACACCTGATATATGAGATACAATAGAGAAAAGAGCATATACAAGGAAACGGGTCAGAGCCCGATCTAAAATAGTTTTGAAAATAGCAAGTGAATAATTGCAATATGTATCACTTATAATATACATATTAGATTATCAGACTCTTTCTTGATATTCTCATATCTCATCTAGAGTTCACACCCAACGTACCTCTAAGCCATCCCAGTTACAGTTCCCATGTTAACTAGTTTAAACCAGTGTATCCACTAATCACATCCCAATTCACTCCCATGTATAAATCTCATAATACCTGTAATAATGATATAAATGTATATATATTTTAGATTCAACATGGATAAGCCTCTTATTAATTCAATTCAATTAAGTGTTATCATACTTAATTAATTCTAGATATCATTATTTTTCAGTTATACTTTAGTCACACAGTAGATATCATCATATGTATATATGTATATTCAATCTATTACATATATATATATACTATAATGCACCCCGAGACATAGTTATAGTGCTGCATTACTCGGCTATCATGTCCTAATACATCTCGTCCCTTTATAGGGGAGTATAGGTTCGTTAAAGATCCGTCGAACCACAAATATCAAATCACAAATAATGGTGGGGAACATAGTCCTAAGCCTTTGGGCTACGCACATACCTACGCACCCAAATGGTCGTTCTATACGATTTTTCTCACTAATGGTAATCGAACTAAGTCTTATGTTCTCAAGTGACAAGTCAAAAATCCCATAGATTCATCAGGATATGGATACCCTCACACATAAACCTCTCGTCGATAGCAAGTAATCTAGGTTTGTCATACACATAAATTATCAATCAATAGTCATTATCATCTACCTATATAAAATTAGGTACTCATTCGACCTAATGTATAATACTAGGAATTTATCCTATCCCCAAGTACCCATTGTATTTATCAATACCACCCATACTTGTTAATTATAATTATTTTCTTAGTCACATTATTATTATGTATTTATCACTCACATAATGTCCTTATCATTTTAATAGAATTTTCCAACATTAACCCAAGTATTTCTCTCCTCATTAATGTACCAAAATAATCCAAACTGAATTCTTTGAATGTTATAATGTGGATACCACTTACATAATATTATCCTCGATTAAATAATGTTTCCAACATTCACTAAAGTCCATCACCTTTTGTTAATGTAAAAAATTATTCAAATATTATTGCTACCGAAGTTTATATAAGCAATTCCCTTTTAATCTTTCCCCGATTCAATCCCACACAAAATACATTTTTCGGGTCTCAAGTATATCCTACTGTCCTCCCCTAAATCCCATCATATTCAAATAATAAAAACTATAGATTTCTCACAATTTGGGATTCAATAAAACTTTAAAATGAAAACATTTCACATTTCCATGGGGAGTCGATCGATCGATGGTCTTAGGTCGATCGATCGATCAGATATCACCCCAGTTTCTGCATATTACAACCTACGAGTTAAGTACTTATTTTTCATCAAAACCAACATAAATAAATCCAAAACCTCTCCTACTTCATCTCAATTCACATAGTAAGGTATATGATTATATTCTAACAATCAAACCACCTAAATTCATCAAATAGTTTGGATTAAATCATATTATTCCCAGAATTGTCATATTTTAATATTTCTCGCAGAAAATTATATGAACCCGGATTTTCTCCATCAATTCAAAACAAATTTTGTGGATTAAGATCTTTTCACAGAAAGAGATTTATCCTATCTAATTCTCATGTCGATAACTAAGTTAAAAACTTTATAGTTTATCATTGAAACATGCAAATTCTGAGAGTCGAAATATCCAACACTTCCCACGCTCCACCCACCCACATAAATATATTTTTTTTAATTGTTCAATTTTTGTGGAGTGATTTGGTGATATTTATGAAACACCCCGCGTGCCCGAAAGAGACACGCGACGTGCTATTATGATAAAACTAAACTAAAACCCTCAATAATGAGTTTAGAGCATCTAAATTCCATAATTTAAATATACCAAAAGCACGATTCTTTTATTTCCACAATAGCGATTACAATCAAGTTTCTATCAAATACAAATACTTAAGTCTCCAACTAAAATTACACCACTAGTTTATACATCCAAAAAAGTAAATCTTCCAATCCATCCTTTGAAATATTTCCCCAAAAATAGCCCATAGCACCCTAATCCATGCTAACGTGCCAACTAAAAGAAAATACGGGGAAGCACACAATATAACATGAATAGATGATAAAAAATAATTAGCACGATGAATAAATCGCATCAATACAAAGCCTCATATACAAATCAAATGCAACACTCAAGAATTATATCAATATTAATTTCTCAATAACACATCAATGATTCACCCGGCCTCACGTCACCGCGCCTATGCAATCTCAAGCATATCCGGATTTTGGACTATTGGTGGATGCCCATTCTCCGTGCCATATTAAAATATCATGACACTATGCTCAAATCACAATATAACATATCACAATGAATCAATATTTAAATTCCAATAATTATTTTAGATTTCAAATGAATCACAATTCAATATGAGTGCAATCGACACGGAAATCAAAACGAAATACTCTCGAGAGAATTGAAGAGCATATTGTGTAAGTCTCGTACCTGAAAATCATCACATAATTTCAGTCTCAAAATATGATTTTTCCATCACGTTCCTCTCACAAAAATAACCAAATCTCGTTCTAACCCAAAGTCGAGAAAAAAACAAATAAGCCTTCTAATGTAAGGTTGAAATCTTGAATAAGTTTAGGGCTATGGTTTGTAGATGAAAGTGAGTAATTTTGGAGAGGTCTTCTGGTTGAAATTTTTGAGAAAAAGTGAATTGAAAAGTCCATCCAAGAATTTGTTGTGATATGTAAAAGATTAAGAGTTTGATTAAGAAAAGAGTTCTAATCAGAGAAACACAAAAAAAATTATTTCGAAAGATCGACCTGTTGGAATTAGATGAAATTTGAGGGAGAATTAACTGAAGATGAGAGGAAGGTATCAAAAATTTCATCTTGATCGAATGGTCTAATACTTTTAAATATTTTTTTTTGTTTAGAGAGTTTTATCTTTTGAGGACACTTCTATATAATAAAAATTCGATTGAAACTCCATTTTAATTTCGATTCCAATTCTGTTTGAAAATTTATTTTTCAAATATAAAAAATCAACATTTTAAATTATAAAATTTATAAAATCCAACATTTCATTTTTCTCCGATTTCAAAAATTAATTTAAAAACTCCCATTAAAAAAATAGGGTTGTTACATAAAATTAATTTAAAAATTCCCATTTAAAAAAACGGGTTTTTACAATTTATTGTTTGTATCAGATGATGGAGATATTAAATATGATGCTGAAAGAGGTGATGCAAAGGCTGATTTCCTTTGGAATTGGTCTGGAGGTGTCTAAAGCAGTAATGGACCTCGTATGCAAATAAGGATTTGACCTGAATTATGGTGCACGTCCTCTGAGGAGGGCGGTTAGCCTCATAATTCAAGATCTCTTAAGTGAATCTCTTCTTTATGGAGATTATGAGCCTTATGGCATTGTTGTCATTGATGTGGATGATACTGGAAACCAGTTGTCACTAATCAGTCCCAGTTTAACGCTGATTTTGATGGGAATCATCATAATTACAAGTGTATATTATATATGCACATTATTATGTATTCATATAACATGTGTGTTTGTTTGTATCTCATATATATTGGATTTTGTTTGCTGAATATGGGTGATTATTGATTGTTACGATTTATTATATATGAATATCAATGTGAAAAGTATGATACTTTATAGTTTCTCATAATCATTCTTTTGTAATTTGGTTTTTATATAGAATGATGAGTTCTCATCCTGTTTGTGTCCTACCTTTTAGAATGTTTCAAGCTGTCATTTTGTCCATGAGAATTTTATATGCATCTTCATAAATTTAGTTTGGGAAGTTTTCATTTATCATCATCAAAAAGTTGAAATGATCGACACTACTTATTCTTGGACCATCAAATAAATCTTATGAACTATTCTTATAAATCTTTTGAATTCTTATGAAATATTCTTGAGTTCATAATGATATTAGTTGTTAAGTTAGAATTCCTTAAAGTTGCAATTTCTCCCATTTGTTTGTGCTAATACGGGATATGCTATACTTCGATAGTATAGTTACATTTGATTGATTTAGTAGATACTATTGGTATGCTCTTGTGGTGATCATGTTGAATTTTCTACTCATTTTGTAGAGACTGAACTTCAACTAGTTGGAAATCCAGTCCTAGATGTTAAATTTTCTACTCATTTTGCAGAAAGTGAAGATGATTATGAAAGATTAATTTTCATATCCTAAGCATATAATGAGTACTTTTGATTTAGTTAAATATTGGTTTTGCACTTGGGGCCTAAACATGTTTCTAAATATGTTTAGAAGACATAAGAGAAGCATACACCCTTATTGACAATTTGAAAATATCTAGTTTAGGTTTAAAAATAAGCCGTTTAAGGGTGAAAACTCAAACCAACCCCCAAATGGCTTGTAAGAGGCAAGAGCACCTCGCATAGGTACAATTTAACTTCTAGGAACTGACAGCGTAGTCACGGGTCTCTCGGTTTGAGAATATGACGATAATTTGAAAATATCTATATTAGGCTTAAAAACACACCGTTAGAGGGTGAAAACCAAAACCAGTCCTTATAAGATCTCGTAAGAGATTCTAACACCCGCACGAGACCAATGTAACTCATAGGAATTGACCGCGTAGTCATGGGTCTCCCGGTTTGAGAATATGATGATAATTTGAAAATATCTAGATTAGGCTAAAAAATTAGTAATTAAAGGTTAAAAATCCAAACTAGCACCCGAACGGACCCGTAAGAGGAACGAACACCTTTCACAGGACCAATGTAACTTGCCAGAACTGATCGCATAGTCATGGGTCTCCTGGTTTGAGAATATGATGATAATTTTAAAAAATCTAGATTAGGCTTAAAATTAAGCCGTTAATAGGTGAAAACCCAAATCAGCCCCCAAACGGCCTTGTAAGAGGCATGAACACCTCGCGCAGGACCAATGTAACTTGTAGAAACTGACCACGTAGTTAGGGGTGTCCCAGTTTGAGAATATGGTGATGATTTGAAAATATCAGGATTACATTTAAAAACATGCCGTTAGAGGGTGAAAACCTAAACCAACCCTCATATGGTCTCGTTAGAGGCACTAACACCTCACACGAGACTAATGTAACTTGTACAAACAGACCATGTACTCGCGGGTCTCCCGATTTTAGAATATGATGATAACTTGAAAATAATTAGATTGGACATAAAAATAACCCGTTAAAGGGTGAAACCCAAACCACCTCCCAAACGGTCCCATAAGAGACACTAACACCTCATACGGGACCTATGTAACCCGTGGCCTCGTAAGAGGAATGAACACCTCACACGGGACCAATGTAACTCGTAGGAACTGATCGCGTAGTCACGGGTCTCCTGGTTATAGAAAATAACGATAATTTGAAAATATCAATATGGCGCTTAAAAATATGTTGTTTGAGGGTGAAAACCTAAACCAACCCTTAAACGGTCTCCTAAGAGGCACTAACACCTCGCATGGAACTAATGTAACTCGTCAAAACTGGTCGCGTAGTCACGAGTCTCCCGATTTGAGAATATGACGATAACTTGAAAGTATCTAGATTAGACTTAAAAATAACCTGTTAAAGTGTGAAAACCAAAACCAACCCCCAAACGGCACCGTAAGAGGCATGGACACCTCACATGGGACCAATGTAAGTTGTAAGAACTGACCGCATAGTTATGGGTCTCTGAGTTTGAGACTATGACGATAATTTGAAAATATCTAGATTATTCTTAAATACATGTCGCTTGAGGGTGAAAACTGAAATCACCCCCAAACGGCCCCGTAAAAGGCACCAACACCTTATATGGGACTAATGTAACTCGTAGTAACTAACCACGTAGTCACAATACTTTCGGTTTGAGAATATAATAATAATTATAACTCGTATATGCAATTTTTTTAGTTTGAATAACTTTTTTTTTGAATTACTTGGTTACTAATATCATCTCTTTTTTGTATCCTTCTTTTTTGCAGGCTAACATTTTATCGTTAGCTTTTATACATCTGGAACACACGAAGAAGTCAATGGTTTACAAAAAGGGGATTTTTTATTTAATGTTGTTAATATTCAAAATTATAATTTTTATGTGTTATATATGTACGGGATTTTGTACTTTTATTGTTAACTTTTATATCCATGCGGGCTTTTGTAATTTTATTGTTATATTTATGGTCGTGCGGACTTTACATTACATAGGTTTTATATTAACAGGTTTTAGAATGTCCAGAAAATAGGAGAAACTCTACCCCCATTTTTTTTAGTCTCTCAACTATTAAGACTTCTAATATTTTGAAGTTTGTATGTACATTAGTTTATCAACAGCAAGCGAAATTCACAATTTGTAAATTTTCTTTATTCTTTTGGCAAATATTAAATATTTTTCCAACTAGATTTGGAATTTGTTGATTTTCCAAATTTGTTTTTAAATACATTTTTTTAACTAATTTAAAATTTTTGCATGGTTTAAAATCGTGCCAGAAAATGAAAATTTGGCACGGTTTAAAAGTGTGGCAAAAGCGTGTCAGATTTAATATCAATCATGGTTTAAAAGCGTGCTAAAATGGGAAATCTAGCACAGTTTTAAACCGTGCCAGAAAAACTAGCACCACTGATTCTGGCACTATATAAAATCGTGCCAGATTTGGTCTGACAGGGTTTCAAACAGTGCCAGATTCCTATTTTTGGTATAGTGTGAAGCACGGGGTTTAGTTTTATATTAAATGATCTCACGTAAATTAGAATGGATCACAGAGAGTGCGATGAACCTAAAACCGGACCACTAGTAGAAGGATATTATAACTACTGAAATAATAAAATAGGGTGGTTAGGACCTTTTGAGGATGAATTAGTTACTGAAATACGTTAAAGATTAAATGGCACCCCTCGGGTAGTGGGGAATATTCGATAACATACAATGAAAAGTAAAATCGTAACTTAATAATATGTAGGATATTCAAGAGTTATATATACACTACGTATGAGACATATATTATTGGTTGAGTGTATACCTATATTGATGTTGTATATATATATATAGGTTTTGTGAATGCCTATTGTGTAAATTTTGAGGTGTAAACATACCTAGGCTACTTTCTATCATGGGAGGTTCCACGTCGTGGACAGTCTTATCCTGTTGAGACCATTGGGAGGATTTTTACTCGTGCCCCAGAGTATAGAACCTAGGTACGGGCTATCTGAGTGTATGATAGTTTCAATGGTCAATTGAGCACATTTCGTGTGTGCATGACCCATAGACTTGAAACTATGTTCGTCTCCAACATGTGTGATTTGATTTATGGTTCTAGGGTAATATTTGAACTGATGTCCTTGTTTAGTACGTGGTGTACTAGGACCTGATAGCAAAGTATGCATGTATCTCATGTCTCTAACTAGGGATGTCGTATGTGTATATATTATAATGGTGATGTATATATATTTATATATATAGTGCTATCTAAATTAATCTTAGTATGTGTGAACTTTATAACTAATTGGTTACTCTAAATAAATAATAAGGGATTGAAAATTCGGTAACGTAATGTATGGGTAATACGGGTGGGCACAGTAAACTATTAGACGGGGAAAGGTTTAAGTCCAACTAGTTAGGAGGGGTATCATAAGTAGGTGGGTTAGAAGAGTACATTAGGCGTGCACAATAGTTGAGAGGCAAGAATCTCAAGTGAGATCACCGGAAGCTAACATGTATATAATACGTACTCTTATTGCATTTTAAATAATTGCTAAATTGTTTCCAAACTGTTTTACATGGGCTCTGGCCCGTTTCAAATCCATTTTTGTAAAAACATTTTAGGTGACCAACCACAAGTACGCCAGACTTAGGAGTTCCTTTATCTGATGCGTTGCAGCTGCTATGGAAGTTGTAAGATCTTAGTAGTAGACGTCTCCACACTTATCAGATTCATATTCCTCATTTTATCTACCTCAATCGGGCATGTCGCCCATTCCTAGTTGGTTGTTATTATAGAGACATTGTACTTCCATTATATTTTCGTGTGGATTTATTTTTATGATGCATGGTTGTATTTGGATTTTGTCTAAAGGGTTCCATAAAGGGACAAAAGAGTAAAAAAGTTATTTTTTGACTGATTTTTTTTAAACGACGTTTAAACATGATGGGACTCATATAAAAAAACCAACACAAAATAACATTTTTGCTATTTTGAAAAAATCGATCAATTTCTCCCAGCTTTAAAGAACTTGAAAAGCTCCAAAAGTTTGATGGATTTTTTTAAAATAGCAGAAAAATACATTTTGATTTGATTTTTTTTTTGTCCCTTAAAATGTTTAAATACCACACAGAGAAACTTAACTAAAAAAATAATATTTTTAATATTTAAAAAAAATTGTTTTCGCTAGCCATATGTATACTATGTATGTATGAGTGCCTCTCTCTCTCTCTCTCTCTCTCTCTCTCTCTCTCTCTATATATATATATATATATATATATATATATATATATATATATATATATATATATATATATATATATATATATATATCGGTGTGTGGGTGTGTGTGTGTGTGTGTGCACGAAATAGATTTACCGTTAGGAATGCATAAGATCTTGTGGGTTTATAGGATGCAAAACATCCCGTACTATTCTCTAGCATAAAAAAAACGGATGATCCATGTTTATAAAATTCGTAGGAGTAATTGACACTTTTTTATTTAAAGTTTTGGCTATTTGTAACTAGGTTTATACTACTTTTATGACAAAAAATTATCTCAAAAATAAGAAAGGGTGTGACAAAAACTCTGACCTACATTACAAAATTTAAATATCAACCATAGAGTGCAAATAATGGAAACTTTGGACTGTAAATTGCATTATAAAAAATTATTGAACCCAAAAATAAAAGTGCACCATTTTTATGAAAATTAAAAAGTCCATAACTGAATATTTTTAATAAATCTTTGAAATAAATTCCCTCTATATTTAAACTAAATAGAAAAGTTGAACAATTATGTGAAGGGATAAAATATAATCAACATCATATAACTAATTTGGTGCTATTATTTCACCAACAATGTCAGTAGACAATTGTGATAGTAAGAGTGCTGCTTACAAAAGATAACAAATAAATAAGACATGGGATATAAAAATAGTTGCAATATTTGAAGGAAAATGGATACCCCAAACTTTCTCTCCCCCCTAAACCCTCCATCACAAGCTCCTCGTCCCAAGCACCCCCCCCCCCCCCCCCCCCCCCCCCCATCCCTAATCCTTTTAACCTATCACCTTCTGATTCCACCATGAAAGTCCTTAACTCCTGTGTTATCACCTCCACCATCTTGACACCCATTTCTTTCAAAGACCATTTTATTCGCATAGTACCTCTACTCTTCCACCCTCGACAGAACAGCTACGTATGCATGCTCCTTCGAAACATCCCATCTTTCAATCCTGGAACATGGAAATTACTACAGACGAGTATGAATCCGAAGATGAAACCGATGAAGGGTGCCAACAATTAGAAAACATTCTGACTGTAAACATTGACGCAAATCAATTAACTCAAGCCCGCCAAAAATGGAAACACTCTCTTATCATCAAACTTGTTACAATTTTTTTTTCCTTTCAACTTCTCGCCCTTAAACTTAAATGCCTATGGAATTTAACCGGTGGAATTTTTATTACTGACCTCGGTAATAACTTTTATCTTATTCAGCTTGCTTCCTTTGAAGATTATGTTAACACCCTAGCAGGAGGACTGTGGTTTATCGATGACCACTATCTTTCGGTGTAAAGATGGTAGAAAAAATTCCGCCCATTAACTGCCGAAATACAAAATATGAGCCTTTGGATCCAACTATATGAGCTCCCCATTGAATACTAACATCATGAAATCCTACATTGCATTGCAACTACATTGGGCAAGCCTTTAAGAATAGACATGCATATGGAGTATTTAGGTCGGGTACGTTATACTCGCCTCTGTATTGAATTTAACACCTCCAAGCCGTTGTCGCAAAAGCTTAAGATCGAACATATTTTATGTCCCGTTGTGTATGAAATCAAATCTGAAGTGTGTTTCCTTTGTGGCATTATTAGTCACACTACGGAGTCCTGCAAAAAACAATCTCCTCAATCATCGGATCCTTCCATCCATGCCGCTGAAAAACATGAACAAACTGATGAATGGCACATTGTGCGACGCCGGCCTCGTAAAAATATGTTGTTACGTGATGAAAAAATGAACCCACATCCCGGAGAGCGTGCTCACCTCCCTGCTAGTGCGTTGGCAGCGCTTGCATTCACCGCATTCCAGTCCAACACAGTACCAGCGTCGACCTCCATCCCAAACCCAGAAGGTCAATTTTAGAATTTAACGATGGGGCCCACTCGTACTGCAAGTACTCGATGGGCTGTTAAAATCATCACGTCTTGATCTCTTTCACCGCATGCTGAGGCGGTAAATCAACTTCATCCAAGTCCAAACGAAGTTCAGCCCAATACCATGCAGGTTAGCCAACACGAGATAAACGAGAATCTCAGTCAACAAAAATCACTTAGCCCTGCTGTGACACAACAGCCCTCACGTGTCACCTTTAATGACTCCCCACGGCTTGAAGTGCCTGGGATTATCCCATGCACGTTGACTCCCTTTATCCCTATTAAACCTACCCTCACCCCTTCTAATGCGATAGCTTCACTCCCACCCAACCCCAATACCAACTCTTCATCAGAAAACCTCCCTCCGGCCCTTCCAAACGATGACAAAAAGAAACTCTAGACCAAAAAACTCGACCATCTCCCTCACATCGCCCGACACCCCTCTAACCGACCCCTTTCTCCGCCCCATACACCGCCTCTAATCCCACCACCGCATTTCTTAACCCCCCTCCCACCCGATTTCGATTTTACCACCCCCGGTACCTCCCTTCGAAACTCCGTCCCATGAGCTCAGCAAACATAAACATTCAAAAACTCCACCACCCAGACCTTGGCCAGCATCTCGACCGAAGCCATGTAATTCAAATAGGCCCCAACGACCTCATTATGTAAGACAACTGCGTCCAACCCCACCTCTTTCACTACCAACTTCAACGCCATGATGTTCATATAGAATTTGGGCAGCACCGAGACAGGTCACGCACGACCCCAACATCAATATTCACATTTCACGCGCATCATGTCCCAAATAAAGTGCAACTCTTAATCAATCCTATTTGCCCAAACGATTACGTTTATATACTCCCAGAGAGCAGCTTGATGACCTCTCATGCCACCCTGCATCTAATGAGAATCCTACTTTAGAATGCTAGGGGTGTGGACCATCCCACTTTTTTCCCAGAGCTTGCTAATTTTGTCACCCATTACGGGCCTCATATTCTAGTCATTCTGGACACCCGTCTTGATGCTCGTCGCTTGGTCAGGGAGATTGGGCGCCTTCCTTTTCAAAATCACATCGTCTCCCCAGCTCTTGGTCAGTCTGGAGGAATATGCATCTTATGGATGAACCAGATCACGGTGAATGAGGTGGCAGTTTCTCCTCGGTTTATTCATGTCCTAGTCCACCACAATCCCGACGTCAGTCCTCTGGAATTCACTGCAGTATACATGACTCCTCAGCGGACAGCATAAACTCAGGTATGGGAACAATTGCACCATCTTTCTACTACTATCACCAACCCCTGGATTCTACTCGGGGATTTTAATACAATTATAGGTCCTCATGAAAAGCTAGGAGGTCGGCCTTTTCACCGTGCACGTGCCAATGCTATTAAATTTTTTATGGCAATGCATAATATTTTTTACCTTGGGTTCACTGGTCCCATTTTCACTTTGAAAGCCAATACGTCATTTGGTCACCATGTGCAAGAGCGTTTGGATAGGGGGATGGCCAACTGCATGTGGTGGGAAGCTTTTTCCAATACCATTGTAGCACACGTTTCCAACGCGGGCTCCGACCACTACCCCCTTTTACTCGATAGCCAACCGCAATCAATTCGCATGTATCCACATTTTATTTATTGCTCTGATTGGGCTTTTTACTCATCCATTCATGATTTATTTCAGTACCATTGGTTCCCCCTAGACCAAGATTCGATTACTACCTGCTTTCTTCTTAAATCAAATCTTTTCCGTCATGCAACTACGACTTGGAAGCGCCTCATTTTTGGAAACATGTCAAACCATATATCATCACTTCAATAGTAGCTCCAACACACTCGTCTTCTCATTCAGTCCCATTCCTACCCTACTCTTCTAAATCAGGAATATAACCTTCAGCAACGGTTGGCCCACTATCTAGCTCACGAAGCATTGTATTGGAAAAATAAATGTAAGCTTCGTTGGGCTCTTGAGGGTGATCTTAACGCTAAATTTTTACATGCCCAAGTTTCCCACTGCCTGCGAATAAATAATATTTCGGCCATTTATACCCCAGAAACTGGTTGGCATAAAACGACTAAAGCCATTAACTCACAATTTAGGCTTTTTTACACTACCCTCTTCTAGACGACTACTTCTGTCCAGCATACGGGCGGTTATCCTTTTACTCGCCTGGTGACTACGGATAAGCTATGCCTATCTGCTTGTACAATGGAAGAGGCTATTCTTCAAATGCTCAAGAAAATGGGTCGGAATAAGTCCCCTAGACTTGATGGGCTCACAGTGAAATTCTACCTCAACCACTGGACTGACATTCGATCTACCATCTGTCATCTTATCTTTGATTTCTTTGCCACTGGAGTCATGCCTCATGAGCTTAATCATACTCTCCGTATTTTCATTCCTAAGCGCCCAAACTCGACGTAAGTTTCTCACTTACGACCCATCAGCCTCTGTAACGTTATCTACAAAATTATTTCGGCACTCATAGTAGCCCGCCTTAGGCCTATCCTGCCATCCCTCATTTTTCCATATCAAGTAGCTTTCATTACTCGGCGTCATATCCAAGACAATATCCTCACTGCACATGAAGTTCTCCTCACTACGCATATGTCTAAAGCCCGTAAGGGCAGCTGCGCCATTAAGATTGACCTCACAAAGGCCTTTGACCAAATGGAATGGTCTTACATTTGCTGGGTTCTCCAGTAACATGATGTCCCTCCCGCTTGGATCACCTATCTGCACGCCTGCATTTCCACCCCCACATTTCAAACATTAATCAATGGGCAACTCGGGTCTACTTTTGTCCCCACTCGTGGACTCCTTCAGGGGGACCCTTTATCCCCTTTTCTCTTCAACTTAGGGCTCAATGTACTCCATCGCACTATCAATCATGACACCTGCCATAAGCACCTGATTGCCATTTGTTCCTTAAAAATTGGGCCTCGCATTCCAGGGCTTGTTTTTGCCGACGACTGCATTTTCTTTCTTCAGTCGACCCTATCTACCTTAACCCGCTTCCGACACATCCTTGAAAAATTCACCCTTATCTCTGGACAGACTATTAATAGAGACAAATCCATGATCACCTTTGGCAAGAACACGCCCCCAGATTATGCGTACGACGCATCGTTTGCTTGGTTTTCATCAAAATCCTAGTCAAGACAGGTATCTTGGGCTTCCCCTTATTACCGGTCGTGTAACGCGTGACTTATTTCATAATCTCATCGCCGACCTGGACGAACGGCTTCAGACGTGGTACTCCCATTTCTTATCATATGCGGGTCGTGCCACTCTAATCAATATTGTTTGCACTTCTCTTCCCTCCTATAGTATGTCTGCATTCCCGTTGCCCAAAGGAATTCTCGCCTCACTTACTTCTAATATAATTTTTTTCTTCTGCAATGCTTTCACGACTTCTCATAAGACACGTACTCTCCCGTGGTCTACTATTACTCTCCCCGGGACTTTGGGGGGTCTGGGAATTAAAAATCTGCATGATCTCAACACGGCTTTTATGCTCAAGTTGCTATGGAAGCTTTTCACTGAGCTAAATACTCTTTGGTCTCACATTCTTAAGAAAAAATATTATCCGTAGGCTTCGATTCTTCAAGCTCATCGTTCATCCAAGGCGTCCTGGTTCTGGAATCGCCTGATTACCCTTATTCCCACCTTCCTCCTAGGAATTAAATGGAGTATTGGGCCTGGCTCCATCTCTCTTGGACATCATATTTGGATTCTTCAGGAACATCTCAAAAATAGATTCCCGTCCATCCCTCTCGAGGTTCACAACATCCCCGTCTCCTATTTTATCATTAATCACCGCTGGGATCTTCTTTCTTTAGCTCACTTTGCCTCCCCTGATTTCTTGCTATACATCCAGGCTATTCCTATCTCCCCATCTTCCACTCGGGACCTCCCCTATTGGTGGCCCAGCAACTCCCGCCACCTGACAATAACAGTGACTTGTCAGTGGCTGAACCATGCGAATATCTGTCAGCACACCCCTTCCCTTCCTTGGTACTGGATCTGGCGTAGTCCCCTCCCACCGAAGTTGAAAACCTTTCTCTAGTTTTTAATCCATCAAAGTCTCCCCACTGCGGACCGGCTGCACTATTTTCACAAGCTCCCAACATCTGATTGTCCTTTATGTGGGTTTCCAGATTCCAATACTCATATATTCACAGACTGTCTGTCTTTCTATTAGCTCTACCTCCCATTTGAGTTCATGGATCCTTCCCCTCTCTCTATTTTATGTTGTCTTGCACCTCACAATTTGTTGCCTTTAATGTCGACTCAAAATGTTCGAACCTTTTTCCTCCTTCGCATAATTTGGATTGCTCGTAATGACACTCTCTTTCAACATAAGTCTATTCTTCCGACTCATATTCGGCATGTCGTCTCCAATCAACTTGTCCAGTTTTCGCACTCTACCGCCAAACTTTGCCAAACTTTAGAGCCACAATTTAATCGATATTCTATTACCTAGATGCCACCTACCCACCCTTTTGTTAAATGTAATACAGATGGCGCCCGATCCCATGACACAGGTCTCGCATCTATTGGCGGTCTTATCCGAAATTCTAAGGTCTAGTTTATTCTTAGTTTTACCTCCAACATTGGCTACGTGTCATCTTTATCAGCTGAGCTTTGGTCAATTTACACTGCGCTTAATATAACATTTCATACGGGCCTAACTTGTATTGAAATAGAAATAGATTGCCAAACTGCATTCCACATGCTTACCAGGAATTCAGCCCGGCCTCCAGCTCACGAGGACCTGACCAGGATCATCCTTAAAGGCCTCCCCTGATTTCAACATATCACTAGCAGCCTCTATTTTTTAGAAGCAAACTACTGCGTGGATATCTTAGCTAATATGTCTGTAAATACTCCGTTTTTATTCCATGGTTTCCAATCTGCCCCTTCGTCTTTAATTTCGTGTTTAGTGTTTGATCAGAGTCCTTTTAGTGTTTTTTGGTCTGCCTCTTGCAACATCTCTTGTAAGATAATGTTGTTTTAATATATTTTCCCTGTTTTCTGGAAAAAAAAAAAAGAGTATTGCTTGCAAATGATATACACTCTAACTCAATCCATAAGGTAGACTTGCAAATTATACAATTTTGTATCATGCCTTGGAGATGACCTTATCACCTTTTTTTGCATGCATAAGGTATATTTGGGTTAATGAATGTGCGCGAGTAAGTCTAATTTTTAAATTTCTCCCGTGACATCTAATTAGCAATTACCTCGGGGCAATAAAAAAAGGTCTGTTAGGTAACACTATTAAACGTCAAAAAACTAGTTGCATATAGAAAATGACAAATAACCCCTTAAACTATCTGTGAAGTTCATTTATTTTATTAGATAATGTATTATAGAAATTATACCCTTAAAACATCAATAGTGCAATTTGATACAAACGAACCATTATTTGGTGTACAGAAGGGCCATCCACCCTTAGAAATATGACGATACCATGAACTCAAATCACCTAAACCATTTTCCTTGACCTTCAAACAATTCAAATTACAACCAAGCAATGAATTTGTTATAGCATAAAGTGAAAAAATATAAATAATGCAATTATTGAAAAAAAGAAATGAATAATAAAATTATAGCAAAAAAAATTAAAAATTATTTTTGTGAATTTACACCGTGAAATAATTATATGATTATCACAGAGAGGAAAGTAAACAAAACTTAAAAAATGATATATTTAATGAAAAGACCCTCATAAATGTTTATTTTAATATAAATTCCTCTTAGGCATCGTTACAATGTCCCCAAGGGTTGTTTTGCGCTAAAAATAGGTTAGGGGTTTCATGAAAACACCGTCTAGTTCATGACGGTTTTCTATACGTTTCTATTTTTGGTTATTATAATTTAAGCCCCACTTTTATGGTAACTTTGATTTAGACCCCCTAAATTTTATAAAATGCAATGGTCCCATCAAAAAAGAATCACATTAGATCGTCGTAAAGAGCTGTTAAAACCTCGAATTTCATGTAAATCGTATTTTTTTTTTCTTTTCTTTTTTAATTCCACCCAAATATAATTGCAAAATTAGCCTTAACACGTCAATGTATAAAAATGGGACTTAACCCTCTCCCATATTCCCATGTGTTATAACGCACTTGCAACTTATATTATGTGCGGTGAGGGGGTAAGTCTTAACTTTAAATAATTACAGGGATAAGTCTAATTATGCAATTTTCTCAAAGGTAAAGTAAAATTATATATATATTTTTTCTTCATTTTTTTTTTTGCGGGGGTGTGGTTAGTTCAAAACTGATCCTAAAGGTGTGGCGAAACTTAAAATATTGATTCTCTTTATAATGCATGATGGAAAAACTTCTTCGTGGCCACAAACTTCAAAAATTATCACGTATCTAATATATAATATTAAAAATGATGTCTCCATCATATATTGTGCACGTGGCGAAATTAATTAGTTTCATTTGGTTTATCAAACATCATAGTTCTCCCCTTTTAGGGTCCGTTTGATACAAAGCTGAGAAAATGCAAATGATTCCAGGACATTTGATTCCAGGGCAAACAATTCAAAGGCAAATGAATATTTTTCAACTTGTGTGTCTTTGATACAAGTTGGAAAATCATCAATTTTCCACATTTTCTATCAAACGCAAAAGTTGGAAAACAGATATAAATGTGGAAAATTTATTTATGGAATATATATATATATATATATATATATATATATATATATATATATATATATATATACACTAGGATATGCCCGTGCCTGAAGGCACACTTATAATTTTGAAAAATATAAAGTTGGGTATAATGTAAATAATAAATGTTTTATGTATTATAAGGGTAAATAATTTAGAAAATTTAACTCTTTATAGAACCTCATAAAGAAAAAAAACTTCTACAACACTAATAGTCTGCCCCGAACCACATATAAACAACATCAATTTTACTAAGAGCACGATATATTTACTACATTAGGACACACACTAAGAGTAATAAAGATAATTATAATCTAAAACAACCACCAAACTACACTTGGTTGGCACTAAAATTAATGCCAATCGAAATCCATGACAACAATACTCGATTATTTTAAAATTCCAAGAAAATTGTAATCAAAATAAATTTTCAATATTTATGTCAAAAATATTTATTTTTCAACATAAATAAGGTAAATAATTTAGAATTTTTTTTGAAAAAATTCTTTTATTTATAAGACAATCCATTTACATTTAAAAATAAAGTAAACAACAGATCAATTGAGGTAATCCCACTAATTCCAATATGATGACAATCCATTGTTTGCAAAGAACCATATAATACAAAACAAAAAATCACCTATAATTAAAAACCCACGAAGTCGTATAAAATCAATAATTAAAAAGACAATAACACTAATAAAAAGGTTACCATGGGTGGGTCATAACGATAATGTTTGAGGCAACGCCGTTGCTTTAACTCTTGAATTTTTGTATTAATATCTAAGAAGAAAAAAAAAGATTAAGAAAATGAACATTCATATAAGCATTAATGAGAACATTCATATACGCATTAATGAGAACATTTATATAAAAATTATGTTTTCTGTTATTATAGTATATGAAGAAATAAATAAATAGAAATGTATCATGGGACATCCAAATAGGAAAGTAACAATGGCCTTCATTAAACCCCACTTTATACGTCACCATATCACTCGCATAGCTTAAAATCAGAATTACTGAGTAACAAAAACACAAAATGCTAAAAAATAGCATTAATGAGAACTAAAAATGCAAACAATAAAATGTCATGAACCAAATGATCCTACAACACTTGTCAATGAAACATGTATTGCATTTTTTCCAACTACTGAATTAAGTGTTTGTGACTTTTGGAGAACCTGACATTGCCGAACTGAATGAAAAACTCCATGAATCCCTTTAGGATGTGATAAAGGTTACCAACGCAACACACGTGTAGACGTTCTTTGTGGGTGTCCATCACTTCTTTTCTCTACCAAACCTCATTGTCTAACTATTTTGAAGGCTTGTATGTCTTGAGCCCAGATGATTTGAGAAAACACACACGATCGTCAATGAATATGTGCTGAGATCTAGATTAAGCGAAGATCATGCACGATCCAGTGGTTCTAATTTGACCCGAACACCATTCTTGCAAGTGGAACTAATGAGGGGACTCAGTTCCTGATATCTGTGATTTACAATCCACCATTCTCATATGACGCTTGGATCCGTTGATTCTATGGGTCCCCCATCTGATCTTTTTCAGCACCCTCACCCTTACCCTCACCCTCTAAATGGTCAGATTAAATGGAACACTGCACTCCTGAATAGAGAAAACATGTGACGATGAAAACTTCAAATATAAAACTATTCATCACCAAGGCATTAGTTTAGGGATAGGGTGCATCAAAAGAAGCGTTTATAAGAATGTGACACATCACCCTTATCCGAGTGTAAATTTAAAATTTGGCCTTAAAATTTCCAAAGAGGTATCTTGCGTGAAAAAAAATGAGTTGGGCATCACGTGGATCAAACCTGGTGGCTTTATTTAGAGACTCCACGACCTTTTCAGTCTGGATCACACCTGGTGGCTTTATAATTTCTCTATTTGACTTGAAGAATATTAGAAAGTGGTTCACTTTCTAACTATCCATCCAACAGAATGTTCACAACTAAAACTATTTGACTTGATATTATCAGCATACTGGTCATCCATCACTCGTTGATTCATCTCATCGCATATCTTCTCACGACACTGTTCATAGCTGCTTCTCACCACTGAAATTAGGCTTGCCTGCATTACCTCTAGTGTCAACATTATGTCTGCCTATAATAAAGAAGAGCAAAAAAAATAACCATGTATATTAAATGATAAATATTTATATCAATCATAGGAAAAGGTTTATAAATACATACCCATTGTAAGGTACAATGTGATTGGACTGCTGCTGATGATATGGTGTCCCCGTCGGATAGTACCACTGCACTTGATTCACAGGTGACACAGATCTCGGTACAATGTTAAGACCTTCTTCATTTACAACAAACTTTAACCTATCTTCTAATTTATTTAAAATTCCACTCAATGCTACTAAAAATAAATTTCATCATACAAAAGTATCATGCAGGACTGACCTCAGGATTTGAAGAGGACGAAAATGTCTGTCGAATAGGCTGTTGTGGCTGTTGAGGTGGCACATGCACCAACTCCTGCTCTAGGGGAACCATGAACATAATGACAGCCTTACAGCTTGTGCTGAGGAAATCTCTTGCTCATAGTGGAATTGTGCGAGGCCTACACGAAGCTGCAAAGGTTATTGATAAGCATGCCGACCAACTCTGTGTTTTGTTGTACATTGTTTATTAAAGAAAAGACAATCTGTATAGAGTATATATGTACATTCTTTGAGTTAACAGCCTGATTCGTGATTTCAGAACCTAATAGAGCAGTCATTTAATCAAAATTCTCTGTGATTTCATTGTAATAAGTTGATAAACATTAGAAATGTATAAAAAGAAGTAAAGAAAAAAAAATTGAAAAGATGACTGCTCTATTGAAAAGATGGCATGCATATAAAAAAATAATATATATCAAAAAATAATGTATAGCAGTCATATAAACTGAAAGATATGTCACAGCTTTGTTCAAAGTAATGTGTGTAGGAGTGCGGAGCTGAAGAATTTGCCAACCATGGTCCAAAATTATTCAGCACAAATCAAATCAAAGGTCAATAATGTATAGCTCAATTTAAAAACAAAAATAAAAAAAATCATTGTAAATCAAACTAATAGTACGCACGCATATATCAAAGAAAGGGGGAAATTGTGCCTGTTTTGTATCACCTCCACAGAACCCAATCTAAAACAACTGGCCAAACCTTGTTCCTATAACAAAAATAAACAAAACAAAGTAAGTTCAAAAAGCTAAATGAATCAAGGATTATATACAAAGTTCAAAAAGCATACTCTGGAAAAGATGATTCAAATTCTTTAAGGATTATGGATGAGGTTCGTGTTCAAGATATAAGTCGATCCCTAAGCTATTAAAGAAGCAGTCCTTCCCTGTAAAATGATGCGAACTTAAGTTATAAAGCTTCAATGCCTTGTCCAATAGCAAAATGCAAATTCCTATAAATTAGGCTCGCCAATAGTTCCTGTCTAGCCGAAAGACTGGGATGAAGTCGTTCGGACCTTCCAAGCATTTAACTCCCACTAAAGGATGACGTCTAGAGAGAATGAAAATTGGCTCGGCATCCACATAGCCTGTAAAAAAAATCAGAAATGATACTTAACTACTCCAACATGATACAAATAGAATGACGTTCAACTAAGCCTCAACAATAGTACAACTAAACTAAAAGACCTAAAAAAAATGTTCATGAATATAAACAATTTAAAATAAATTGCAGAGTTTTAATGACAGCTAGTTTAGCCATATTAAGCCAACTGATATTAGGCTTTTCTATATTAAGCCAACTGATATTAGGGTTTTCCCTCCAAAATGCCTCATTTGATTGCAGAGCTTTAATGACAGCTAGTTTAGCTTCATTTTCATTAGTCATTCCTTCTTCATTAAACCCGTGATTTGCATTATCCTTTTGAATTTGTGCTACAGCGTCTCTGGCATGATGACATATTAATTAAACCAACATTTTGTTGTATAAATATATCAAAGGACATGTCCATGTATGAAATGTAAAAGATAAAGCAAAGACTTTGAATTTGTATAGGAGTATAAAGGAACTGAAGGGCAAATGCATCTCAAATGCATCTCAATGACAAAAATTCAACTTCTAAACCCCAAAACTTATTTTGTTTTTACCACAGTTTATAATAGAATGCGTAAAAATATCGTAAGAAACGACCTAGATTATGTAATGCAAGAAACTCCAAAATTTATATATACAACATGGGTTTTTGAAGAACTGATATCAAAATCACAACATAAGATTCCCAAAACCTAATGTGACGTCCCTATTTTTAATATATATATACCTAGTGTTTTTGTCAAAACCATAATGTGACGTCCCTATTTTTAATAGACACTCTCGAGAGCTTTGTACTCTGTTTTTAAAATTGGCATTCCTAATACGGTGATTCCAATAGCCACTCCGAAGAGATCTATACTCTGTTTTCATCAGTTGAAGACACACATTAGTAGGTGAACAATGATGAGAGAGAGAGAGAGAGAGAGAGAGAGAGAGAGAGAGAGACTATTTTCAGACATAGTGATTAGACAAAAATGCATTTGTTTGATTGTATATTCCATATAATTATGAGAGTTTGATTGACCTGCATAATTCAACCAAATCCCTTCATAACAAAATAGTATCAGCTTAATCTCTCGGAAATCTTGCGAATTAAAAATTATATTTCAATGAAATCCCTCATAACAAAATAGTAATTATTGATAAAAATCGAAACCAAAAATGTGACTGCCATTCGGAACATTCATCAGCATTACAGATTTATTCCCCATGACCTTGTAACTTGCGACTGCCATCCGGAACCAAAACATATTCTTCCTTTTGTCTAGTTGTGTTGACATTCTCGAAACAAATTGATTGATTAGTTCACAAACTCAAAACCAATTCTTCTTGGCATTGAAACTAAAGAAACTCTACAGATGCAATATCACCAACAATAATCAGTTTTAGATGTATATTCGAAAAAAAAATAAAGGATATAAACCTCAGATTTGAAAAACAGCAGGGAGAAAAATCAGTACCTGCGATTTGGTAAATTAAACCGGCGATGCAAAAGAGGATAAGCGATGTAGATCTAAAAGTGGAAATGGACTGTAGTGAATGAGTAATAAAATCCAATATAAGTGATGGCAATTGCTATGCATAGAAGATAGTAAAACCAAACGAAAATCCATTGAATATATGTTCTCTACAACATAAAGGGAGAAAGAGATCCGCAAGGACTTACATTTGGATGTGCTAGGACAAACATCAATTTTGTTAGAGTACATATAATGATTCCCCGAGGTTATTAAACTACCAATTAAATAAGAAAAATCACTTTATCTTTACAAAGGCCAAGGAGAAAAAATGAATTATCTAAATTTAACAACCGATAAAAGAAATGACATAAGACGTGTAAAATGCAGTAATTATTTTCAAAAGATTCATCCAAACACGTGCGTGATCATATGAACATATTGAACATGAGCAACTAACTTATATGTAGATGCATTACTTCCAAATCAACGATAAAATGGAGAACCTAATTATATTAACAAATTTTCTATATTCACTCAGTGACCAAATTTTCACTCAGTGAACAAACTTACTATATTCACTCAGTGACCTGCTTTTCTCATTATCAGCCTCTATAGTAGGAAATTAGTTGGACAGATAACTATGCAAAATTTTACTTCAGTGTACACAACTCAATTGGTTTTATGATTACACAAAATGTCTACAGGTTGCATGACCGTGCTGGTAGTAGCCCGTTAGAGTTACAAGGACTGTATATACTATTGGTTTTGTAGATTGTGATTTTTCTTTTCCCAGAAGTTTATTTCAAGATCAGGTAAAACCCTTGATCAAAAGTGGGCAGAAGCAATTGAAACTCTTAAATATAACAACAAATCAAATAAGTTCTTTGGAATGAATCAAAGGCCTGATGGGGATATTGAAATTAATGAGAATTTTGGGAAGAAGATTACCACATCCCCACTTGCCCAAAATGCAGCAGAGAGAATACTCAAACCTGATGTTGTCTTCTTTGGTGATAATGTGCCCAAGGATAGAGCTAATACATGAATGGATTAAACTCAATTATAAGCATGAGACAACAAACATTTTAATAATGAACGTGGAAATGGACTGTAGTCATCAAATTCAACATAGGTTCAACGCATACAACAAATCTGAAAGTGGAAATGGATTTTGACTGCCCATGTCTTCTGGCAGACCATGGATTTTGCTTCAATAGACTTTGCAGACCCATGTAAATCCAAGGCAATCATTACATACAAATTCGCAATAATATATATGTTGTAAGTGTGAAAATGTGAAATAACTATAAATAGTAAATACCTTAACAAAAGTGAAGATTATGACCTATACCAAAAGATTCAGCATCATTTCAGGCAACGTGGTTGAGCCCGACAACTGAATTAAACTTAGATCATGTTAGAGACAAATATGAATATCTAATCGAAGAGACAAATATGGAAGAGATGATATTCATAGGGAAAGTGGCACTGAGATATTTACTTTCAACGAGATATTTACTACACAAAATCTGGAAAGAGCTGTTGATGATAATGTTCAAATTAATGAAGTAATGAAGCCGTAGAGGAAAATAATATTATTGGAGATAGAGTACCTGCTACATAAAAAAACATAATTAGTAAAGATTAGGTAGTTAAAGGGTAATAATGGTGTTAAACCACAAACAAAATAATGTAAACAAACAAAACCAAAAGTATATATAGCCACCATGTTGAACCTGAAAAAAAAATCCACAACAAAACCATGTACATAAAACCTATATGCCTCAAATCTATAAAAAAAAAATCCCAAAACTGGGTTGAAAGGAAGCCTACAATCCATGAATAAAACCACGAACCCCTAAAATGCAAGAAAAAAAAACACCAGAAATCCTATAATCCTTGAAATTGATACTAAAACCTAAAATCCATATATCCAAAACCCTAAATCTAAAAAAAAATCCAAAAACCCATACCAGAAACCCTATATCTATAAAATCCATGGTATAAGAAAAAACACCCCAAACCCTTAAATCTGAAAGCTTATAAACACAAAACCACTCGAAATCGAACAATGTTTGAGTTGAATATAATACCTTTGACTCAATGTTTGAGTTGAATCCATGGCGTGAGATACCTGAAATCGAACAATAAGAAACAATTATTTCAATTAAACCAAACCACAAAGAAGATCTGATACACAAATTCGATTTAGAAACTCACCCCAAAGATACTCCCGTTTCGCCGAGAGACAGAGAGAAGGTTGTTGCAAATGGGAGATGATTTCCACCCATGTTTAATGTTGAAAGGGAGCATAGAGAGGGTCAGGTTCAAAAAGTAATGTTTTTTTATACCTCTTCTCAATGTTTCTTGAGCGGCGCATAGTGAGAGCTAAGTGTGGGAGACCGAGGTGTGGCTGAAAGGAAGGGTTTTTGGTTTTGCATCGGAGTGTCTCGTGAGAAAATGTGCATTTTTTGTGTGTTTACCAAAATAGCCATGTATTTTAATTAAAGAGAAAGTGGGGGAATTAATTGTAACAACCCGTCCTTTTGGAGATAATTAAATTCCATAAATGGATATAAGTTGGCAATTTGGAGAATTTCTCGAAATAGTAATTTTCGGGATTTTTGATGATTTGATGATTTTTAATGGTGGTTGTAATTTCTTTTGGGATTAAATAGGTCGAAGTATTTTAATTATATATCGTCATTGAGTAAAGCGACAGAAGATAATATTTTAATAGGAATAACGCATTTAATTATTTTGGGGTGAAATAGTGATTTGCGGTCAAGTACCTCAGATGAAAATTTCAGTTGCGCCGTGAGTCTCGGAATGTTCGAGATAGTCGGAAAAGAGTGTCCGAAAGTCAAAATTGAGTTTCGGGAAATTTTAGAGTTAAAAAGGGCTCGTAATTGAGTAAACGAGTCATTTTTGGGTTTTAAGGGGTTAAACCCTTTTTCCTTTCTATATAAAGAGGGAGAGTGGGAGAAAAAGAGAAAGAAAGAAAGAAAAGAGAGAGAAGAGAGAGAGAGGAGGAAAGAAAAGAGGAGAAAATGGGAGGTTCCGGCCAAACTCCGCCGGATTCGACTCGAGGTCGTCGGATTTCATCCTCCAGGCAAGTGTTTACTTGCTTTATTTCAATTATGCATTTATTTCATATCATAGTTGGTAGAACCCTAAAATAAAATTCGAAAAACTTAGATATGAGTTTACATATTAATGTAATGTAAACTCTTAGGGTGTGTTTGATAAATAAGATGGAAAATAACTCCTAAGAGTTAATTTCCATGGAATTGAAAACTTGGAAATATTTTCCATGGAAAAATTTTGTTGGTGTTGTTTGATCGCAATTATTTTCCAGGTGGAAAATGTTCTACTTTACATCTTTTGTGCGTTTGATTTCTAATATTTTTTATGAAAAAAAAGTAAAAAATATATATAAAAAACAGAAAATTAATAAAAATCCAAAAAAAATAATAAAAATAGCAGAAAATTAATAAAATTTCCAAAATATTAATATAAAATAACCAAAAAACTTTAAAACTTTAAAAAAACACAAAAAATGAATAAAAGACTAGGAAATAAATATTAACCCGACATTAAATATAAAAAACGGAAAAAATGTATTCGGAGTATTAAGAAAAATAAAAAATGAATAAAAATGAAGTCCACCACGCCCCCCCCCCCCCCCCCCCCACCCCCATCCCAACCCAACCCCCAACTGCTTCATCCCCCCGGTATTAAATATAAAAAACGAAAAAATGTATTCGGAGTATTAAGAAAAAATAAAAAATGAATAAAAACCAAGTCCATCAAGCCCCCCCACCCCCATCCCAACCCCCAACTGTTTCATCCCCCCGTGTCGTCAGGTCTGTTCTTTTTTTTTTTTTAATTCTCTTGTGTTTTTTTAATTTTTTTCAAATATTTGCATTTTTATTAGTTTTCTAGGGTATTTATTCATTTCCATTTTTTTAAATTTTTTGAGCACTTTTTTATTTTTGTTAAATTAATAAATTTGTGACTTTTTAATAAAATTCTCGGTGTTCTTAAAATAAATTCAGGGGTTAATATTTATTTTCTATTTTTTTTTCATTTTCTATATTTTTTCATTATTTTGTGTTTTTATTGATTTCTCTCTTTTTTCTTGTTTTTTTTTTATTTTCTAATTTTTTCAAAATTAATTCTAGGACTAATATTTTTTTATGTATTTTTTTCATTTTATGTTATTTTTTTTCTTAATTAATAAGTTTCGGACTTTTTAATAAATTTTTGGGTGTTTTTTATTCACTTTCTGTATTTTTTTCATTATTTTGGGTTTTTATTCACTTTCTAGATTTTTTTCATGATATTTAAATTTTCATTCACTTTCTGTATTTTTTTCATTATTTTTTGAGGTTTTATTCACTTTCTGGATTTTTTTCATTATTTTTTGGGGTTTATTCACTTTCTGTATTTTTTCATTATCTTATTCACTTTTCTGGACTTTTTTTCCTTATTTTTTGGGTTTTATTTCACATTCTGGATTTATTTAATTATTTTTAGTGATTTATTCACTTTTTAGAATATTTTTCAATATTTTGGGTTTTTATTCACTTTCGAGAATTTTTTTCATTTTTTGGTAGGGTTTATTCATGTTTTTGAATGTTGAGGGGTTTATTCACTTTCTGAATTTTTTTCATTATTTTTGGGTTTTTATTCGCTTTCTAGAAAATTTTCATTATTTTTGGGTTTTTATTCACTTTCTGAATTTTTTCATTTTTTGGGGGGTTTATTCACTTTCTGTATTTTTTTTCATTATTTTTGGGTTTTTATTCAGTTTCTGGATTTTTTTCATTATTTTAGGGGTTTTATTCACTTTCTGGATTTTTTATTATTATTTTTGGATTTTATTCATTTATGGATTTTTTTTCATTTTTTGGGATTTTATTCACTTTCTGTATTTTTTTTCATTGCTTTTGGTCATTTTATTCACTTTCTTGATTTATTTTATTATTTTTGGAATTTTATTCATTTTCTGGATTTATTTCAATTTTTTTAGGTTTTTATTCACTTTCTGAATTTTTTTCATTTTTTGGCGAGGTTATTCACTTTCTGACTTTTTTTCATTATTTTTGGAATTTTATTCACTTTCTGTATTTTTTTATTATTTTTGGATTTTTATTCACTTTCTGAAAAAAAAATTCATTATTTTTGGGTTTTTATTCACATTCTGAATTTTTTTCATTATTTTTGGGCTTTTACTCGTTTTCTGAATTTTTTATCAATTTTTTGGGCGTGGCAATTCTTTTCCCTGGAAAATGAATAACAAGGTGGGAGGAGGTTTTTTAATTCCATCTTTTTGTGGAAAAAGTGGTTATGTGAGTTGTTTTAAGGAAATCAATTCCATGGAAAATTTTGTTTACCAAACATTCAAAAGATGGAAAATGACTCCATATATTGTATTTTCCATGAAAAATAAGTGTTATCAAACACACCCTTAATGATTTTTAGTGTTAAAACCATGTAAATGAAGTGAAGAAATGGATTGAAATGGGTTTAAATGATAAGTTGGGGTTTTTATGGTTTTAGGGTTTAAAACTAAGGGAAATGGTTTAATACCTCAAAATAATTGATGTGTTAGTTGTAAAACATAGATTAGATGTTTGTTGAGTTGTTGGATGAGGTTAGAAACAACAAAAATGGAGAAAAATGGAGTTTGGGGAAGATAATGAATAGTAAATCCGTAGCTTGTGGGGCTGTTTCGGCCAGGAAGATAAATGATTTAGCTCTTGGCCAAGACACAAAAGTTGTAGATCTTTTCGATACGGTCGCGTGGGCACTAACCGCATATTTTTATGATTTTTCTACGATTTGATATGATTTTTACAAGATGACAGCTCCGGGTTGAAATTTCCAACTCGAAAATCAAATTAGAAATTGGAAAAAAAAATAAAGGCTAGAATTAATTATGTAGATGTTTGGGATGATTTTTGGGGTAGATTAGAAACCATGAAAATGAATTTGGATTGAGTTTTGGGTATTATGGAGATTGAAAAATCGCCCAAACAGTGACCCTCGAATGGGCCGAATCGATTCGGGTCCAGGCCGAATCAATTCGCCCAAAGGGGGAATTGGGTTTCTGCAGTGGGCCGAATCGATTCGGATTTAGGCCGAATCGATTCTCCATTTAGGGACCTGTTTGCAGAACCATTTACGAATCGATTCGGATGGGGAACCAAATCGATTCGCCTGCCCGAATCGATTCGCAAAAGGGGCGAATCGATTCGCCTTGGGCAGAATTGCCAGTTTTCTCCTCTTGTCGTTATGGGGAGTTAAATTATATTTGGAGACTTGTATGAGGGACCCTAGTTATGATATGGGGGATTCCTAAATGAGGGTTATGAGGATAAATAAACCATTAGAGGGATTAGGATAAAATTTTGCAATATAGTTATATATTTGCTTAGTGAGAAATGGTAATATTTGGAGACATCCAATAAATCCGTAGATGGGATTAAGGTATGCACTACTTATTAAAGTAAGAAAATACTTTGGGTTTAGTATCATGCGTATATGAATGCATGATTATGATTCCTTGAGGGAATCTTTGGGATTATTGGTAATCGTTAGATGGTTTGGCAAATAGGGCCATATATATATATATATATATATACTATGTGATTAAAGTATATATATGATATGATGTTAATGATTTTAAAAATAAAATATAAATGTTTTCAAAATGGAAATATAAATGATTTTCTTAATTAATAAAATATGGATACATACCTCTCTAAATCGCTATCATAAGGTAAGTTGCGTGCATACGGTGAAGCCCTCTGGCTAATGAATGCAGGGTGGATATAGTCCTATAGGCCATATGAACGTTTGTTGTATTTTTCTGCGCTGGTTAGGAGATTCCGGGTGTGGTCTTGACTATCCCACAGGCATATGGTCGCTTCCCGACGTGTTGCGATGTAGGATCCCAGGTTGTCTTGATGATAGGCCATGCAAGATGATAGCCATTTAGGGGCGCGCACAGTGGGGAAACCCGAACGGGCAGTCTTAGAATGCGTTATATGTTAAAGCAATTTATGATAATAAATTGGCTTTAATTTACATTTCCTGGATGGAAGAAGGGAAATGGGATAAATGGTTTGGCTTCGGTAAAACCTCCCGGATGGAAGAAGGGAAGTGGAAGCATATGATATGATCAAAGCATTGGGAGAGGAAGGCACCATCGTGGAGGATAGAGTCTAGAGATCGTTGTTACTCGTGCCGTGGAGTAGGGACGTCTTGGTACGGTGATCCTTCACAACACAAAATGATGGGTGAAATTCAAAATTTACATCATTATCACGAGAAAATTGTTGAACAGAGAGAACAGATTTAGAATAGTGGGAACATGTAAGACATTTTTAAGAGTAAGATTAGAAGATGCAGTGTGAATGGGTGAATTACCAACATGTGAAATTAGGAGACCCTTACCATTGCCAATGTGTAAAGTGTCAGTGCCTTGGTATTCATAGGGATGATGGAGGTTGGTGAGATCTGGTGTAACATGGTGAGATGCTCTAGTGTCAGGAAGCCAAGTTATGATAGGAGATGGTGGAGTGGGTAGTAATCTGGGTTAAGATGATGGAGTATGAGTCAGATGAGCAGAAGGATAAGATGGGTTGGAGACATTGAAACGATGAGGACAGGAAGTGGGGGTGTGGTAAAAACCAATGAAGATTTGACATCGTGATCATGAATCATGATGATAAGAGCGTTGGCGATAGGAAGAAGAGCGATCGCAACGACGACTAGGTCGACCACGGTAGGATCCATAGTCTAGAGAGTGAGAATAGTTTTGAGGTTGATGTGTGGGAGGTGTCGACATATGAGAAGAGTGGATGGTTCATGTGGTGTTGTGAGCAGTGGGTGATTGAATATTCTGGGTGGTGATGTTCAGCTTTGAGAGGGAGTCATTGTGGATGAACTCGTGACTAAGTAGAAGAGAGTAGAGTTCAGAAAATGTAACGGGGGTGGAACGGGTAGTGAGAGAGGTAAAAAGGTCTTTAAAATCTATCCGGAGACCTTTGAAAATGTGGATTTTAAATTCATTTTGACTGAGAGGATGTCCAACAACATTTGATTCATTGGAAATTGGTTTTTCTTTGTGGAGATAGGTAGACACAGTGTCATCACCTTGATTTAGTCTGTGGAGATGAAGGTGCAAGTGGAGAATTTATGTTTCCGATGGAGACACAAGAGCTTCGGCAAGTGTTTTCCAGATTTGCTGAGAGGTTTGTAAGCCAACAACAAGAGGAAAAATGTCATCGGCAAGAGAAGAGACGAGCATACTAACAATTAACTTATCTTGTTGGCGCCATAGAGTAACAGAGGGCTCATCAGGGGGACACGGGTAACTCCCATCAACAAAGCGCAAGAGATTTTGTCCATTGAGAAAGGGTTCCATTTGGGTAATCCAGAATATAAACTTTTTTTGAGTGAGTTTAAGGCTGATATAGTGGTGTGCATGGCTGAGATTAAGTATTGGTGGAGAAGAAGAGATGTCAGTGGAGGTGTTTGAGGAGGTGGCGTTGTCCATTTGAGGCCCTGATACCATATAAAACAAGAAGTTATGTAGATATAATAAAAGTCAAGCATGTATGATATACTAGACAACAAGAAGTTTTTGTTTTGAATTCTACTTCTTTTGTTACAATCTTCAAACTTCTGTTTGAGAACATATATACATGTAGTTGTTAGTAATCTCAGTGGATCAAAGTTTGAATGCTTCAAACTATTTTGACTTTTGAATCCTAGTTCCGGCTTGGATGGAGTTTGGAACCGCTTGCTAGTTCCTATTTTCATGGGGACAAAGGGTGGACTTATTTAGCTCAGTTGATACTAGGGTTGAAAAATACAATTAGGCCACCACTAAACCAACATCTTCTAAAATATCTACTACCCTTATGTAAATCATTAGTCAATTGTTATGTAATGATCCTTATATTAGATGTGTTTGTAAATGCTTCACTATTATCAATGTCGTTCCAATGTGATAAAATGCCATAACCTTCTTTCCGCATTATTTTGTTTATGCCAAGTTGTGCACTTTCATGGAGATAGTGCAAACTATATAATTTTGGGGAACACGGGAGTAGAGAAAAAATGATGTGAGAATACATGTGATTTTTAGATTAATTTTAGTAATATGTTAAGTAAAATATGCATAACAAATTGTAAGTAAATTACAAAGTGCTCGTGCATCGCACGGGGTGCTTGCTAGTTTGAATAAAATCGTGAGCTTTATTAAGCATTGAGCCATATTCATCAATGATATTTCTTTCAAGTTTTTCTTGAACAACAAAATCAACATCCCGCTATTGAGACCCATTATATCTCTGCAATTGAAATGTTTTCTTTTTTATTTATGTTGTCATAAAATTGTTAAAATATTTTTTAATGAATATATTTAACACGCTAAAACCTGCATTTTCATGCCATCTTCAGCCACCCGTAGATAGTCTTTAATCCTTGAAAGATGCATTTTAATTGACATTGAATTTGGATCCCACGCCCAACATAAAACCATGTTTACCTATTTTCGCAATGGATAGCTCACTTTCAAATTTGGTTGAACCAAAGAGAATGTACACATTCAAAGGTAAATTATTCAATAATTTCCCCTTCTTATACTATCGTCTCTTTAGAAATAGACAACATTGGAGTTTATGACATTTTTTATGGGTAGTTATTAATGTTATTGTCATTATGATTAGAGGAACCAACCGTGTGCATAAAAATGATGGTATATTGTGCGTAACAATCTCATATATATATATATATATATATATATATATGTGAGTGTAATGTGTGTACAAACAAGATGAAGATTTGACAAAACACGTAGTTAATTTATTTTATATTAATTGGACAAGCAACACAGAACCAATAATTTATCTTGACATAATTTTAAGAGATTGATTAAATGAGTTGAGGTGGTGGACAAGCATTCATCATTACACACACCAATCTATGCAAGGCGGCCTATCTCCCAAATATGAATGTAACGTAAAATAGTTTATGTGCTGATTTGATATTAAGGAAAGGATTTCCTATATTGTAATTGAAATTCTTATGATCGATTATTAGAATTTAAATATTAATTTATAAATTTTGAGTTTTGAGAAATGCTCCTATGACTATATAAATGAAATGGAAATTAAAAAAAATTTGGATTTTGTAAGGCACGTATCTGACCACGTACATTTAACGAAGTTTGTACGCAATAACAACAACTACCAAACAAACATTTAAATTAAAACCTATGAAGATTTATATGGAAAAAGGAACCAAATCTCTTTTTTAGGATGATGTTAGAGAAGAATATTTTTTAGGTCTAGGAATAATTAAAAGTACAACGTAAAAGATATAGGTTATTATAGATAGGATGCAAATAAGTCAAAGAAAAATAAAATATTATGTTGATGCTAGCAGATTATATCTTTAGTTCGATGTCAGGGACGGTGAAGTTATTAAGGTTTCACCCTAAGGATATTATGATATTTGGGAAGAAAGTTAATACAAGATTGCAAAATGTAAGAGTAAAATTTAGAATTGTTCATTTTATTTTTATTTGGCTTATCCCGTTACACCCCACTGTACCCCTTGACCATTCCCAAGTCTTCAGAGAGAAGAATAAGACACCCCGCCTACTAAAATACCGAGTGGCTAGCCCGTGATCAAAATAAAACGTTGGTCTCATATGGCTCATTCTTAGCATCACTATCGAAAATCTTTTTAAAGTTACTAACCACCAAGAAATTAAATAGACCAGTGTCAAATTTTATCTTTCATTAATTAGTGACGTGCGAAAATAAATAATAATTAAACCATCCACACAATCTTGTAACTGAATACAACACAAATGAATAATATCAATGAATATGACCGACACAATTATCGATTCAATAATAAAATACAACAGTACACTGAAACAATAACCTGGATACACATGGTCAAATAAATAAACATAATACTAAATTTGAGAGCAACATGCCCAAATGAGTACTAAAGTAAAGTTCCTACACTAGGAATCAATTAATGAAGTGTTTATAGCAAAGTCCTCTAACTTCCACATGAGATGTATCTACACATCCCTGGATAGAATCCTCAAACTTGACGTCCCTATGGGTGGACACCTAAAAGGTTTTGGAAAAGATTTTGACACAGGTCAGTGCCCAAGTAAAATATTTTCAAAATATTTAGCAAGCAGTTAAATTCCAATAATTAAATGTGCATGAACACTCTTTATATTTAAGTTAGTGTCGCACTCTCTTGAGGTATAGCTCACCCCTCATCCAATGTGCACACCTAACTCTTGCCTGCTAACCTTTCTAGTTTTTCTACCCTACCTAACTAGCCGTATCACACCACTTTCCACCACACTACTCTGACCAAGTATTCTTACTTTTATTATTAAATTATCTACTCATTAACATATTAATCAGTTCACCTATATTAAATCATATAATGTTCACACTAGTTATAGAGTAAACCCCTTTTTGATCATATAACTTCCACATTAGTTATATAAGAAACCACTTTTTAATCATAAAACTTCCACACTGGTTATATAAGAAATAACTTTTTAAATCATATAACTTCCACACTAGTTATATAAGAAATACATTCACACTTATGTATTTATCCCCTATATAATTATCTACTCATATTAAATACGTACTAGTATGCTAAAACATTCACACACATGTCGTCTATAATAATAATTCATTTTCGAGTAATAACTCATCGAATGCTTTCTCTAAAATGCTATCATGTCCTAGGCATGATCACTCTAACCCGACCACCTTAAGTCGGACTAGATCACAACGAACTTTGCCAAAAATATTGCAAACGTAGTGGAGGCGGTCATATTACCCAAAAAAGTATATCCTGAATCATACCCAAAGCATCTAACCTCAAAAAATAAATCACGCAATAAAAATAGGCAATATGACTTGAAGACTATACTCTCTCAGCTCCTCAAGCCAGGGGATTCACTCACATTGCGCAACCTCCTATCATTTCACTAAAGGGGTATGTATTCCCTAAATATCAATCACACCGATATCTATAGAGCACACAAACATATATATACTATCGCACATAACCATATACATATATTTAATAAAGTCCAGCTAACTCGTGCCTAACACCCATAGCACTGACCATAAATACCCAGGTCTATATCTCGACTTGTAATTTAATTAATCACACATTAGTTATTTTATTATTTAAGTAGTGTCACCCAACTACAGTACCCCGACTCACTCATTCGGTCCGTATCTTTGCCCTTCAAAATTTGTTACACAAAATCCCACTATTAAGTTCAATATCTCTCGTTAAATTTAATATTCGATAATTTATTATGTATATCTATAATAACTTAAACTGGATACTCCATGCCTAACCCCCATCGCACTATACTAAAAAATATCCGAGTCAAAATCTCGACCCTTAATTTAATAAAATTAACAACGTGGTGTCACTCAACCAAAATGCCCGGATTCACTCACTTAGCCCGTATTTTAACCTTTTAGAATTTATTACACGAAGTCCCACTAATAAGTTTGACCCAATTATTTATTTTAATATTCCTCAATACGCATCTCTTAACATCCGAGATATTCATCACCATTTAATTTTTCCCCAATTTAATCCATTATATTCACAATTAAACCACTAGAACAAAAAGTCCCAGGCTAAAAAAAAAAGAGTAGTCAAAGATTTTAGCACGTCGTTCGAACGACTCCTAAGGTGGTTCGAACGACCATCCAATTACCCAGCCACTTTGTCTTCCCCACGGGTCTTCCTTCTACCATTGTCGAATTCTCAAGCTTCTAAACTTCCTTAGCCAAGGGATATCCAATGAGAATCAAGGAAAACCCCAAAACAAACTAGCGTCCACTGTCAAAATCCTAGGGTCGTCAATCGATCGTGGGACTTTGATCGATCGATCGATCAGGCCATGGAAGCTCTTCTTCCCTATACTAATTCTGCCATTTTTGCTTATCGAAGCATCACGGTTCCCACCCAAAACTTCACCCAAACAGAACTGTTATATTTCCCATCTCTAAAAGGTTTGTAATCATCATCACAACCTCTAAACATTATAGATTCTCATCAAAATTTAAAATCTACGAAATGGGTTTTCTTGGTTTCTACTCAACTGTAATTATAATCCGAGTCTAACACAAGAATTAAACAACTATCAACATCTGGTTTCTCATATAAATCATATTTATACAACATGGCATCATATTAAAACCTCAATTTAATCTTTAACTCTACATAAACTGCCCATAAAAACCATTTTTATGCAATAACCCACCCAAAATTCTTTCATTTAAATTACGGTATTGCGATTCATATCATGGTGGGTGTAAACAATTTTTATGCAATAACCCACCCAAAAATGAATATGGTTTACACCCACCATGATATGAATCGCAATACCGTAATTTAAATGAAAGAAAGTTTAACTACTTTCTTGAATAAATTCATAGGGTCTGATTTCCTTTATTGTAGACAAATATTTAATGAAGAACACACCATTCTTTTGGGTTAGGCTCCCAAAAGCTCTCCTAAATTCTCCCTCTTTTCACCTCAGTAAAACTAGGATTTTTTTTATTGAGTTATGTCTTCCAGAGAATCCCTAGTGTAGATTTTATGTTATAAATCTAGAAACTAAGCCTATGGGCCAAGCCCAAATGATCGGAACACCTCCGTGTGAGCTCGGTTATGCCTAAAAATGCCCAAGACACAATTACTACCTCTGGGTACTCTTTTCTGACTATCTCGACCTATTCGTAAAAATCATACACTCTGAATCCTCATCCGAATTACTTTACTCAAATTTTCCAACCATGACCTCAAACTACGACACATGAATTTTTTTAAAAATAATCGGAATGAATTAAATATTAATTCACTAAATTTAATTAAACCCTCCCGATTAATTAAATCTTATATCACCAAATTAATTAAATTATGTATCCTCATAAATACGGGGTGTTACATACTGGTGACATTTTCAAGATTGAAGATAGTTCATCACAACATTACCGGAGGAGATTTATGAGATGGTTTGGTAAAAACTTTAAATATACCGGGATTATTTTAAAAGATTTCTCGTTAAAAAAAAATTGAAATATTTTTGAAATCATTTTTAAAGAATTCTTGGAAAACTCGCTAACTCGTTAGAACGAGTTTGACATGCTGCTTGAGCGAGTTGCATAGGGTCGTTATAACGAGGTTCTTTCATTCAAATGAGATCTGGAGCGTTGGATTTTGGGTACTCTCTTGAATGCCATTCGAAGTTTTATTAGAAGTTGTTCGAACGAGATAGGGTACATTGTTTGAACGAGGTTGCAGTTCATTCGAACGGTTACACATATTTTTTATTTTTAATTAAATGTTTTCAAAATATTTAATACCTATCTCTTTGGAACAACTTTCCCTATAAATAGAGACGCGGGATCAGACTTTTCAACAAGACATCTTAGATTTCTTTTTGTGATCAACCTCAGTACGTTTTTCATCCAAACCCCTTGGATATTTGAAATCACTTTTCCAAATCGAGAAGAACAGAATAAAACTTCGAAAACTTTTGTAGAGAATTTCTCTACTACTCACTAGTGGAGTCGAGGCTCTACGAGTGAATATGAAAGGAATTGAGATTCCTAATGCTAATCTATGGATACTAAGGCAATATCTCCTTAATGTGTGTATTATACTTCACGGATCTGTAAGTAGTCTATACGTCGTGTAGTGTCTGTCAATTCTGATATATTGTTTAACTAATGATTTCGCCCAAAAGGGATTTTTCCTCAATTTGTTCTTCTTGCTGCTTAGTTTAGAGTTTGGCTGTAATTAATATTGTATGTTCACTTTGAACTAATGCAATTTAAAATTTGGTAAAAAGTGAATTGGCGTGTTTGGCTTAAATACATGTACTTCTATATCCCCTTGCACGTGAATTATCACAAAATGATGGGAATTACAAAATTCCAAATGAAATTTTGATCCTTGCCTATAAAATTTATTAGTCTCTAGAGTTGTCCAATATGCATAATGTCTTTCATGTTTCAGCATTTAGGGAATAATTTCGTTACCACAGCTAATTATCATTTTGACCCATTTAAAATTCACAAAGATTAAACTTATAGGGATGCCTTGCTTCTGATTTCAGATCACAAGGAGAAAGTTCTATGAAGTAAGATGATACTCTTAGTCCAATTATAATTGGGAAGACAATATGTAAGAGTATTAGCATACTCATTTGTGCCCTCATGCGTGGTGGTCTTATTCTGATTTTTCAAAAAACTTTAAGTTTTTTGTTTACCTCTTTGAAAAGCTTCGTCAACATTCACTTGTGCCCTTATAGATAGTTGTCTTATCCAACTAGTCATTTGTACGTTGCATTTATAATGGGTACATCCATTTGGATTATGATTCTTATTTAAACCATTTTTATCTTCATTTTAAAATATCTCTCAAAAATAGGTCAAGAGAAAAGATTATGAAAATAGTATTTATTTTGTCTTCTTCTTTTTTCAGAAGATAAGAACACACATTTGGAAAAGAGGGAACCCGTTTTCAAAATCTAGTTCATTTGTTTTCTTCTTCTCTTCTTTGCAGTTAATCCCCTATTTTCTTAAGGTTGATTAATATGTAAAAAATACTAAAGATTTTACCAAGAGCACAATTTCAAAAGTAACATTATCCATACACTTTGATTTCTTTCTCCCAACAAGAGTAATGTGATCTTTGAGGCACTTTTTGGATCAAATTATTTATCAACTCCTAGTTTTATGATGGAGGCTTGTGCAACATTATTGACGTGTGTCAAGACATAAGAGATGTTGATAGATTCTATCGACTTATAGGTATCTCATACTTTTTATTAATTGGTTGGAAAAGTGTGAGTTATGAGTTAGCACAGAAGGAGTGCTAATATTTAGTCCCCTTTGATAATCTTCACCATTTTTATGTGAAATTATTTTATTGGCCCGATGTTTTTCCCGTCACTGGTTTTTTTGTCTCATACCTCTGGTGCTATGTTTCTATTTACGTATTTTGCATATTTTATAACCCATGCGCGTAAACGAGATTAAAAATTGACTTGGTCGATAAAACATTGGTGAATATTGGAACATAGAATTTTTGGTGTGCTAAAATAAATTTTAGTGGGTTTAATTTCGGTACGCAATTTGCCCCCTTAACTGGTATCAGAGATTGGTCCTTTTTTAACATGGTTAAATAACCTAGAGGAAGATCGTGTGTTTGTGTTAATATGAAGAAAAATGTTATGTTTAGAGATGAGGATATATTTAAGGACATTGTTCAACCTATCCATGTTTTTTACTTTTCTAATGATGTTTCATCAAGTCATAAAGGGTTGTATCAATCTTCATCTATTGATGATAAATGCTCTACTAATATTGATACTTTATTTTCCTTCGGTTACTCTAGTGATAATTATATTAATGAACAAAATAGTGACCTTCAACATGCTTATGAGAATCCTTTTTTTAAATGCTACAATTGAGAAATGTTTATTGAAAAGTTTCATTAAAATTAATAAACATGAAAAATAAAATGCATCTTTCAATATGGAAGGGTCCAATTTGAGCAATTTGGAAGTTCAACGATCCTCTGTTAGTGTGAGTGTCCTTTTGGTGGAGAATGCGAATAAAGATTCGCAATAAAGGATAAATGTTTTACTATGTGAGTTAGAGGAATGTAAACATTCTAATGACTTGTTGAGTGAGAAAATAACATCTCTTAAAAATAAGTTAATCTCTTCCAAGAATATGAAAGTTACAATAGAATATAAATCAAACAAATTGAGAAATGTTCTTTTATCTCGTACTCAATCTTCTTTTAACAATGTTGTTTTGGGTTTCATAAACCTCATGTACAATCTAAATTCAAGGACAAAATTATTTTTGTAAAATCTTCTCAAAAGACTCATGTTCTTAAGGAGACTTCTTCATCTCTTGATAAGAAAAATATTTCAAAGCTTTCAAATAAATCCGATCATCATTTTGTACGTTAATGCACTTTTTGTAAATGTGATGGTCACGTGATTTTTTTTTCTACAAGCTAATGAAAAAAATCCAGGGTGAATAAAAAACCTCATTTGAATGAAGTTTATTCTTACTATTTTTTCTGAAATTCAATACTATTTTGTCACATATTAAAAAAAATTAAAAATCTAAATGTGTTGGCACTAGTTCAAAATATATAGGGGGAGAATATCAGGACTAAATCGGTTCAGACTAAAAAGGAAAAATGTCTTGTTAGTCACATGACCTTTATTGTCAAAGATTACTGATAATGGCATTTTGATAGTGGGTTCTCCAGGCATATGATCGAAATCAAAGTGTTAATTCCTAAACTTCTTAAGTGAGAATCCAATTCGATCACTCTTGGAGATGTTTGCAAATGTAACATCCTAGTGAAGGGTACAATAAAGATTGATGGTTTTTGTAGACTAGATAATGTTCTTTTAGTAGATGGCTTGAAGTCTAACTTTCTTAGGATAAATTAAATTTGCAATGACATCAAAATGTTATTTTTACCAACAAGTAATGTGAAGTTCTTAATCCTAAAGGTAATTGCATTTTAAAGGTCACTAGAACCACAAAGAATTGGTATATAATCAATATCTCTAGGAGTGTTATTTCTAATAGTGTAAAGGAAGATGTGGCGGATCTTTGGCAAAAGAGGCCTGGTCAAGTGAACTTTAAAGATCATAATACATTTGATAGGATTGAACTTGTTCATGATTTTCTTCCTTTGGAGTGAATTTCTTCTTTTGTGTGTGGTATTTGTCAAGTGCGCAAACTAATTAGTGATCCACCTACGAAATTGAATGTGAATGCTACCTCACATGTGATAAATATGTAAACATAGACCTTATGGGTCTAAATCATACGAGGAGAATATGTGGTAGACGTTATTTACTTGTGATTATAGATGAATTCTACAAATTCAGTTTTACAGTTTTTGTGTACCGAGTCCGAACATACTTACTTGTTCACAACTATAAACAAACTAAAAATGAAAATGCATGAACTATTATTAGAATCCATAGTGATAATGGAAGGGAACTTGACGAAAGGGGTATTCCGGAGTAGTGTAGTGAAGTTGGAATGCACAATGAGTTTTCGACCCCCAAGACTCCTCAACAAAATGGAATAATTAAAAGAAAAAATTGAACTATGCAAGAGATAGGTAGATCTATGTTGATTGTTGAAAATGTCCATAAGAGATTTTGGGCGAAAGATTTTCATATGTCTTTTCATGCAATTAAAGGAGTCTATAGGAGGTACGTTACCAACCAAACCCCATATGAGATTCGAAAAGGGAAAATACCCACACTCAATCACTTAAGAGTTTTTGGAAGAAAATATTACATATTCAAAGATAGAGAATACTTCATTAAGATTGAATATATAAGTGATTTTTCGTCGCTATCCCATGAATAGTCGTGCTCAATGATAATGATTCCTATGACCTCAATAAAAATGATGATGAATACTCGACATTTGCATTTTCCCATATTTAATATGAGAAGGAATAACCGGATGAGTGTGAAATGATGGTTCCACTACCAGTGAGGTTGTGAATGTGGGAGGCACAACTCCTTGGGGTAGGAAAGACCATGATGTTGTGAAAATATTTAGTAGCTATTATGATGGAGTAAAAAATATTTCTCAACCCCAAAGAGAAGTTAAATTTCTTTGTTACACTTCCACCATTGAAACCAAGAATGTGAAGGATGTCTTGCTAGATGAACATTAGGTCAACGCCAAGCTTGAAGATTTAGACCAATTCTCCTAACAACAAGTTTGGAATATACTTACTTTTTAAAAAGTATTCATGCTCTCGCCATTAAGTGGATCTTGAAAAACAAGTGTGATAAAGATGTTGCAATTTTTTGGAACAAGGCAGGACTAGTGTCTTAAGGTTATACACAAATTCAATGTGTAGTCTTCAATGAGGCATTTTTTCACTTTGCTAGGCTATAGTTAGTTCGTTTACTCCTAGCTATAGATTCTTTATTAGACTTCAAGATCCACCACATGAATGAGAATAGTAATTTTCCTAATGAATATCTTCAAGGGGAACTCTACGTGTCACAACCTAAGGTCTTTGAGGATCCCATATTCCCCACACACATGTTGTGACACCCCGACTAATTAAATACCGGGTAGCTACTCCTTTATTCAAATTAATACAAAATGTCAAGTTGGTTCAGTTCATAGCATCACTGTCGAAAAACATTTTAACAATTACTAGCCACCTAATATTTAAAAAGTGAGTTGTCAATTTTAAATTAAATAAGATTAACATACAATCCATTTAAATTATGAAATGCTAATACCATAATCACAACACATTCACAATAGAATAATAATGTAATAACAGTGAATCTGGAAGAATACTCCTCTAAATAATCCGAATACTGAATACAACCAAATACAAAGTCTGAATCGCGAATTAATTAAATCCAAAACTGAAATAAACTAAATAAATAAACTGTCTCTAAGAAAAAAGGGGCGACATGCCCTACAGATAAATAAGTATGAAATGGAATCAAGGTAGAAAGTGGAGGCGTCTATAATCGAGGTCCTGTAACTTCGACAGCAGCTACAGCACGTCACTGGAATGGAACTTCTAAGCTTGGTGTCCTTGTGGCTGGGCACCTAAAAGGTTTTTACAAAAAAAATAGATTTGAAAGCAAACGGTTCAGAGCTCGATTGTGAAAACATTTTAAAATATAGCAAGTGTTTAATGTCATTAAACAGTGAATATAAAATACATGATAGTGCGTGCTCTCACATGAGTTCCTCACCTCTCAACTAATTGTGCACGCCTATCGTACCCGTACCCGTTCTAATTATTCCACTATCTAACCAGACTAATCTATACTATTCATGGTTTAATTCCCGACATCTTAATATAAACTGAGAGTTTTACTTTCATTCCTCAGGATTAGTTACAATAATTACTAAGAGTTTTCCCATTTTTAGCACTACAAGGATGTTACATTAATTCACACTTGTACTTATATAAACAGTCCATTTCAATATTTCAGTATATCAATCTCATCATAAATATACAATTAAGGCACCCCTAGACTAAGCTGCGGTGCACACATACTCTGCTATCAAATCCCGGTACATCACGTACATAAGGATCACGTATTCCGAATCTCTCAGGAATCGTTTCGATAAGTAACAATCACACATAATGGAGGCGAACATAGTTCACATCACATGGGTCACGCACATACCTACGCTCCCATGATCAGCAGACTTATTAACTCACCAATAATTCATTCTCTGACCTATTTCCTCGAGGTACCAATCTAAATCCCCCCATAGGCACACAAAGATTAGATGGCCCTGATCGAACGCCGACCTCCCGTGATAGCAAGTATGGTAGGTATGTTATACACAGATAACCATATATACTAAGCATTCACACATCTTAGATTTATTATAATATTAATAGAGGTATATTTTACATTCCAATACCGTCATTAATGTAGTATTCTTACCAGTTCCAAAAATATACATTATAGATTATCAACTCCTCTCACGTTGCAAATTCCGGTACTTATCCCTTAACCCCTAGAAGTCACCCGGTCCATTATATAATTCTAATTTTTAATCGTCAATGTACTCCAAACTCACAACTATACCCACTAATCACAAGGGAAGAATAATACTCATTTAGATAGGCCTACGGAAAGATTAAAACTAAAATCAGGCCTAAAAAGACCATTCTGTGAACTCGTTAGAAGTCACTGAAATCTCGTTCGAATGAGGTCATTCGAACGAGTGTCGTTCGAACGAATGGTTTTGAACGAACTCTGAACTCGTTAGATGTGACACTGGCATCTCGTTAGAAGCTCGTTCGAACGACCTGGGTTGGTCTTCTAACGAGATGGCAGGAAACGCCCATAATTTTTCCCCATTACGTTTTTCACCAAATTCCTTTTTCCAATTCCATCCCAAGTTCATACTAACTACTTTTTTGTATTGTTAAACTATTCAAGGTCACCCTAAGTCATTTCTTAACATATTTTTGGGGTCAAATCTTATTAATTAACATGTAATGGCCATAAATTCCCAAATCTTGCCCCAAACCCTATGAACATGAACCCAAAATTTTATTGCACCTAAATAATCATCATTAATCCGTTTTTAAATCATCAAAGTTTAGTATTTTGGGTACTAATTTCGTTCATTAACACTCTACATGCAATCCCTATCCAAATTTATGAGTTCCAAGACAAATACATTGAGTTTTCATCGAAATCTTCAAAGCATATCAAATCTCTACACTAAACATGGAGGAAATATTCATTGAAACTAATAACATCAAATCACTTGCCTTAGGTTTCGTTCTTCAGATTTGTTGTCGGATATTATGCTGATTCTCTCCTCTTTCCTGTCACAATCCCTTCCAAAATGATGGTGATGGGAGATGATTTGGTTTGGAACCTCTTTCAACTTCTCTCTAACTTCTCTCAAAAAGGCCCGTAGCCCACTCTTTTGTTTTTGGCTGGTAATGGACTTAGTGGTCTCTCTAATAATATTTAATTTAACTCTAAAATTCGTGGGTTTTAATTTCTCAATTTTTAAAATTACCAAAATACCCTTCTGGGTTGTCGGTTTGGCCTAAAAGTGTCCCGGGACCCAAACTAAACTCCCGGCTAGTGTTTTCTGACTATTTCGACCCTTCCGGACATGTTGGAGCACTCAAAATGACCATTCAGTTGATAAAAATATAATTTACTTTTTAATGAAATTAAATTCATTCTTGACGCGACTGACACACGCGTCCCAACTAAATTTCCCAAATTGTCATATTTCTGCCTCGTGACAATTTTAACATTTTCAATACTCATATATTACCATATATTCTCAGTAGTATTTTATTTGAACATCATAATCAAATACCAACTCATATCTCCCTAGTATTTATTTCCGGGTTAATTTCCAAATTAATTCTCATTTAATTCAATTAACCCAATAAATAAAAATCATTAAAATTATGGGGTATTACACATGTATAGCCTCAAAAGATCTTTGTATGGACACAAGAAGGTATATAGAGGTTTATATAATAGACTTACCTCATATCCTGTGGGTAAAGGATACAAAAGATTAAGTGTGGAAAAGACATTATTTTTACTATATTGTGGGAATGAAGTTGTGGTATCCAAAGTGTGTGCTGATGACATTGTGTTTGGCTCCATAAACAAAAAACATGCTTAAGACTATGCTTTGATAACGAGAAACGAGTTTTAGATGGGCATGGATGGGGAACTCACTTTCTTTCTTGGTCTCCAAGAGTCTGAAATGGAAAGTAGAATTTTTATTTCGTAATATAAATATGCAAAGGACCTTATAAAGAAGTTTAAGTTGACTCTTCTACGCCTAAACGTACTCCCCTGGTTTTTTTTATTAAGCTTGTAAAGGAGGTCAATGCAAAGGATGTCAACGAGGCGCTTTATCGTAGCATGATAGGTAATTGGATGTAGATTATGGATAGTCATCCTGATCTTTCCTTTAATATAAGAGTGTGTGATTGTTATCAATCTTGTCCTTAAGAGTCTCGTTTGAAATCCGTAAACCATATTATTAGGTATTTTGTAGGACTATGGGCTTTGGTATTTGGTATCTTAGGAGCACCGATACATACTTGTCGATCTATTTTGATGCCTATTGGGTGGGTGATGTTGATGGGAGAAAGAGTACATTCAGAGGGTGCTTCCATCTTGGAAGTTCTTTCATCTCTTGGAATGTTAAGAAGAAAAATTGTGTTTCACTTCCACGATCAAAGCAGAGTATATTATGGTGGAATGTTTTGTACTTAACATTACTCGAAGAAACAAATGTTTAAAGACTATAATATTGATCAAGAATACATGATTATTTATTGTGAAAATACTAGTGCTAGTGACAAATCCAAGAATCCTATTCAACATTCTAGAACAAATCATATAGACATATGACATCATTTCACTAGATACCTTTTTGAAGATAAAGTTGTGTCTTTAAGCTATGTTTCTACTAATCTGGAATTAACAGATATTTTAGCAAAACCTATTGGTTGTACTAGATTTTATTTTCTTAGATCATCATTGGGTATTTACATTATTGACTGGAGAGTTTAATATCATGTTTAGGATTTTTGCTTCAATAATTTGTTGCATTTTGGTATCCTATGCCATGTGGTATTTTTTATAAGAGTTGGTTGTAATCTGTGACACACCGCCTATTAAAATACCGGGTGATCAGCCCTCTATCAAATTAAAATGTTAGTCTCATTAGGATCAATCTTAGCATCACTATCGAAAACATTTTTTTTACAGTTACTAACATCTTACTAATTAAATAGACCAGTGCCAAATTTTTTCTTTCGTTAAATAAACAACATGAGAAAATAAAATAATAATCAAACCATCCACACAAATAAAATCTGAATTCAACACACAACAGATATATAAATAAATAAGACCGAATAAACCATCGGTTATCAATAATAGAATCCAATAATAAATCTGAAATAATAAACTGAATACATAAAGTCTATAGAATAAACGAAAAATACTGAATCTGAGGGGAGACATGTCCGATTAAATATGGAAGGGAAATTCATAAACTAGGAAAGAATAAAAGAAACATCTATAATAAGATCCTGCAAGCCTCCACACGTGCTGTAACTATGCATTGCTGAACAAAAATCCTCAAGTTGGGCGTCCCTGTGGCTGGAAAACAAAAACGTTTTTGGAAAATATATTTTGACACGGGTTTGGGACGAAGTAAAATTTTTTGAAAATATTTAGCAAAATAATTAAAATGCAATGATTAAATATGCATGAACACTTTCCATATTTAAGATCGTGTAGCTCTCTTTTGAGAAATAACTCACCCCTTATCTAATGTACACACCTATCGCTTACCTTCTAACCCAACTAGTTATGCTATCCCACTTAACTAGAATTGTTACACTTCTTTCTATCATGCTAGTCTAATCCGAGCATTTCTTACCCTGATTTATAAGTTATCTAGTCATTAACTTATTTAATCATTTTAACTTTGATTATTTATATAACATTCACATTAGTTATATATGAAGTACCAATTAAATATATGACATTCACACTAGTTATATCTGAAATACAATAACACTTTATGTATTAAACTCGTATATAATTATCTACCCATTATATACGTACTAGTATACTAAAACCCTCACACACATGTCGGGTATAATAACCATCCATTTTCGAGTAATAACTCACCAGATGCTTTCTCTAAAATGCTATCATCCCTGGTATACTCAATCCAACCTGGATACCATAAGACGATTAACTCATACCGAATTAGGTAATATAATCGTAAGCATAGTGGAGACGTTCATAGCACCCGAAGAGTGCGACCAAATGATACCCAAAACATCTCACCTCGAAAAGAACAAACAAATAAATACCGGACTCTATTCCCCGGGGACTATGCTCTTCCTGAATTCACTAGCCAGTGGATTCACCCATATCGCGCAACCTCCTATGATAGCACTAGAGGGGTATGTATTCACAAAAATATCTAATACCGATATATATACTATCACACTATCAGTATATATATATATATATATATATAACATCTAGCTAACTCATACCTAACTCCCGTAGCACTAGCCCATAATACCCAAGTATATCTCCTCGACTCTTATTTAATTAAATATCACATCCATTAAATAATTTAAAGTATCTTCACTTTCTAATATACCCAGACTCACCCAATCGACCCGTAATTAAACTTATGAATCTATTTCACTCAATTCATTATTTAGGTTCCTCATTTTTCTCACCTTTCTTGTTTCATATACCTCCACCTATAATCTGTAGGTAAAATAATTTCAGGCATCCATACCTAGAGTTGATTTCTGACTAAAGATTTTGATCTGGGATACCCTTTCGTAGAAAATTCATAACTAATTAAAAAAATCAGAAAAATACGAAACTTGTGGGCACACGTTCATAACGAAAAGATCTACCTCATGTACAAAACGTAGGGTCATTTGAATGAGATACCAACCTCATTCAAATGAGATATTCTCGTTTGAATGACAACCTTAACTTGTTGGAATGAGTTTACAATGAATCAATCGATTAACATCCTTAGGTCGATCTGTCGATACCTAAACATGTCCTCTGCTCTGAAAATCATTTTTCTCCATTTTTTACACTCAAACCTCTATGTATTCAAACCAATTGATACCGCATAATTATTACATCGATAGATAGGTTCTAACCCAAATATATATCATCAATCATCATTGATTCCCATTAAAACTTTTAGGGTTCACTAACTGGGTTTTTTCAAAATTTCTTAAATCACAAATTCAATTCAATTCAATAATCCAAATTCAACAACAATTTTAAATGGGTTTCGATTCTAATTCATATTAGAACATCATATGAAAATATTATCACATTAATTAAACATCAATTTCACCTTTAATGCTTGTTTCCCCAAAAACCCCAAATTTCACATGTGTCACCATCCCAAAACGAATTTATCAACACATACTATAATATGAACATAAAATTATGCTATTTAAATCGAACGAAAGTTTAATTACATGCTTTATAGGTTCGTAGGGTCTGATTCCATGTAGAAGATGATGAATCTGACAAAGCACACCCCAATCACCTTTGAATTTGGTCTCTAAGGCCCTCTATTTTTCTTCCTTCTCCCTTATCTCAGTTTATAGGGTTTTCTAATTGAGTTATGGTTGCCTCTAACTCCAAGACTTATCCAACACTTAGGTTTAAAACTCTTAATCCCGTAATTAAGCTGATAGATCAAGCCTAAATAACCCGAACACCCCTTGTGTGGGTCCGATTATGTCTAAAAAGTCCCCGGGATCCAATTATTACTCTCGGGTGCACTATTCGGACTATCTCGACCCAGTCGGAATCAAACGTGACCTTAAAATTCCCAGCTGAGTCCCTCTACAACAAAGTCCTATCTCGACCCCAACTAGTTTATACCGATTCTCGGTTGAGATAAAATATCTCCACGTCACTATCACTCATTAAGACGTAATATTAATAACCTACTACTTACTTAGTAATCATATTCCATTGATATTAACCATTATCTCTCCCGATTAATATTTTAATTAACACGTAATAATTAATTCAATTAAATTATGGCACACGTGTAATTTAAAGTACCTGAATTAGTTAAATACAAATGCTCATGAATACGGGTTATTACATACTTCTCCCCTTAGAAAGGAATTTTGCCCTCGAAATTAGGATGTACCTGCGGTGAATAACTCTGGATACTTCTCTCGCATATTCACCTCCCATTCCCACGTTGACTGGTCAACATTGTGGTTCCCCCACTGGACTCTAACCAAAGGTACCACCTTAGACCGCATCTTAAGCTCACTACGATCAAGTATCACCACTGGTGTCTCCTCATTAGAGATATGTGGTTGTAAGTCGATCTCCATTTATGTAACGTGCCAAAAGGCCCTCTCGCTCCTCCGGTATCTCTTTAGCGATGACACATGGAACAAATGGTGAATCCTTAGTAGAAGCTTGGGTAGGACCATCCAATATGCAACTGGCCCCACCCTCACAATGATAAAAAAAGGTCCGACATAAATCGATGCTAGCTGATAGGTTTCGCCGCGGCACGAGCGTCACCTGTGCTCCGATCGTTTTGAGTTCGGGTCACCTGCGCTATACAAAAATCTAAACTTATGACTACACTCAACAGGTAAGTATAGCGGCCAAGTCCGGGTATCGAAAATCAACAGAGACGAGTTTCTAGAAATTATAAGGTTTAATACTCCTAAAATAAAAGTGTAAAAGATAATTACAACAAAAAGGAAAAGATGCAAAAAGGAAAAAGATTAATCTAGGTGTGTATTTAAACTAGACTAATAAAAGTGGTAAAAACTATGGGTTGCGTCGAATATCCCTCACCCAGAGTTAATTAGTATAAAATGGTTACATGGGTCGACGAGTTATTACGATTGCGTCTCGTTTCAACGGTTAATTAAATAAAGAGTTGTCACACCCCTAAATTTCCATAAAAGCCTAATAAGATTTTGGCGTCAACAAATACCCCAAAAATTACGCACGCAAGGTCGTAAGAACGTAGAATACATGATATATACCGTCAAATCTCCTAGGCGTAATAACTAAGGCAATGCACCTGAAATAAACCCATAAACTCCATCACCAAAGCAAAGCAACACGTCAACCCGAGGTGAGTTCAATCCGACAAGACCTAGACTAACTTAGCTAGAAAGCATATTAAAAAGCATGTATTGAAAGAAACCAAGTAAACCTAATTAATCAAAGCAAGAAATAGCAAGAAATAAATAACTACAACTAAATATCTAAGGCGAGATGTAATTGTCTCTCATCGATCTCATTGTCTACAAACTTTTGCCATTGTGCGAATGAGATTGGCTCCTTCGAGGGGACGGTGTCACGTACTCTCAGAATGGACTCTCGAGTCTTCCCATAGTAATGTGCCCGTATATTCTTCTTCGACATATTATATTGATCCCTCAAGTGTTCCAATATGGATTCGCAAACACGTGGGGGCAGTCCAAATTGTTCCGGTCAAACAAATACAAACCGAAAAGAAAGAAAGTTTTACTTGCTTAAAAATATACGTATAAATATAAATTTAAATATAAATATAAATACACTACCTGTAGCTCCCCCCAGATGTTAATCTTGAGGTCATTGGGCACGACCCTCCAATCGGTGTACCCCAAGCCAACGATCGCCTTCAGCAACTCTAGCGATCTAGTCAATAATCATGTCTGATTCTCAATGACGGACCCCAATTTTCCCCATTTTGGGGGCCTACTGGCCGAGTATCCCTCGTCGCCTGCGCTTTTGTGATGGGATGAAGACATTTTCTACGAAAAATTGTTATTACTAGTACAAACATGTATATGGAGTTTGAATTAATGCTCAAATCTGATAATAACAATACATACGATATCAATTTCAATTTATACCAATATCAATACCAATTTATATCAATTTTAACTTATACCAATACCAATACCTAATATCAAATTCAATTTACACCCACACACACTGCCCCTCCCACCCCTTGAAGAACAAACTCTCGCATCATAGACTTTGAATTGATTAAAATCCTAATTAACATATTCACTAAACATAAAACCAATTTTGATTCAAATCCGGTAATAATAAAGCACTAGAATAATACAACAACTTGTTTTTACAAGCATTAAAATGATCAAGTACAAATGAATTAAAAGCATTAAATTATCGTCCGATAATAATAAAGCACCAGAATAATACAGCCATTGGTTATTACAACTAATTGGAATACTTATTAAAAATCTAAAAATTATTTCAAATTTGGGTTATCATAAAAAATGGATTGATATTCAGCAAGAGCAGCCAAGTCATCCACACTAGTGTTTAGAGGCTTTGGCGCATGTAGGACGATTGATCATGGCTCGTTATTGATATAATCCTAGTAAAACACTTGCTTGACCTTTTGAAAAGCACAAACAAACGGCTCATAAGTCACGTGTTCATTGTTATTCAGCTTCGACAAGTCAACCATGATCAAATTGGTGCCAGGATCAACTTTACAAGCATTTTTATCCTCAACTCTTACCCAATCACAGTAAAATACATCCTCTTTGAAGTTTACATAGTCCAATTCAAATATATTTATAATTAAACCATAGTAAGTCATTTCAGCTTCAACGAGGCTTTTATCTTTGGCGCTCGCTCGAAAGAATGTAAGAGACTTGTATGAAATGCCCAAGTTATGTGCATTTGTATCTTCCTCATACACCATTCTACTGAGTATTTAACCTTTCAATCGATATTTTTGTGCTCTTGTGCCATGAACAAGGGTCCAGTTGCTAGACGAGCACCCCTTGATGTCATATCACCCATTTACCGAATATTAGGTTAGTTGTAAAGCTTTCTTATAATGTGACATTTAACAACAACCATTTTTATTATAATTACCTCATGTGACAACCATAGCCTAAATTAGCTGTCTGATTGTGCCATTGTTTTTCGTCTTTTATTATTCTCACATGCTTCATATTTTCTGCATAGATCGTAATGAACGTATTACAAAATTAATCGTGTATAAAAATTAAAATATTGCAAAAGTTAAAATAATTTAAACTTAGTTTTTCTATTCTTCAACATCTTCATGCGTGTCAGATAGAAGACGAGCTACTTGTTCATATTACAAACTCGTTAATTTTACTCGTTTTCCCATCACATGCCCACCCTCATTGACGAACTCATCAATGTCATCCACGCTAGTCGAGTTAGGCATATATTCCCGAGTGTAAATTGATGACTCCAAAGTAATGTATTCCTCTGTAATTGATCCTTCAATGTATCGTGTACTCTTGATGTAATCTTTAAAAACTTTCATCAATCTTTCAAACAGATACATCCATCGATATCTAACTGGTCCGCAAAGAAGTGCCTTGTCACATAGGTTTACCCACAAGTGAACACTTACATCAAATAAATATGAGGAAAATTACTTCTGTAATACAAAAATAGCTTCGGTCACTGCCAATTTTGCGGCCACTATGTGATGTAAATTGACTACCTTCTCACATAACAGTGACAAGAAGACACTAATTTGTATAATGGCCCTCTGTAAATCCTCGTTCTTAGAGAAACAGTGCTTAAACAATTCAGAAACTAATTACATGATCACATGCCCATCGTGGGACTTATACTTTTGTAAATCATGGGTAGCATAATTCACAATCCTTTGCAAGTTGGATGAAAAATTAGATGTAACCTTCAATTTATATATTGTGCCTAAAAGCACCTTCCTTTCCTCTCTCGTTAAAGTAAACACACCAGGAGGAATTACTGTGCTTCCCCTACTATCTTCTTTCAACCATAATTGTGGCTTAAGTTTTAACTCTTTAAGATCGTTTTATGCATTTTCTTTATCCTTTGAATGACTCCTCCCAAGGCATGTACCCACAATATGTTCAGCGATGTTCTTCTCTCCGTGCATCACATCCAATACATGGTGCATCAGGTTATTCTTCTAATAAGGCAAGTAAAATAAAATTGACCTTCTAGACCTTGCCTTTCATGTCTCAATTTCAATGCCAATTGAGGTCTTCTTATTCTTAGCATACTTAAATTTATGATTCTTACCTAGAATATTAGGGCCACAATCAGAAGATTTACTTTTAATTTCTGAACCTGAAAGTTTTCTCGGCGGTAGCCTATGTTCAACCCCATCCAGTAAAAAAATGGAATCTTTATTAAATGTAAAACTATGAGTTAGTGGTAAAAAAACTCATATGGAAATGGTATACATTTTTTTAGTTAGCGGGGAGACGAAGAAATTCAGTCTCCTCTCCTCAAATAGGACATCCCAAATAACCATGTACTATACAACCAGATAATGTCCCATAAGCTTGAAAATCTTGAAGTGCCAACATTAACATAACTTTCAGCGTAAACTCTATTTTTCTAAAAGAGTAAATTGCTTGCACACCCTCTTCCCATAAGTTATTTAATTGTTCTACCAAAGGATCCAGGTAGACATCGATGTCCTCATTTGGTGCCTTTGGCCTAGGTATTAACAAAAACAGCATCAAAAATTCAAGTCTCAAACACTGTAAAGGATGGAGGTTGAGTGGGGCTAAGATCACTGGCTATGCACTCTGATTGGTACTTAAATTTCCAAATAAATTGAAACCATCTGTTGATATTGCCAAATGAAAGTTACATTGTTCTCGAACAAAATCGGGACACTCAAAACTCAACCTCTTCCAAGCTGTGGAATCAATAGGATGACGCATGATATTATCCCCTATTTTTCCCTAACATGCCAAGTCATTGCCTCTATTAACCATGGTATTGTGAAAAAATAATTTAATCTAGGCCCAATGGGAAATTATTCCTACACTTTTTGAGGCACTTTTGAGCTTGTGCCTTCCTTTCTGGTAGATTGGACATATCTAGGTTCATCGCAGACCGGACACCGATCGAGATTTTCATACTCCTTGTGGTATACTATGAAGTCATACACACAATCATGAATTGATTTGTACTTTATTTCCAAATAGTTCAAACTGTTTTTCATAATAGGATAGCTATTTAAAAGTGTATTCTTCTTAGGCAGCAATCCCTTCACCCAATTCAAAATTACTATCACGCTATAGCCAAACAAACCATATTGGGTCTTCAAACTATGCAAACCAACCATGGCATGTAAAGTTGTTTGATCTTTCTCGTAACCAGAATATAATGGTTGGGTCCCCTTAAATTTTAAACTTTGGTAGTCATCGTCAAGGTTTATCCCGATATCTTGATGAGCACTTGAACCTTGTACATCGTCAGTGACTTCATTCTCTTTCACTTTATTAACTGCATACGCTTCATCAACTAAATCCTCTAGTATATTATGATCTACATTGTCATATTCCCCTCGTACATATATCTTAGTTGTTGAAGGTTGTTGTGAAGGATACTCGGGGACAAAAGGAACTTTTAATTTCCCGTGAAAAATCCAAATTAAAAAACTATCTTCATTACCCCATCTTAACAAATGTAGTTCAACTGTTTTCTACTCAAACACCTTACCATTCTTACACCTAACACATGGATATGAAAACTCTTCACCATTATGACATCTTTTTGTGTATTTCACAAATTCATTAGCACCCTTGCGAAACACATCCCCTAATCTATTTGTCTCGCCCATCCACTCTTTATATAAAGTATAACCCATCACACCTACTATAAACAATCACCTATTACGGTTAAGAAGCGTATATTCGTGGATTAGTATAAATAAAAATGTGAACATTTTGTTCTCATTAGTATAAACAATCACCTATTAAATGCGTACACATCAGAACTAAAATACTAATATCTATGCGCACTCTATGTAATTTAAATTAGTTATAAATATTACAGAACCGTTATGTCATGCATTCAAATGAGAATACATACAGGCATGCACCCCCCGAAGCCATTGTTATATAAGAAATTGACTTAAGGTAAATTTATTCATGCATTCAAATTCAAATTCAAATTTAATTTGAAATTGGAATTAAATTCAATTTATAATATTAATTCCTATTTCCTCCATTTATTCTAAAAGGTGAGGGGTCCTATCCCATTCAAGACAACATATTTCAGTAATATACTTAACAGCTCATGCACATATTTCCAATTTGAGAAAAATTTGGTAGCATATCCCCAAATTTCTCCAAAGTCTAAGACATAGATTCACAAGTGTGAGTGTTATTTCAATTTATCAATTGAAATAACATTTAGCATCGCATCATCTATTATGTACCTAGAGAACATTAAGATACGACTGCGGAACTTCCCCCAAAAGTAACAAGTTTCATCCACTAAGAATATTATTATACAGAAACCATGCAGTCCAAAACTGTGCAAACGGGACAATTCGAGAGATCTCATTACAGGGGTAATGACTCTCGAACGTGTCTAAGGGATATTGAATGCGTACGCATAAGAACTAGAAGGCTAGTATCTACGCGCAATATATATAATTTAAGGTATGTTTCATCCAATTAGGTTTTATCACAATTCGAGAGATTTCATTGAATTATATAATTTAAAGTATGTTTCATTTAATTTAAAGTACGGATAAGAACTAAAATTTTATACCAATATCAGTACCATTTAAAATTCAATTTCTTTATACCAATATCAATACAAATTCAAATTTAATTTCAACCTATACCAATTTATACAAATATCAACACCAATTTAAATTCAATTTCAATTTGTAACCAATTTATACCAATAATACCAATTCAATTTCAATTAAATTCAATTCAAATTAAATATCAATACCAATGCAATTCATGTTATAAGGTCGGGGCACATCGAATCGTCTAATTCAAATTCAAATTCAATATCACACACACTCACACACACACAAATCCATCCACACACACTGCCCCCCCCCCCCCCAATCCCCATCCACACACACAGACCCCCCACACACACACACGCAGACCCAAACGCACACACACATGGCCATCTACACACACGCAGACCTACGCGCACACGCACACACACACACAAATATACACACACAACCATACACAAAGGAAATAAAGATATAAAGAAAAAAAGTACGTGAAAACGTAGAGATAGAGAACCGTCGCGCCGAGAAGAGAGAGAAAATTGATGGAAGGGAAAGGGTGGGAAAGAAAATAGCGCTAAGGTTATTTGCCAAAAGAGTTCTCACGGACCTGTCAAAGTGTTTGACCGTGACAACTGTACTTGTCATGGACTGTCACAGTCAATGATCATGAGAACCCTTTGTCACGAATGTAAACGCGGAAGCCCCCAAATTTAAATTCTTAAAATTAATATGATGGTTCAAATAAATTCCCAACTAACATTTAAATTCAAATTTTAAACAAAAACAAACTTCAAATTTTTATTTCTTCAAAATTAAAATTAAGTTAAACTAAAAGTAAAATTAAACTACACGAACAAATTAATATCCATTTAAACAAAATAAATCCAACCCAAGTCTTGAAATTTCCATAACAATGGTTTATTCTAATTTTCAATATAGACCAAACCAAATTTTATCAAATTAAATTATATACAAGAATTAAACTTACTCAAATTATCCAAACTTAAATTAGCACCAAATTAAACATGTGTGATGATTAAATCAATTTTTATCTTGTTTATCCTAGCATGCATCTATGGTGATTTTTGCAAGATAAAAATAAGCACAATCACATTACACGGCGATGTACAAGGAAAACCCAAATGGAAAAAACCTCGGATGACCCTTGCCTAACGAATCTACTAGGTACGACACGTTTACAAAGACAGCTATAAGAAGACTTACAAGACTCGACTCGACTCCTTCAAGCCCCGACGCTTCCTTCGCTCTTCAACCTCTACCTTATAGATAACTCTGGAGTCCACCGGAATCTTAGTGTCCACTAATGGAAGCACAGCAACCGTCAACCACACATGATGCCTTTCACCATGTGAGAAAGTCGTAGCAAAAAAATTTCTTCTCCTTCGTGGGTAGGGATGGCAATTTTTGACACGACACGAACTCGACATGAAATTAGCGGGTTAGGGTTGATAATTTCTTGACACGAACCCGAATATGACACGACCCGCCAACACGAATAATAAACGGGTTGGGTTAGTGTCAAACACGTATAGCTCGAAAATGATACGAATAGACCCGTTTAACTCATACTTTATGTAGAATATATTAGATAATTTATATATCTTGATAGGCATTCTATAAAATTCATGGAGAATCGGATGATAAATTATTTATGTGTTGCAAGAAGTTAAAATTAATTAAATTTAAGTTATTGTAGGCCTATGAGTGGTATGATTGATTAAGAGAGAAGGAAAAAATTATTTTATATTTTACTTAATGGGTTATGCGGGTCAAACCGAACACGACACAATAATAAATAGGTCGGGTTAGTGTTTGTTCATCTGACACGATTAGTTAAATAGGTCGGGTTAGGGTTGACTAATACTTAACACGAACTCGACATGACACGACGCACACGAATTTCCACCCCTATTCGTGGGTAGAGAATAGATCGAAACTTCCTTTCTTGTTGGTGTAGAGAAAACTCGGTGCTAAAACTCTCCAAGCAAATATATATATATATATATATATATATATGAACTTGGATTAAAACAAACTATGGGTGTATCAACATGTGTTTTTGGGAAAGATTTATTCTAGAAATCATAACACATAAAAGGACTTTTGTTGTCGAAAATTTTTCTCTCAAAAAGCTCTCTAGAAGTTCCAAAAGTCATCTGAAAAATTTCTTCCCCAAAGTGTATATAACAGGTAAAGAAATGGGGCAATGGGTGGTTAAAATAAAACTGCTAAAAAAAATTATCGCGCCCAGGTCGTTCGAACAACTTGACAATGTTGTTTGAATAGCTTCTAACGAGAATTCAGAGAATTGGAGTTCAATATCATTTTATATCTCGTTCGAACGACTTCCTTCCGACCAAAACTTCTAACGAGAGAATAGAGACTTGGAAAAACTTCTCGTTAGTAATCTTGTTCGAACGAGTTCCCAGTTTCGTTCGAACGACTTTTCAGAAAAACTAATTTTTAATTTTAAAGCCCAAAACTTTTCTAAAACAACTCTAAAAGTTCTAAAAAGATTTTATGAGAAAATTAAAAGTCCTTATGACAAAACGTTATAAAACAAATACCCATAAAATATTTTCATAACTCCTATATATATATAATAGTGCATTCATACCTTTGAAGACTTGGAATCCTCAAATGTTGATGACGTGAAATATGTGGCACGAAACCTGGAAAGAATGAAACTTTAATTCTTGACCGCTACGTCTTGAACTTCTTCAAACGTCATAGGCTCGATAGGAATAAACTTATATCCTATGACTCAAATGGTTTTATCCGGAATTACGTCAAAACTACATATGGACTCAATTGAAAATTTGTGTCCTTTCAACGGAATTGCCACGATCAATGATTATGATAAAAAAAAAGCATATTTTTTTTTATCACGGTCAATGAATCTGACAAGGCTGGCTTGCTCAAAGGTGACAATTTAGCCTTTTGGGTATAATGATTAGTGAATGCTCGAATCCCCCTTGAATTCTCTCCCAATTTGACCTTTCTAGATTTCTCCTAGCCTTTGCCTCGTTTCCTTTCGCTCTTAGGGTTTTTCTCTAATGATAAGGACTTCTAACATCTCTAATATCAGGTTATAAACTCTCTAATCCCAAAATTAGTCTATTGGTCCAAGCCCACTTGACCCATACACCCCCATAAGAGTCCAGTACAGTTTAAAACTCCCTCGAAACCCAAATAATGCAGCCAAGTACTTTATTCTGCCTATTTCAGCCCATTCAAACTTTACCGTGGCCTCGAAATCACTATTCAAGTCAATCTACATAAATATACTATCTCAACCTTAACATAGCCTACTCACGACCCCCGATTAAGATATGACATAGTCTCATCGTAATTCCTCACTATGACATATAACAATTTACCACATTTTATTTACTGCATAGTTAGTAAATTTATTCCTTAGATATTAATCATAATCTCTTTCGATCAGTATTTAATAATCACACAATATTTTATTTTAATTAAATCATCGCACATATATAATTTAAAAATAACAAAATTAAATAAATTCTAAATTATTCAAAAATATCGTACATTATAAATCATTGCATAACAAACAAACACAACTCTTCTTCAATAAGAGCCATTGTCGTTAAGAATAGAAAACCATTTTACGTTGATGACTAAATCATCAATGTTGATAACAATACTAAGGTAATACAGGGGGATTTGGGGTTGCGAATGCCAGGAATTCTGAATCATTTTCTAATACCTCCATTTCACGCTTATGTAGGGCCACCCAAACATCAACATTATCACACCTGGTTTCACCATCCATGAAAACAATGATATTCTTTAACATTGGATGCACTTCATCACCTCCCATCTGACTAACCCATATAGGTTTCCCCCATCCAAAATCCACGTCATTATGGCCCATCCTACACCAACTGCTGAATATGTAGGAGTTGAGATTTCTATCCCTACATTTATCTCTCACCTCCTCAAGATGCTCAAGTACTGCCCCAAACGCATTACCATTTTGTAATTTTAACACCATCCCATCATTTTTTTTAAATCCTTCCTTAGTATCCCCACCAAACCACCCTCTCCTATATTTGTCGCACTCGCAGTGTCACAATAAGCTAATGTCTTCGAGATAAGATTCCCACCCGAATACTCTGACAATGGCGGCACCATTCGCCGCCGCAAGTCAACTGCGTGGCATACCATGGACGGTTGTAGCGATCCCCACACCACCGTAGAAGCTGCCATGCAACGCTTCCAAATGAAGGCGGTCAAGGCTTCCACTCGAGTCGGACGCGACACCACTTCACTCGTTGCTTTAGTTTTGAGAGTGTCTATTGCCCCACTTGCAAACACAAACCTCTTTACAATCCCTTTTCCTTCGTTTAGCAAAGTTCTCTCCACTGGGACTAACAACTCTGTGGGAAGTGATTCTCCTTCTTTATCACATGGGAAAATAGATTTCCCTACGTGATAGTTAAAATACATATCTTCATTAACTTGAGAGCCATTGGCAATGGCAGCCCAACACTTAAGAAAGGCGACTATAGTGATCATATCAATTATCTTGTGAGAGAAACACACGTAAAGTGCTACACCTCCGCAAGAAAATTCGTTGAGTTGAAAAGCAAGTTGGGCTGGACCATCATCATCAATCGAATCAGACTCAGTTGGGCAAATCGGTTGTCGCGAGAGAGCTAAATGAGAAAATGACTCACTATTTGGGCATGCAAGTAATTCAGCCATAGTGCAATTAACAAGGGAAGTGCAAAACAACACTCCCTTGTCATTACAGTCAATTATCTCATCATCTCCAATTCGACCCGCAAGTGGGTAAAACCGAGTTAAGGTTTTCGAGAGCGAGTGATTCAAGTGTTCCTTATTGACAACAACACCATCCTCCTTGCGAATCTTGTAGAAAGATATGAAGTCAAAATAAATCTTTAGATTAATCTTGTCCGCGAGGGAGGTTTTGATGGTTCGGAGGTGAGAGGGTGTTGGTGAAGAAGGTTTAATGGTCTCTCTTGACATGACATTTACTTCCATCTTTGCAAATTTGTTTTGCAAAGTGGTAATAAAAATGTAGTTGTGGGTGGTACTCGGTTCACCGCAATTGCTAGAATTTATAGAAAGTTTAAAAGATTTTTTAAGGGCGATACACGAAATAGTTTTTGATTTTTTTTTTAATACACATTTAGTCCAAGTGTTTTTATTTTGCACCAAAAAGTCTTTTATCATGTCAAAAAGATTTTACTATGCCGCTGGCGCGACCCTTTAAAGATAAGAGAATAAGAGACTTTTTCATGCCAAAAAGATTTTACTATGCCGATACCTTTAAAAATAAGAGAATAAGAGACTTTTTAATATAAATTAAAAAATTTAAATTAAGTGTATTTTAAAAAATATTTAAAAGATTTCTTAATATATGATTCTATTTTTAAAACATCCAAGCCAAGAAAGTCAAATTTGCTTATTTGGTTCGTATAACGTGACATATTGTTTTTCATTAACAATTTGGAGGGCATGTGCTTCCCGTTGCCAAGCTCAGCTAATAATTAATGCTTTCCATTATTATACAACTTGCATGTCTCTCGTTGCTGTTTTCCTTTTTTTAGTACAACTTGAAAGAACCCTTCCAAAACGTAGAATTAAAATTATTATTTATCAACTATGTGCTGAATCCACACGACCGATTAGAGGGTTAATTTCAAAATAAATATAAAAAAGGGGACTTTATAAATTTAGGACATATTGTAATTGTAATATGTATTTTAGAAATATGATAACAAACATTTTATTTATAGTTTTAGTCCATATTTTTGAATAAAATCGCTGACGCGGACCCATATTCATAAAACGTCAACCAATCACAGCATGTTACGTGTCCTTTTAATTTGAAAATAGGGACTAAAAATGAAAATAAAATATTTGTTGTCCTATATTCATAATCAATATTATTTTAGGTCCTAAAAGTACATAATCTAATAAAAAAGTTCCTCAAATATTTTTTAATATAAATTTAATTTAATTTTTTTATTTTGTATTAAAAAGTTTTTTATTTATTTTTATCTTTAAAGGTTTGGTCAGTGGCATGATAAAGTTTTTTTGACATAATGAATGATTTTTTAATACACAATAAAAACACTTAAACTATACCTATATTAAAAAAAGTTGAATGAATTATTTTACATATTCCCCTTAATTTAAATTGCAAGTATTTGGGATATAGTTTAGAAGTGTTTAGAATTTGGATGAGTTTGGTGGCACTTGAGGCCCACCTTTTCTGGATTAATAGTTTTAAAATATTATATTAATTAAATTTAATATAGAACAGACAGCAGCACGAGACTATTAATTTAAATTAAAAGTACTGAATTTTGGGATAAGATTGTTTTGCAAAATTCGAGGAACGTGGTGGCACTTTTAAATTTGGAGTGCATGAGCATGTGGCCAGTACTTGTACCGAATAATAAAATAAGAAATAAATATTAGAAATAAGTGTAGGATCCGCTGTTCTCGCTCCTCACAAGTTCCGTTCAAATATCATAATACCCTTAAATCAATTAATTATTTTTCATTTATTTAAAATTCACATTTATATCCACTTTCTTATTCTAATTAAAAAAATGTTTTATTTATTTATTAAAGTTATCTTATTTAAATTAAAAAATGTTATGATTATTAAAGTAAAGACTGTTTATTATAGGAGACTGTTTTTAAAAAAATATATTTTTTTGTATAAAAATTTGATTTAACTTATTATAACTGTTTTACAAAATAAAAAGCGATTTCTACTGTTTTTAAACAAGAATTTAGAACTGTTGTTTATAACACTAAAACAATGTTATATATAATATGAAAGGCAATTTTTTTTTTACAAAAATCAACTGTTTCAGTTAAAAATTTATCTTTTATAAATAAAAAATCTGTACTTTTTATTTAACAACTATTTCTCTGAAAAACAGCTTAAACAGTTTATATCAAAAATAGCATTTTATTGAATTTTTAAACTAAATGTTTGTTGATACCAAAATTAATATGCTGACGTGGACGAATAGTATGAAGACACGTGTCGATCTACGTGGCACAATAACAGCGAGGAAGATCATTTACTGAACAACCATGGTTGGTACCGAGCAACGAGAATACACCGAGGAGTTCTATCATGCCGAGGAACTCCATCCGAGGAACTCTTTCATCCCGAGATACTCTAAGTACTCCGAGGAACTCTTGATCGACGAGCAACTAAGGCGGTCCGAACTGCACCTCGGCCGTATCATCAATTATCAGACGGACAACTGTTCAACTATTCATTAGATTCTTGACGCACACGCCGCATTAAATATATTACCCATTCATATGTATATCATTTAATGTAGTAGACCTTTCATGAACAGCCTTGAGGCTATAAATACCTTGTATCAATCCCATTCAAGGGGACCGGAATTTCTTGAGAGAACTTGTAATCAAGAATTCCACAAACACTCAGCAATAACATAACAGTGGACGTAGGCTTTATTCCTAGCCGAACCACTTTAAAAATCTTTGTCTTATTTATTTATCTGTGATTGAATAATTAGAGCGATCTAGTTTTTTACATCAACAGATTGGCGCCGTCTGTGGGAAACGACTGTTGTTATCGTTTTTCATAAAAATCATTTGTCACTAATGGCAGATAATCCAGAATCCAGTAATCGGAATGCTGGAAATACTGGAAATCTTCCAAATCTATCTACATCTCCAGATCTGGCAGGAATTATGACGAATCTGGCTCAGGGACAAACCGCCATGCAAGAATCTATGAGGCAACTCCTTCAAACTCTTCAAGGCAGTATACCTACTTATTCAGGGCAAAGGACTGATCATGGGCAATCACGATCCAGACGTATTGGGTCATATCGCAATGGGGAATCCAATGATTTTTCTTATCAACCTGGACGAACTTCATCAATACAGGCTACGGATACAGATCAACATATCTCTCTTTCTCCTGAGAGAACTAGCGCTTTAGAAAGATTAAGCAGGGTGTCTCCTTTCAGTCGGTTAGGACCAAGGAGGAACATGAGTCCACCTAGGGCTCCATCAGGAAGTTTTCGACCACCACCAGGTTCGAGAGAAAGATCTGCACAATCACGACCAATTACTCGTCGAGATAAATCTCAGGAAGCTACGTCAGGGCAATCAGTTGCTCGGACTAGGCGGCCCGAGGAAGGGAATGAAGCATGGAAAGGTTCCATTCAACGATTGGAGGATAGACTGGGAGAAATGGCTAAGGCGAGGAACCCCTTACAGAGAACTTTTGTTCAAGGGACACCTTTTGTGCAAGCCATTGTGGATTTCCCTACACCGTCGAAATTCAAAGCACCTGTAGTGACCCCCAAGTACGATGGTAAGACAGATCCTGTACTTCATATAGAACAGTACCAAGCTGCTGCAGATATTTATGCTGTCCCCGACGAGATGAGGTGTAGAGCATTCTCGGGAACTCTTACCGGATCTGCTCAGATATGGTACAATAATCTTCCTCGGGGTAAGATTTCAACTTTTGTTCAGTTAGCCGAGCTGTTTATTGGTAATTTTTGTTTTGGAGCAAAGCCGGTAAAGCGAGTAGCACACTTGCTAAGTGTTAGACAGAAATCAGGTGAAAGTACTAGAGATTACATAACTCGTTTCAATAACGAAAAGTTGGAAGTCATAGATTATGAAGAAAAGACAGCAATCACTGCTTTGATGAGTGGTTTGCTGCCTAACAAGCTATACTATACTCTGGCCAAAGATCCGCCTAAAAATATGTCGGAATTGATGGCAAAGGCGGCCAAAATCATGAATGCCGAGGAGGCTATGACTGCGAAGAAGAATATGGATAAAGAAGTTAAAGTGGAGGTCGACAATTCTAAGAAGAAAGATCAGAAAGGCAATGGTGGTGACAAATATTCCAGGAATAACAGGATAAAGTTGGAAGCCCTAAAGAAGTATGATAATTATACTCCATTGAGAATGGGTATTAATCATGTTTTAGAAGAAATCAGGAATAACGAGGAAATCAAATGGCCAGAGAAACTGAAGTCAGATCCAGACATGAGGAATAAGACCAAATATTGCGAGTTTCACAAAGATCATGGCCATATGACCAAAAATTGTATAGCCCTTCAGAACGAGATTGAAACACTCATTCGAAGAGGAAAATTATCAAAGTATGTAGATCGCAGAGGTGAGAGGACAAATGAGGACAGAATTAGAAAGAGATCTAGATCTCCTCGTCGTGCAGAGGAGAATAAGAGGAAGGACCATGAAGAGGATCCAGATGATGACCCCGATCTTCCCAAGAAGCCAAGAAAACCTGAACGAGAGGTATTTTCCATACGTTTTGGATCATTTCATTGTAACGTTATTACAGGGGGAGATGCAGGAGGAGGAGACCTTACTGCAGAAAGAAAAGCTTATCTCGGAGAGGCTCAAGCTTGCTCATATATTCAGCGAATAAACCTGGCCGAGGATGATCGTCCGAGGAAGGTAAACAAAGAAAAGCTAGTAATTGGTTTTTCAAAAAATGACCTGGCAGGTGTTCTTTACCCTCATGATGATCCTTTGGTGATTAAAATGAGAATGAAGGACGTGATCATTTCAAGGGTGTTGGTAGATAATGGTAGTTCGGCAGACATCATGTACTATTCATGCTTTGATAGCCTGAATTTGAAATTATCCCAATTAGAACCTTATCACAGACCCCTTCTGGGTTTTGCTGGCGAGAAAGTTTTTCCACTTGGGACGATCAAGTTGGATATATTCATTGGAACCTGGCCTGTTTGTCGAACAGAAAGAATACGATTCTTTGTGATGGATAAGAATGTGCAGTCAGCCTACAACATCATCATGGGAAGAGTTGGATTGAAGAAGTTCGAAGCCGTTCCTTCTACAGTACATCAATGTTTGAAATTCCCAACAAATTTTGGAGTTGGAGTGGTGAAAGGTGATCAAAAAGTAGCTCGGGAATGCTATTATTCGTCGGCCGAGCAAGAAGAACTAGAAGGATCGATGAAAAAGACTACAACTTACCAGGTGGAAGAAGGTACAGAAATTGAAACTCTTGATCCCAGGGATGAATCTCAACTTGTAAAAGGACAGGTGATGGAATCTACAGAAAACGTTATTTTGGACGACGAACATCCTGAACGAATAACCCAGATAGGTTCATCGTTGGATATGTCGATAAAAGAGGAGTTGATAGCTTTCTTGAAGAATAGGAAAAATACTTTTGCTTGGAGTCATGAAGACATGCCAGGAATAGATCCAAACTTCTTATGTCATGAACTCAATGTGAATAAGGAGATTAAACCTGTAAAGCAGAGAAGAAGGGTGTTTAGTCCCGAGAAGAATCAGGCCATACAGGAGGAAGTCGAGAAACTCCAGAAAGCCCAATTCATTGAAGATGTAAAATATCCAGATTGGTTGGCTAATGTGGTGATGGTAAAGAAGAAAAACAACAAATGGAGAATGTGTGTCGATTTCACCGATCTCAATAAAGCATGCCCCAAGGATCATTTTCCACTGCCCAGAATTGATCAACTGGTGGATGCTACCTCGGGACACGAGCTACTCAGCTTCATGGATGCTTACTCTGGCTACAACCAGATCAAAATGAAACCTGAAGACAGGGAAAGTACTTCTTTTATTACCCCTAGGGGAACTTATTGTTATAATGTTATGCCTTTTGGTTTAAAAAATGCAGGTGCAACATATCAGCGGTTGATGAACAAGGTTTTTACCGAACAAATCAGCCGCAACATGGAGGTCTATGTCGATGACATGCTCACTAAAAGCAAGAAAGCTACTGATCATTTGATTGACTTGAGTCAAACTTTTGATCAATTGGATAAATACCAAATGAAGCTTAACCCGACGAAGTGCACCTTTGGAGTACGAGAAGGAATGTTCCTCGGATACATCGTCAATCAGCGAGGTATTGAGGCAAATCCAGATAAGATCAAAGCTCTTCTAGGGCTGCGATCTCCGACGACGAAGAAAGAAGTGCAGAGTCTTACCGGACGAGTTGCAGCGCTCAACAGATTTGTATCTCGAGCAACTGATAAATGCATACCATTCTTCAAAACACTTCGAAAAACCTTTGAGTGGAATGAGGAATGTGAAAAAGCTTTTCAAGACTTGAAGAAATATTTGGGAACACCTCCACTGTTGTCCAGACCAATAACAGGAGAAAAGTTGTATTTGTATTTGGCAGTATCAGAGAACGCAGTCAGTTCAGCGTTGATCAGATTGGAGAATGGAATCCAGAAGCCAATTTATTACACAAGTAAGGCTTTCCGAGGTGCAGAAATCAGGTACCCAAAGCTAGAAAAATTGGCATTGGCACTAATTGAGGCAAGCAGAAGAATGAGGCCATATTTCCAAGCCCATACCATCATTGTTTATACTGATATGCCATTGAGACAAGCCTTCCATAAGCCAGAAAAATCAGGGAGACTGATGTACTGGGCAGTAGAACTTGGTGAATACGATATTGTGTATGAGCCCAGATCATCATTGAAGGGGCAGGCTGTAGCAGATTTTATAGCAGAGTTCACATACCCTGATACCCCCGAGGAGCAAAAGATGCCTGCTGAGTTACCTGTGGACGATACAGGATCAACAGAAACATTTGCTGACCTACCTGTGGACGATACAGGATCAGCAGAAATAGGTCCAAACCAACCAAGGTTGGTAAAAGGACTTGTGGATGTAGAGAAATCATTATATTCAAATTCAGACCAGCCACGGTTGGTAAAAGAGTACGAGCAGATGACTGACGAGGAGCGAAAGACACCGGGGGATGATGGAAGAAAACAGCAGATATTTTATCAAGGAACTCTGACAGATAAGAAATTTGAAGACGAAATACCTACATGGAGATTATATGTAGATGGATCATCATGCACAGCTGGTTGTGGGGCAGGAATTGTTTTGATCACCCCAGACGAGATTGACATGGAATATGCTTTGCGATTCCAATTCAAAGCCTCTAACAATGAAGCGGAGTATGAGGCCATGATAGCAGGTCTTAATCTAGCAAAGACTATGGAAGCACAACAGGTGATGGTATTCAGTGATTCTCAATTAATTGTGAATCAGATGATGGGAATATATGCGATTAAAGGAGACTTAATGATCAAATATCATGCAAAGGTGATGAAATTGTTGAGAGAATTTGATGCCATTCAATTGGTGAGAATACCGAGGATGGAGAATGTACAAGCAGATGCACTGGCCCGACTAGCATCAGCTACTCGTACCGAGATGCGAAGAACCATACCGATTGAAGTATTAGAAGGTCGGAGCATAGATGAAGATCTGACAACGAATGTGATTACTCTTGATTTAGGACCATCTTGGATGGATCCAATCAGGAAATATGTTGAAGAGGGCGAATTGCCGGAGGACAAACTCGCTGCCAAGAAACTGAAGTATAAAGCTGCCCGGTATGTATTAACTAATGGTATTTTGTATAGACGAGGAATTATGGCAGGTTTGCAGAGATGTGTACATCCCACTGAGGTGAAAGAATTGATTGAAGAAATCCATGAAGGATCTTGTGGAGCTCATGTAGCAGGTCGAACACTTTTACAAAGAGTGATGACACAGGGATATTACTGGCCGACAATGAGGGCTGATTGTATAGCCTATGCCAAGAAATGTGACAAATGCCAACGTTTTTCCTCCATCCGACGAACTCCACAAGCATTGCTCACACCAATAACTTCCCCTTGGCCATTTGCCATGTGGGGAATTGATTTGGTTGGACCACTGCCGATCACCCGAGGAAGATTCAAGTATCTCGTAGTTGCAGTGGACTATTTTACTAAGTGGGTGGAAGCTGAGCCTCTTATCAATATGACGTACGAGAAGGTATACCAGTTTATATGGAAGAATATCATTTGTCGATATGGTCTCCCTCATGCTTTCATCACAGATCATGGAACACAATTTGATAATGAAGAATTTGCTGCCTATTGTCATCAGTCGAACGTCTTGAAGTTTCATTCAGCACCAGGACATCCCCAAAGCAATGGACAGACTGAAGTGACGAACAGAACATTACTGAATGGGTTGAAAAAGAGGCTAAGTGAAGCTAAAGCAAATTGGATTAATGAGCTCCAATCAGTATTATGGGCCTACCGAACAACTCCCCGAGCAGCAACTGGAGAATCACCATATATGCTAGCATTTGGAAGTGAGGCTGTGATACCGGCCGAGTTGGGTCTCCCAACGCATAGAGTGCTGAATTTCAACTCTCCGATCAGTGATTTGATGAGAAGAATGGATTTGGACATGCTCGAAGAAGTAAGAGAAGAGGCAGCCATTAGGAATGCTGCTTATCAACAACGAACAGCTCTGTTCTACAACAAAAGGGTGAAGAAATGCGATTTGAAGGAAGGTGATTATGTGCTGAAGAAAGTCATTCAGAAACAGAATAAACTGGAAGCAAATTGGCATGGACCTTACCGAGTTACAGAGGTTGTTCGACCTGGAACCTACAGAATAGCAACTCTAGAAGGAGAAGAATTTCAGAATGCATGGAATGCTGAACACCTGCGAAAGTATTATCAGTAATGTAAAATGTAAAGCATTTCCTTCATTATGAATAAAACGAGGATGGTTCACCATTTTCTTTCTGTTGAAAGTTTTTCGGGGAATACTAGTGTTGAACACTACATTACTTGATAAGAAGAAGACATGCTCTACGGAGTCAAAGAAGAAGACTGCTCTATGGAGTCATGCTCTACGGAGTCATGCTCTACGGAGTCAAGCTCTCCGGAGCGCTCTACGGAGCAAAAGTGCTATAAGTAGCCAACCTCCTTTGGTTAGGAGGATAAGCTCTCCGGAGCGCTCTACGGAGCAAAAGTGCTATAAGTAGCCAACCTCCTTTGGTTAGGAGGATAAGCTCTCCGGAGCGCTCTACGGAGCAAAAGTGCTATAAGTAGCCAACCTCCTTTGGTTAGGAGGATAAGCTCTCCGGAGCGCTCTACGGAGCAAAAGTGCTATAAGTAGCCAACCTCCTTTGGTTAGGAGGATATGCTCCAAGGAGCCAAAAAGTTCGAAAGAACCCTACTACTCCTTTGATTAGGAGGTGTAGACCAGCATGATCAACTACGGTTGGTAAGACTTTATATACTCTCGCATTACAACTTATGTTTGTCGGGAGGTAACATTATTACAAAAAGTTCTTTAAAGAACAAAATATTGAAAACTGTACCAAGTATGGTTGGTCGGAGATAAAAACCCACTAATTGTAGTTGGTCGACGAGGATAAAAGTATTGACCTTAGTTGGTCGGACACATGTTTATATTTGAAAATTGAACCAAGTATGGTTGGTCAGGGATAGAAACCCATCAACTATGGTTGGTCGACAAACATTATTTATCCACCTTGGTTGGTTGGAAACAATTTTGAACAATTATGCTTATTATAAATTCTAATTTGGTTGATGAACCATATAATTTGCAAACAGAAAAATAGCTATTGGCAAAACAGAAAATGAAACTCTTTCATTAAGATAAAAATGTATTACATGTTACATGAATGTGCTAACTATTACATTAAAGATTCCTACTCTATTGGTTTCTTTCCTTTGTCCTTTGAGACAGGTTCATCGCCAGCAGGAGGATCCTCTAGACACAGAGGAGAGTTAATAAAGTTCATGTCCTTCAGCATTCTGACATTCATTATTGTAGGAGTATCCAACAGGTGCTCAGGACGAGATACTTCAACTTGAGAATGAAGGTTATAATCACCAAGATATTTAGAGATTAAACTCCGAGGAATGGAGCGAGCAGGAATCCATGCCATATCCAATTTATAGGGAGGAACAGGCAAGTCTAGCAATCCAGGAGCATGATAATCCCATAAATAATGACCTTGTTCCAATTTTAATACACCCAGGGCGTTCAACCATCCCTGCTTATAACCTTCGTTGTTAGCATTTTCAAGGCGATCATCCAAATGGTAAAGAGCTTCATTATAACCCGCATTCCAGAACTCCCGAGGTTGTTTATGGAATTGGAAAGTTAATCTATCTACTTGCTCGAGAAAGTTCTTGATAAGAGCATCTTTATTATTCAGATCAGATTTCATCGCAGTCAATTGATCCTCTAAAGATAAATTTTTCTTAGACAAATCAGATAGAGCACGATCCTTAACATTCAGTTGGAATGCTTGAGTTTCCAGAGTAGATTGGGTACGAGATTCTTCAACATTACGGCTAAGAACTCTTGATCGGCTCCGAGAAGCAATTGGAGAATTTTGCTCCTCGATGATTCTTCCTCGCCCCCGAGAACTCCTTCCTCGTCCCCGAGCAGTTCCAGAAATGGAAGATCTTCTTAAATCCTCCAGCTCTTGCCTCAGTTTGGCGTTTTCGACTTCTAAGAATGAGAACCCTTCATCAGTGACTGGTATTAATGCAGTAGAGGATGAAGCAGCAGATTCATACTGAACTAATTTTTTCTGCAAATTGTTATTTTCTTGCTCCAGGATCTCAGCGATTTGTCTGCAGGCTTCAATTTCACCTTTTAAAGTCCTCTCCCTGATGTCATACCCAGCAATGATTTTCTTGTGGCCTGTTTCTGAAGAAAGCTGCTGGTATCTATTTTCATAATCTTCATGCAACAAAGCCATTGATTCGTTATGTTGATTTTGAAGATCCTTTAAAGAACAATGCAACTCTTCAATCAATTCATAATAAGCGATATTGTTAGCTACAGCTCGGTCGAGTAAACTTTTCAAATACCGATAAGCCTCAGTTGCCTGCTCTGAAGCATCATGACCAAGAATGTCAGCAATTTCAGAAGAACTAAGGTCCGTATGACCAGCCCTATAGTATTGGTGACATTGCTGCATCAGCTCGGTATCATGAGAAGAGATTAGTTCCATTCTAGCAACAAACTAAAGACAAGAAAAAGACAACAATCAACAAAGAATCATCAATAACGACGATGAGTAAAGAAGTATTTTATTAGATCATAAAAGGATTACAGTGTTCGATTACAAATAATAAAAGATAAGAATGATACCGAACAACTTCACACCTTTTCCTTGTCTCCCAAGACTTTCTCGGGAGGCTGGGACGAGGAGCTCGGTTGCTCGGTGATAACAACAGCTTGGTCGGCAGAAATCCTCTCAGCAGGAGGAGGCATAGAAGAAATGTCCTCAATGATAGAGGGTTGAGAAGCAGAGATTGTGACATCCACAGCTATGGAAGATTCATCTGATGCAGGTTCATCTTCTTCTTCTTCCTCAATTGGTGGAGGAGGACCAGGAAGATGCCTTTGGAATAGCTCAGAATTATCTTGGACTTTTAGCTCTTGCAGAGCAGCTACCCAACCATCATAGAAGTATTTCAACTCCCCATATTGGACTTGGGACGTCATTGCAGCTATCCCTCTCTCCCATCCTTTCTCCCAACCAACACTGAAATGTTTCTTGATAGCAACTTTTCTCCTCGATTTCTCCGAGGAAAGCTTCACCTCCAGTTCCTCTTTCTTAACTTTAATATCTCGCAAAGTAGATATTTCTTCTTCTGCCTTCTTCAATTTATCATCAGATTCCTGATGTTTAACTTCCAGATCTTTAATTTTCTCCTCCAAATTCTTGGAGGTTTCGGCCATCTTCATCTTATCAGCCTCAGCCACAGCCAATTTTGTCTCCCAAACAGTTTTCTCCTCGATGTACTGTTGGTGAGATTCCTTGACAGATTGGGTTAAACCCAACAAAGCATCGTCAACATCGGACGAGGAAGTGGAAGCTTTAATAGCTTGATCTTTCTTCACAATGGTATTGAAACAGTTAACCAGCTGAAAGGTAAGAAAAACAATAGAGTTAACACAAATACAAGATTTCAGGAAAAAGAAAAGAAAGACTAAAGGTATGAGAAATTTACTGAAGAAAGATGGCGAGCAGCAAGGGATGTCAGTGTATCCCTAGGAATCTTTTCATCAACCCCGAGAACCTCGGGTATAACTGAGCTCGTTGAAGAGCTCGGAAGAATGATTTTTGAAATACTACTACCACCAGCGGGTAGAGAAGACGCAGTTCCAGCAAGATTAACCGAGGATGATTTCCTCAATCTCTTCAAAGGACGGTCAGCAGCATCAACCAAGGAAGAAGTCTTGGTCGGAGAGATGGCAATTACATCAGCAGGAGCATTTTTCTTGCTCGGGGCCACTGGGGGCTTCTCGGCAATTTTGAAGGAACCAGCATCTACTTTTTTAGTCCCCTCTGGGACATCAATTTTGCCTTTCTGGGCTCCAACAGCAGAGGAAGTGTCACCAAATAGAGCAGGAGGAGCTCTTTTCTTGCCCATTCTATGAGATAGGGGAATATGAGAATCTGAAGATGAACTTTCTGGTGTTGAGGCTGGTTCAACAGGGCGAGCAGTATAAGAGGTTGTGTAGCTCTTATACTGCAGCAAATATGATGCAGATCTAATGTGCTCGTCTGCAATCGTCTTATGCAAATTCCAGATAAGTTTTAAATGCTTGATATTCACTTCCGACTCTTTTGGAGTTTTTCTTTTACTATCAACTGCAAATAAATACATAAATCTCAGTCACACATTTTGTCAAACATGATGAATACGCAATTTCATAAGTAAAATAAAAATGAAAAATAAACCTATCCCATTGCCGTATGGGGGGCATCTGGGACCGTTGTATACTTCATTCCCAGATAAAGGCGCGTGTTGCCAATTTTTTATGACCAACCCATGCTCAAAATAATCTCTATTTGAATCAGGGAGGTTAACTACAAGGGCTCTATTTAAAAACCTAGTTTTTAAATAATAAATATTATCTAAAGTGGCCCATTTATAGCAGTACATGATTTCTGGGATCCCTATACGAGTCCCATGAGTTAGATTTAACTTATGCACCCCGTTAATTATTCTCCATGAATTGGGGGCTATTTTTGCAGGAACAAGGTCAAAATATTGACAAAACTCAAGACATAATGGATTTGGGGGAAAAGAAAAACCACATTCAGCAATGAAAAGACTGGGGAACCAATGTCCCTCAGCCAATCGAAAGTAATCTAAAGGCTCAGAAAGAACCTCTAGAGTTACCCAAGAAGGAATGGAAAAGTCAGAACGAAATTTCTCAGCAGATTCAACAATATAAACCATATTGAATAAAAGAGATGCAGAAGAAAGGAAGAAGAGCTTACAGAAAGAAAAGAGATGTGTTGACAGCGAACGGAAACAAAGATGAACGCACAAGAGAAGAAGAGAAGAGAAAGCTTGAATGCAGAGAATGAAAAACGTAGACAACGGTATGGTTACCAAAGAAGTTTAAATACTTTACATTGGGAAGCGGCGAAAGAAATGATTACCAAAAAGAAATTATTAAACTTCCGGCGGCTAAAAGGACAAAATTTGCACGAATATCAAAGCGCTTATCAAAAAGGCGGAAACTGCGAAATAAGAAGGAAAATTTGAATACAATGTTCCTAAAACCCGGGAAGTACATTTAATATTGCCACATACCAAGAAAGAATGTTCCATACTCTTCAAAGTTCAAAATATGAAACATTGGGGGCTTCTGTTGATACCAAAATTAATATGCTGACGTGGACGAATAGTATGAAGACACGTGTCGATCTACGTGGCACAATAACAGCGAGGAAGATCATTTACTGAACAACCATGGTTGGTACCGAGCAACGAGAATACACCGAGGAGTTCTATCATGCCGAGGAACTCCATCCGAGGAACTCTTTCATCCCGAGATACTCTAAGTACTCCGAGGAACTCTTGATCGACGAGCAACTAAGGCGGTCCGAACTGCACCTCGGCCGTATCATCAATTATCAGACGGACAACTGTTCAACTATTCATTAGATTCTTGACGCACACGCCGCATTAAATATATTACCCATTCATATGTATATCATTTAATGTAGTAGACCTTTCATGAACAGCCTTGAGGCTATAAATACCTTGTATCAATCCCATTCAAGGGGACCGGAATTTCTTGAGAGAACTTGTAATCAAGAATTCCACAAACACTCAGCAATAACATAACAGTGGACGTAGGCTTTATTCCTAGCCGAACCACTTTAAAAATCTTTGTCTTATTTATTTATCTGTGATTGAATAATTAGAGCGATCTAGTTTTTTACATCAACAATGTTTTTATTTTTATTTTTTAAAACAGTCAATAAACGATTTTTTACATAAAAATACAGTTTTTGATAAAAAAAAATATTATTGTAAACATTATTTTAACATTTTAAAAATTTACACAAATAATCATTATTATTTATCAGAAAAACATTGTAGTTATTTAAAAAGATAAATTGTTGTAACTTTTTTAGTTGAAAAGATAAACTGTTTTTTCAAAAGATAAATTTTTTTAGCTGTTAAAAATTTCTATTATATGAAAAATGTACATTTTATTTAAAATTGTTTAATAAAAAAATTAATTCTTTTTTCTTTAAATGTAAATAAACGATAGAAAATAGTTAACACAATTTTTTTAGAAAACAGTCTTTAAAAAAAATGTACATTTTTAAAGAAAAAATCATCGCACATATGTAATTTAAAAATAACTCAATTAAATAAATTCTAAATTATTCAAAAATATCGTACATTATAAAACATTGCATAACAAACAAACACAACTCTTCTTCAATAAGAGTTGTGATTTAATTTTGTTTCAATTAAATCATCGCACATATGTAATTTAATTTTAATTAAATCACATATATAATTTTAATTAAATCACATATATAATTAAATGACATATGTAATTTAATTTTAATTAAATCACACTCTCAAAGTGCCATATCCAAAATTAAATAACAAAATTAAATCACATATATAATTAAATCAACGCACACTCTCAGAGATGATTATTTTAATTAAATCATCGCACATATGTAATTTAAAAATAACAAAATTAAATAAATTCTAAATTATTCAAAAATAATCGTACATTATAAAACATTGCATAACAAACAAACACAACTCTTCTTCATTAAGAGCCATTGTCGTTAAGAATAGAAAACCATTTTACGTTGATGACTAAATCATCAATGTTAATAACAATACTAAGGTAATACAGGGGGATTTGGGGTTGCGAATGCCAGGAATTCCGAATCATTTTCTAATACCTCCATTTCACGCTTATGTAGGGCCACCCAAACATCAACATTGTCACACCTGGTTTCACCATCCATGAAAACAATGATATTCTTGAACATTGGATGCACTTCATCACCTCCCATCTGACTAGCCCATATAGGTTTCCCCCATCCAAAATCCACTTCATTTTGGCCCATCCTACACCAACTGCTGAATATGTAGGAGTTGAGATTTTTATCACTACATTTATCTCTCACCTCCTCAAGATGCTCAAGTACTGCCCCAAACGCATTACCATTTTGTAATTTTAACACCATCCCATCTTTAATTTTTTTTAAATCCTTCCTTAGTATCCCCACCAAACCATCCTCTCCTATATTTGTCGCACTCGCAGCATCACAATAAGCTAATGTCTTCGAGATAAGATTCCCACCCGAATACTCTGACAACGGCGGCACCATTCGCCGTCGCAGGTCAACTGCGTGGCATACCATGGACGGTTTTTGCGATCCCCACACCACCGTAGAAGCTGCCATGCAACGTTTCCAAATGAAGGCGGTCAAGGCTTCCACTCGAGTCGGACGCGACACCACCTCACTCGTTGCTTTGGTTTTGAGAGTGTCTATTGCCCCACTTGCAAACACAAACCTCTTTACAATCCCTTTTCCATCGTTTAGCAAAGTTCTCTCCACTGGGACTAACAACTCAGTGGGAAGTGATTCTCCTTCTTTATCAACTGGGAAAAGAGATTTCCCTAAGTGATAGTTAAAATACATATCTTCATTAACTTGAGAGCCATTGGCAATGGCAGCCCAACATTTAAGAAAGGCGACTATAGTGATCATATCAATTATCTTGTGAGAGAAACACACGTAAAGTGCTACACCTCCACAAGAAAATTCGTTGAGTTGAAAAGCAATTTGGGCTGGACCATCATCATCAATCGAATCAGACTCAGTTGGGCAAATCGGTGGTCGTGGGAGAGCTAAATGAGAAAATGACTCACTATTTGGGCATGCAAGTAATTCAGCCATAGTGCAATTAACAAGGGAAGTACAAAACAACACTCCCTTGTCATTACAGTCAATTATCTCATCATCTCCAATTCGACCCGCAAGTGGGTAAAACCGAGTTAAGGCTTCCGAGAGCGAGTGCTTCAAGTGTTCCTTATTGACAACACCACCATCCTCCTTGCTTATCTTGTAGAAATATAGGAAGTCAAAATAAATCTTTAGATTAATCTTGTCCGCGAGGGAGGTTTTGATGGTTCGGAGGTGAGAGGGTGTTGGTGAAGAAGGTTTAATGGTCTCTCTTGAGATGACATTTACTTCCATCTTTGCAAATTTCTTTTAGAAAGAGGTAATAAAATTGTAGTTGTGGGTGGTACTCGGTCCACCGCAATTGCTGGAATTTATAGAAAGTTTGAAAGATATTTTTAAAACATCCAAGCCAAGAAAGTCAAATTTGCTAATTTGGTTCCTATAATGTGACATTATTGTTTTTCATTAACAATTTGGAGGGCATGTGGTTCTCGTTGGCAAGCTCAGTTAATAATTAATGCTTTCCATTATTCAACGTGCATGTCTCTCGTTGTATTAATTGTTTTCCTTTTTTTACTACAACTTGAAAGGACCCTTCCAAAACGTAGAATTAAAATTATCATTTATCAACTTTGTGCTGAATCCACACGACCGATTAGAGGGTTAATTTAAAGTACAAGTTTTTGGGATATAGTTTAGAAGTGTTTAGAATTTGTATGAGCTTGGTGGCACATGGGGCCCACCTTTTTCAGATTAATAGTTTTATAATATTATATCAATTAAATTTAATATAGAACAGCATCAGCACGAGACTATTAATTTAAATTAAAAGTACTGAATTTTGGGATAAGATTGTTTGCAAAATTCGAGGAACGTGGTGGCACTTTTAAATTTGTAGTGCATGACCATGCGGCCCGTACTTGTACCAAATAATCACTGTTCTAAAAAATCCGCATAGGATCCGCCTACGCACGTCTAGGGTTGAGACTTGGAAGAAACGTCCCGTCTTAAGATTTTGTCGCCTTATGCTTGGTAAAACCCTTAAGCCGTACTCTTTTTTCTAAAAACAACAATGCTTTAGTGAAACGATATCGACTTTTAAAGATTTTTTTACAAACCGGACCATTATCTCATCCAAAATAATCAAATAGTATTTTTATTTGCAAATATTCAGACATATTTTTATGATATGTACAATTTTAGTATTTTAATAGCCTTGTTATGGTTAAAAAATATTAAAATATATTAAAAAGGCCTAAACGCTTTTTCACGCCTTTGTACGCCAAGGTCCGCCTAGGCTTCTAAGGCTTAAGGCTTGGCCTCCACGCCTCGATCACGCCCGCGTTTTTTAGAACCTTGCAAATAATAAAATAAGAAATAAATATTATAAATAAGAAAAATGTTAGGCAACCCGGGTTCTAGTACCGGGTTGTTTAGTTGGCAGTTTTATTGGTTCTCATTTGTTTTCATTTATCAAGTTGACACCTCATTTATTGAGTTGATACCTTATTTTTTAAAATAAATTTTTCAAAAAAAAATATAACATTCTTATTTTCAATAAAAATATGTTTTTTAAAAATAAAACTATAGTTTTTTTTTATTTTTAAAAAATTATTTTTAACTCATTTATTCCCTTCAACACCCATTTACCCAATATTCTCTTATTTTTACAGGTCCGCGTCAGCGGCATCCATTATTTTTAAGTTTATTTTTTTTAATTAGCGCGACACTATCTCTCAGGCTGTCTAGTATTTTTTTTTTTGTTATCTTAACTCATTTAGTCTCTCAAATATCCATTTACTCAATATTTACTTATTTTTAACGGTCTGCGCCAGCGGCACCCCTTTGTATTTCTAAAAACTGTTTAAAAATGTAAAAAAAAGTTTTTTATTTATATTAAACTAACTTTTATTTTTTGAAACAATTTTTTTCCAAAAAAAATATAAATCTGTATTTTCAATTAAAATATGTTTTTTTAGAGATAAAACTATTCTAATACGAAATTTCTTTTTTTTTTAAATTATTTTTAACTTATTTAGTCCCTAAAACACTCATTTACTCAATATTCTCTTATTTTTAAAGGTTCGCTCTAGCGGCACCCATTATTTTTAAACTATTTTTTTTTAATTTTACAACATTTAAAACAATTTTTGTATTTCTTAAAACTGTTTCAAAATGTAAAAAAAAATATTTATATTAAACAACTTTTCTTTTTTGAAACAGTATTTTTCAGAATTTTTATTTTGTTTATATTAAAATAGTGTTTTTAAACAATACATTTTTTTTAGTTTATAAAAAATATTATTTTTTAATAAAACAGTTTTTTTAAATAAAAAAAAGTCAAATAATGCTAATAAATCACGTAAAAAAAAAATCTCTCCATGTACTAACCCGGGGTTAACTCCCGGGTAGTATAGCATTACTCTAGAAATAAATATAGGATCCGCTGTTCTCGCTCCTCACAAGCTCCGTTCAAATATCATAACACCCTTAAATCAATTAATTATTTTTCATTTATTTAAAATTCACATTTATATCCAAAACTTAATCCACTTTCCTATCCCAATTTAAAAATATATTTTATTTATTTATTAAAGATATTTTATTTAAATTAAAAAAATGTTATGATTATTAAAATAAAGACTTTTTATTGTGGGAAAGTGTTTTTTGAAACAAAAAATTGTATAAAAATTTGATTTAACTTGTTATAACTGTTTTAAAAAATAAAAAATCGTTTCTTCTGTTTTAAAAAAATAAATTTAAACTGTTGTTTCGAAAAACGAAAACAATGTTATATATAATATAAATGAAAATTCTTTTTTCAAAAATCAACAGTTTTAGTTAAAAATTTATCTTTTATACATAAAAAATCTGTACTTATTATTTAACAACTATTTTCTGAAAACAGCTAAAATAGTTTATATCAAAAATAGCTTTTTATTGAATGTTTTAAATGATTTTTTTTTAAAACTATCAATAAAAGATTTTTTAACATAAAAAGATAGTTTTTGACAAAACATTATTATTGTACACATTATTTTAACAGTTTTAAAATGTATACAAATAGACATTAATATTTATCAGAAAAACATTTTATTTATTTGAAGAGATAAATTGTTTTAACTGTTTTAGTTAAAAAGATAAACTGTTTTTAGAAAGAGAAATTATTTTAGCTGTTAAAAATGTCTTTTATATAAAAAAAAATGTACATTTTATTTAAAATTGTTTAATAAAAAAATTAACCCTTTTTTTCTATAAATGTAAATAAAACAATTTTAGCACATTTTTTTTTTAGAAAACAGTTGTAAATTAAAATTTACAGTTTTTTTTTTATATAAAAGACATGTTTTTAAGAGCTAAAACAACTTATCATTTAAAAAAAATACTATCTTTCATATTTTTAAGAACATTCCTTTAGTTTTTTATAAACAATTTTTAAAAACAGAAGTGAAACAGTGGGATTGGTTTTTTTAATCTTTAAAACAGTTGGAAAAAGTTAAAACAGTTTTTTATAGAAAAAAAAAATTAAAAAGGTTTTCTATAATAAATATTTTCTAATCAAAAAAGTTTTTAATATAAATAAAACTTCTTTAATAAACAAATGAAATGCTTGTTTTAGTGGAGATAAGAAAGTGGATATAATTTTTGGTTATATTCATGAAGTTTTATTGAATAAGAAAGGGTTAATGGTTTAAAGGTGTTATGATCTTTAAACACAAAGTAGAATGACGGAAGTTTGCGGGGGACGGGAATAACTATATGTCATGATTATTTTAAGGTAGTTGGAATAAACTTTATAATGGAAAAATCTAACTGGTTATCCAATATTCATTTGTATCCAATGGATGTTTTACATGTTGGTATTGTTAATGAATTTTGAGCATTATAATAAGGAGTATATATCAAATAGTCTTTTAAATTTTTTTTAATACACGTTTAGTTCAAATCTTTTTATTTTGCATCAAAAAATCATTTACCATGTCAAAAAGGCTTTAACATGTCGCAGGCATGGACCTTTAAAGATAAGAGAATAAGGGACTTTTTTGTACATACGTAATAGTCACACAATATTTTATTTTAATTAAATTACTGTACATATGTAATTGAAAAATAAAATAATTAAATAAATTCAAAAATATTCAAAAATATGGTACATTACAAAACATTCCATAACAAACAAACACAACTCTTCTGCAATAAGAGCCATTGTCGTTAAGAATAGAAAACCATTTTACGTTGATGACTAAATCATCAATGTTGATAACAATACTAAGTTAATATAGGGGGATTTGGGGTTGCGAATGCAAGGAATTCCGAATCATTTTCTAATACCTCCATTTGACGCTTATGTAGGGCCACCCAAACATCAACATTATCACACATAGTTTCACCATCCATGAAAACAATGATATTCTTGAACATTGGATGCACTTCATCACCTCCCATCTGACTAACCCATATAGGTTTCCCCCATCCAAAATCCACGTCATTGTGGCCCATCCTACACCAACTGCAGAATATGTAGGAGTTAAGATTTTTATCACTACCACTACACCAAAATGGGCAAATTGTCACCTTTCAGCCGGCCAGCCTTGTCAAGGTCATTGACCGTGACAAAAAAACACGCGTTTTATGTCACGGTCATTGACATTGACATGACCGTGACAACTAATTGTCACGGTCAATGACCGTGACAATTCGTATCACGGTCAAAGACCTTGACACGACCGTGACAATGTTCGCAGCAAAAACCCTATCCCCCTTCTTTTTTCCCTCCCGCGTCGTTCCCTCCATTTCTCTCTCTCTCTCTCTCTCTCTCTCTCTCTCTCTCTCTCTCTCGACGCTGCTCTCTCTCTCGACGCTGCTCTCAGGTCCATTTTCTCTCTCTCTCTCTCTTTCATTTATATATATATTTGTGTGTATATTTGTGTGTATGTGTATATATATATGTGTGTATGTGTGTGCGTGGAGGGGGGCAGGGGGTGGGGGGTGGGGCGGGGTGGGGCAGGGTGGGGGAGGGGGTGGTGGAGGGTGGGGTGGGGTGTGTGTGTGTGTGTGTGTGTGTGGTGGTGTGTGGTGGGGGAGGGGGTGGTGGTGTGTGGTGGGGCAGGGTGGGGGAGGGGGTGGTGGAGGGTGGGGTGGGGTGTGTGTGGTGGGGGAGGGGGTGGGGTGGGGTGGGGTGGGGTGTGTGTGTGTGTGTGTGGTGGTGTGTGGTGGGGGAGGGGGTGGTGGAGGGGTGGGGCAGGGGGTGGGGTGGGGTGGTGTGTGTGTGTGTGTGTGTGGTGGTGTGTGGTGGGGGAGGGGGTGGTGGAGGGGTGGGGCAGGGGGTGGGGTGGGGTGTGTGTGTGTGTGTGGTGGTGTGTGGTGGGGGAGGGGGTGGGGTGGGGTGGGGTGTGTGTGTGTGTGTGTGGTGGTGTGTGGTGGTGGAGGGGGGCAGGGGGTGGGGTGGGGTGTGTGTGTGTGTGGTGGTGTGTGGTGGGGGAGGGGGTGGTGGAGGGGTGGGGTGGGGTGGGAAATCATATGAAATGAATTCAAATTATTGTTGTAGCACTAAGGGAATAAATGAAAATGAATTGGAACTATTGTCTTTTCAACCATCCAATAAAAGTTTTCCTTCATGGAATGTTAGAATTGTTTCTAGGATAATAATCCTACTATAAGATAATTGCTCAAAATAAATATTAAATAATAATTACTAAGATATCAATTCAAATAAAGTCTTAATAACCTAACCAAAAGAAATAAAATAAAATATCAAATAAATTATCATCCACCTCATAGACATTCCCTACCAATCATTTTAAGATAATTTTATCCTTATAAAGATAATAGATTATGTAATTTTAGGACTTAAAATAATATTGATTATGGATATAGGACAACAAACATTTTGTTTTCATTTTTAGTCCCTATTTTCAAATTAAAGGGACACGTGGCATGTTATGATTGGTTAACGTTTTATGAATATGGGTCCGCGCCAGCGGCTTTATTCAAAAATAGGGACTAAAATCATAAATAAAATGTTTGTTGTCCTATTTCCAAAATACATATTACAATAAATCCTAAATTTACAAACCCCTAAAGATAAATACCTTTGATTGCAAAGCATGCACTTGTATTATTATTATACAACATGTATTATTTCGACGTGTAATTCTAAAATCTCACCTAGTTTTGTATACTATTTTTAAAATCATACTATCAATTCACGAGACACTAAACAAGAAAGAGGACATATTAATTTGGAAATGCTTGTTTTTCTTTCTAGAGACCCGTGTCGTCAAAACTTGGTAGTGTTCGAGTGTGTTTTTATTACTAAATTATTATTTCACTAACAAATACTCCTTATATCCTAGATTAAGAGTCCATATTTAATTTTTGTACTTACTAATAATACACTTAATCAATGGCTAGGATTAACCCTTATTCACTATTATGAAATTTGGTTAATTGATTATTTAAAAAAAAAAAGCAAAAGTAGACTAACATATATACACAACACTAAAAGTAGACATCAATTTTATAAATAATTGATATTTTCATTCAAAATAAATATTTCATTCAAAATAAATATTTCATTCAAAAATATTGGATAATAATTGATATTTTCATTTAAATTGATAATAATTTTATTCATGAAATTAATTCAATTAGGTAAAACCCATGATAATGAAATTTATGCTACAATTATCTCATGTCATAATTTTATGTAGTTGTCACGGTCGTGGTGGGGGGAGGGGGTGGGGGTGGGGTGGGTAGGGGTGGTGTGTGTGTGTGTGCGTGTGGCGGGGGTGGTATTGACGAAACTTACACATACGTTATAATATAGACGAAACATTTTTTTATCTGTACTAATAAGATTTTTTTTACAGCAAAAATGTCTCCTTCAGGTGTTAGGGCGAAGATGATGATGCTGTTTATGATGATGTCGTCGTCTGGGTTCGGTGGTAGCGGAGGCGACGAGGGCTCCTCCGCCCCTAGGCTCCCCAAATATGGAAAATTTGGGATTACCGTCGAAAACAAGTCGGAGCTTTTAGCGAGATCCCTCGAGCTGCTAAAGACGGTCATCGGCCCGGGGTTTATGAGTTGGAAGGAGGTGCCGTATGAGCTCAAGTTAGCTGTTTGGGCGGCACTACATGTAATATTTATATGAATATTTCAATTTCAATTTCAATTTCAATTTCAATTTCAATTTCAATTTATATTTATATTTATATTTATATTTATATTTATATTTATATTTATATTTATATTTATATTTATTCGCAACTAACATTGTATTTGTTGGACAGGAACAATTCAACTTGGATCCAAAGCTACGCGATTCCGTCTTCGAGCAGTTGAGGGAGCAACACAAGACGTGGAAAAAAAATATGCGGACACGGTACTTTGGAAAAACACGAGAGACCATTTTACAATGGCGCGGATCCGTCCCGCCCAAGGAGCCGATCTCATTGGCACAATGGCAAAAGTTCATTGACAATGAGATCGAGGATCGACAATTGGCATCTCGCCAATCGGGGAGGGAAAATCGGGCTAAAAAGACGGACGTGCACTACTCCGGCCGGACCTCTTACGCTGAGGTGGAGCATAGGATGAAGGTAATATTTAATTTATCTATAACTACAGAAATATATTATTGGATATTATTTTACTTTGCGGGGCCGATACTAATTTTACTTTACTTTATTTTATTTCAGGGGGGTAGGGAGTGGGCCAGGGGGTAAGCCACATAGGCTCGATACTTATGTGGCTCTTCGAACGAAGAAGGGGAAGGACAAGGAGGTGTCCCCGAGCGTCGCGGCCACGATTGTAAGTAATCCGACAGTTTAATTATTGTTAATTACGTTATAATTTTTTAGTTTACTAATCATGTGCTTTTTGTCGTTTCAGGCAAAGCTTAAGGAAGTGCATGAGTCGCAGTCTGATGCCGACAAGGCATCTTTGTCCACAGACGCACTCAGCCAAGTGCTTGGCTCTGATCGCAAGGGGAGGACAAGGGGAGTGAGCTCGCGGGTGGCCAAATCTAGGATCATCGGATTGGAGACGAGCGACACCGGGTTGGCTCGAACGGTGGATTCACACGACGCGAAGCTGTCCCGTTTGGAGGCGACGGTCCAAGATATGTACGCATTCATGAAGCGTACGTTGGGTGGAGACCGTAAAGAGAAAGGTAAAGGGAAAGGGAAGGAGAAGGCGGTGGAGGAGGAGGTGCGGGAGGACGAGGAGGTGCGGGAGGACGAGGCGCAGGATGACGAGGATGTGGACCTCGCTGCTTCATCACCGACACGTTCGTACTTCGATGATCCACTTCCCTATTTGACGCCCTCCAACAGACCATTATCGACAATTGGTTGGCCGAGCGTGTTCATATTGGACATATTTGATGGCCAGCGGATAGGGCGGGGGTTGAGGGACCCGAATATCGTCGAGGGTGGAATCGTCCATGGACGTGTGCTTCAACAGATGGAGTCCAGGGTGCTCGTCACGCATGTCATACCCGGGAAGGAGAACTCCCTATTGTGGTTGCGCGAACAATGCGGCACGACGTATATTAGTGGGTGCGTCAATTCGTATGTCGTGTGGCCTACTCACCTCCTCAGTTTTATCCAAGACATGTAGTAACATTATTTTCTAGTTTATCCATTTTAATTATATTTGGATTATATCGTCATGTATATTATTTTTACTTTGAAGATTTGGATTATACTGTCATGAATATATATTTGCATTATCTTTAGTTTGTGTTGGATATATGATGTTTGGAACAGGTACAACGTTGCTATAACAGGTACAAATATACTGCTGGGCAGTGGCAGTGGCCATACTGCCCAGCAGATTTTTTTTAAATTCTGCCCAAAATTGTCACGGTCATTGACCGTGACAAGTCCGTGACAAATGTTGTCACGGGCTTGTCACGGTCAATGACCGTGACAATGTTTTTTAAAAAGGATCACGGCTTTGTCACGGTTATAAATCGTGACAAACGTGTCACGGTCATTGACCTTGACACGACCGTGACAAAAAAAGTTGTCTCGCCTCGAAATGTCACGGTCATTGACCTTGACAAGGTGGATTTGTCAAGGTCAATGACCTTGACAAATGGGCAGATTTGGTGTAGTGTACATTTATCTCTCACCTCCTCGAGATGCTCAAGTAGTGCCCCAAACGCATTACCATTTTGTAATTTTAACACCATCCCATCATTTTTTTTAAAAATCCTTCCTTAGCATCCCCACCAAACCATCCTCTCCTATAATTGTCGCACTTGCAGCATCACAATAAGCTAATGTCTTTGAGATAAGATTCCCACCCGAATACTCTGACAATGGCGGCACCATTCGCCGTCGCAAGTCAACTGCGTGGCATACCATGGACGGTTTTTGCGATCCCCACACCAACGTAGAAGCTGCCATGCAACGTTTCCAAATGAAGGCGGTCAAGGCTTCCACTCGAGTCGGACGTGACACCAGTTCACTCATTGCTTTGGTTTTGAGAGTGTCTATTGCCCCACTTGCAAACACAAACCTCTTTACAATCCCTTTTCCTTCGTTTAGCAAAGTTCTCTCCACTGGGACTAACAACTCAGTGGGAAGTGATTCTCCTTCTTTATCACCTGGGAAAAGAGATTTCCCTACCTGATAGTTAAAATACATATCTTCATTAACTTGAGAGCCATTGGCAATGGCAGTCCAACAGTTAAGAAAGGCGACTATAGTGATCATATCAATTATCTTGTGAGAGAAACACACGTAAAGTGCTACACCTCCGCAAGAAAATTCGTTGAGTTGAAAAGCAATTTGGACTGGACCATCATCATCAATCGAATCAGACTCAGTTGGGCAAATCGGTGGTCGCGGGAGAGCTAAATGAGAAAATGACTCACTATTTGGGCATGCAAGTAATTCAGTCAGAGTGCAATTAACAAGGGAAGTGCAAAACAACACTCCCTTGTCATTACAGTCAATTATCTCATCATCTCCAATTCGACCTGCAAGTGGGTAAAACCGAGTTAAGGTTTTCGAGAGCGAGTGCTTCAAGTGTTCCTTATTGACAACAACACCATCCTCCTTGCGAATCTTGTAGAAAGATATGAAGTCAAAATAAATCTTTAGATTAATCTTGTCCGCGAGGGAGGTTTTGATGGTTCGGAGGTGAGAGGGTGTTGGTGAAGAAGGTTTAATGGTCTCTCTTGAGATGACAGTTACTTCCATCTTTGCAAATTTGTTTTGCAAAGAGGTAATAAAAATGTAGTTGTGGGGGGTAGTCGGTTCACCGCAATTGCTAGAATTTATAGAAAGTTTAAAAGATATTTTTAAGGGCCATACATCAAATAGTTTCTATTTTTTTTTATATACACATTTAGACTAAGTATTTTTATTTTGCATCAAAAAGTCTTTTATTATGTAAAAAAAGTTTTACTATACTGTTGTCACGGTCCTTTAAAAATAAGAGAATAAGAGACTTTATCATGTCAAAAAGATTTTATTATGCCATGCAAACCTTTAAAGATAAGAGAATATGAAAATTTTTAATATGAAATAAAAAATTTAAATTAAGTGTGTATTAAAATATTTTTTAATATATGATTCTATTTTTAAAACATCCGAGCCAAGAAAGTCAAATTTGCTTATTTGGTTAGTATAGCGTGACATATTGTTTTTCATTAACAATTTGGAGGGCATGTGCTTCCCGTTGCCAAGCTCAGCTAATATTTAATGCTTTCCATTATTATACAACTTGCATGTCTGTCGTTGTATCAGCTGTTTTCCTTTTTTTACTACAACTTGGAGGGACCCTTCCAAAACGTAGAATTAAAATTATTATTTATCAACTATGTGCTGAATCCACGCGACCGATTAGAGGATTAATTTAAGGATAAATATAAAAAAGTTTTTTAAATATTTTTTAATATAAATTTGATTTAAATTTTTTATTTTGTATTAATTTATTTTTTATTTTTTTATCTTTAAAGATCAGATCAACGACATGATAAAGTCTTTTTGACATGATGAAATACTTTTTAATACACAATAAAAATACTTAGATTATACATATATTAAAAGAAGTTGAATAAACTATTTTACATATTCCCCTTAATTTAAATTGCAAGTATTTGGGATATAGTTTAGTAGTGTTTAGAATTTGGATGAGTTTGGTGGCACTTGATATGTTATGATTATTAAAATACTTAATTTAAATAACACTTGACATGTTATGATTATTAAAATAAAGACTGTTTATTATAGGAGACTGTTTTTAAAAAAAAAATATTTTTTGTATAAAAATTTGATTTAACTTATTATAACTGTTTTTCAAAATAAAGGACCATTTTTACTGTTTTTAAACAGGAAATTAGAACTGTTGTTTATAAAACTAAAACAATGTTATATATAATATAAAAGGCAATTTTTTTTTTACAAAAATCAACTGTTTTAGTTAAAAATTTATCTTTTATAAATAAAAAATATGTACTTTTTATTTAACAACCATTTTCTGAAAAACAGCTTAAACAGTTTATATCAAAAATAGCATTTTATTGAATTTTTAAATGAAATGTTTTTATTTTTATTTTTCAAAACAGTCAATAAACGATTTTTTACATAAGAAGACAGTTTTTGATAAAAAAAAATATTATTGTAAACATTATTTTAACATTTTAAAAATGTATACAAATAATGATTATTATTTATCAGAAAAACATTTTAGTTATTTAAAAAGATAAATTGTTTTAACTGTTTTAGTTAAAAAGATAAACTGTTTTTTCAAAAGATAAATTTTTTTAGCTGTTCAAAATTTCTATTATATGAAAAATGTACATTTTATTTAAAATTGTTTAATAAAAAAATTAACTCTTTTTTCATAAAATGTAAATAAAACAATAGAAAATAGTTAATACAATTTTTTTAGAATACAGTCTTTAAAAAAAATGTACATTTTTTTAATATAAAAGACATGTTTTTAAGAGCTAAAACAATTTATTATTGTAAAAAATACTATCTTTCATATTTTTTAGAACATTCCTTTAGTTTTTATAAACAATTTTTAATAACAACAGTTAAACAATGGGATTCGGTTTTTAAATCGTTAAAACAGTTAGAAAAAGTTCAAACAGTTTTTTGTACAAAAAAATTAATTAAAAAATCTTTTCTATAATAAATATTTTTTAATCAAAAAAGTTTTTAATATAAATAAAACTTCTTTAATAAATAAATAAAATGTTTGTTTTAGTCAAGATAAAAAGTGGATATAATTTTTGGGTATAATCATGATGTTTTATTGAATAAAAAAGACGGAAGTTTTTGGGCGACGGGAATAACTATATGTCAAAATTATTTTAAGGTAGTTGGAATAAACTTTATAATGGAAGAAAGCTATCCAATATTCATTTGTAGGCAATGGACGTTTTACATGTTGGCATTATTAATGAATTTTAAGGATTATAATTAAGTGAATTACATTAAAGTTATTCATTTATCTACTTATTTGCATTCGTGGATCGTATACCTAGCGTGACACTATTGTTACCATTTGCATTGTGGACGGCATGTGGCTCCCATTGCAAGGTCAACGAATAATTGAAGCTCTCCAAGATTATATAATCCCAAGCATTATTTTATGTTCTACAATTGACAAAAGAACTTCCAAAACTTTATTCATAGTATCCACATGACCAGTTGGATGGTTATTTTAAATTGGAAGTATTAGGATTTGGTTTAAAGGGTTTTAAAATTTGTACCAGTGAGCATAAATTATAGTTTTTTTTTACGTACCTAATATATAGTCAATAACAATAATAGACACCTTTGAGTTTGTAGTATGTAGTTTTTTAAGTGTCTTTCTTAGGATCATGTAAAGCCTATCTTTTTTGGGGGGTTATGTTTTTTTTTTGGTTCTTCTTCCTCGTCATTCCGCTATAATAATTGTAGATCCAAATCTTCTGAGAATGACACGTGGCACATGTATTAAATATCATTAAATGCCTTAAAACCATTTGAGAGAGGCTTGCCAAACTTTTTTGTTCTCTGTTCCCAATCCTCTACCATCTAGGGTTTTACAGCGCACTTTAATTTAAATCACTCTTACTTTGCAAGCTATCCACTTGAAAATCTGTGTATTTACTTTTTCTTCTCCTACTTAATTCACACCTTCACGCCATCTTCAATTCGGGTGTATTTATCTCCTAACTAATTCCCATGCCATCTTCAATTCGGGTGTATTTACCCAATCGTTCCCTTCTTATCATATTCCATTTTTTGATCTTCTCTCACTCTCTCTCGACTATTGGATATATTTCCTCCTCTTCCTCACCTCCATCATCAGTTTAGGAACGATGGGTTATTACGTTAATCTATTGCGATTTAAAGCTTCATGTGGATGATGGTATTATTTTATGATTTTTTATCTCTCAGGTGTTCTTAACGGCAACTGAAAATTTAACTCAGGTGGGTATAAAAGTACGGTAAGGTGAGCGTGAGATGGCTTCTGACAATAAAACCCTAGGTGAGTTTAAGTTTGTGGGCATCCCTTCAGCTTCTAGGGGTTTTCCTTAAATTGAAGTCACATTCGACATCGATGCCAATGGGATTGTCACCGTTTTTGCCAAGGTCATGACCACCGGCGAAGAATAGCAGATCACCAACCGATCGTTTGGCGGTCTTTCTGAAAGTGAGATCGAGAAGATGGTCAAGGAGGCTGAGTTGCACTTTCAAAAGGATCTTCTCATCTTCACAATCACCAATATTCCTCTCTTATCAGGTTCGTTAAATTTTCTTGAAAGTTGAAACAAAATCCCATCAAATAAATAGTGAGAAATTAAATATAACCATGAGAAGATGAAAAATTTCGCATTTTGTTATGACCCATCTCTTTGAAAAGGAAACTATATGGTAAATATGAAGTGGGTTTTGCTAAAAATTAAATGGAATTGATATTGTGGGAACCAATCCAAAATGCGAAGCAAATGGTAAACATGTTGTAACACCCCGTATTTTTGACGATTTAAATAATTATGTGATTAATTATTATTATGGGAATAAATATCTGATTAATTATTGTTGTTGGATTAATTAAATTAAAATGTGAGAGATTAATTTGTTATTAATCCGGATTAAAATAATTATTAACTAGCGTGCCAAGGGTTAATACTTATTGTTGTGAACTATTGAATATTACTCTGTGATATGTAATATGGAATTATGATATTTGATACATTGTCGGAAGTGAGAAATACGGCAGTTTGGTAATTTAAGTCTGTTACGCGTGTGAGTCGTGTTGGGACTAATTGAATGGAATAAAAAGAGAATTTATTTTAATTAACTCATATGGTCATTTCGAGTGCACCGTTGAGTCCGGGAGGGTTGAGATAGTCAGAAAATACTACCCGGGTATTTTATTTGGACTCCGGAAGATTTTAGGCCAAACCGGCACCCCGTAGGGGTAGTTTTGTAATTTGAATTTTAAGGATAATTAAATGGACGAAAATTAGAGAATAATTATATCATTTACGGGAGTTTCAATTAGGGTTTAGTTAAACAAAATAAAAACGGTCATGGAGGGTGTGAGGGAGAACCAATTTCCAAGAGAGAAGACTAATTTGGCATCACCTTGCATAACCGTGACCACCAACGCGTAGATCGAGAAAAGAGGAACGCATATGTACCAACATCACCAACAGATCAGACCATCATATTCGAGGCAAGTGTTTATTACTTTCTTTCTTTTAGCAATAATCATGCTCATGTTAGTATAGGTGGATTTAATCATGATTTACATGTTAATTGGGTGAAAATTGGAGATTTAAATTATGATTAAGGATTGGTTTAATTAGTGGTTGGAATTCCTTCATGTATGAAGAGGATTAATCACGGAATTTGATTATATATTGATGAATGAATCTAGGTTGATTAGGTTCTTGAATTGGAATTTTGAAAACTAGGGTTCATGTGAATTAATTTGAGGGTTTTATGTAATTATGATGATTAATGACGAATTAAGGATCCTAAGATGATAGAAATGATCTATAACCTGTTAGGGGTTGATGGGTATTGATGATGAGTTGTTGGCAATTGAATCTTAGAGGTTTTTAGGTTAAAAAATGGTGAAAAGCGTTGATGTTTGGTGAAGAAGACGAACAGTGCAATCTCGCGCGAAGTGGTTCAAACGAGATGGGGATCTCACGCGAAGTGGTTCAAACGAGTGGTCAAATGAGATGGAAATCTCGCGCAAAGTAGTTCAAGCGAGATGGCATCTCGCGCGAAGCCGCTCGAACGACACGTGGAAGTCGTTCAAACGACAACCCTTCTGGTTCGAGCGACAAAGGGAATTTTTTTGGATTTTTGTCAAAGTCTAGTTTTGAGTTTGCCGAGTTATTGGAATGAGAGAAATTACCAAATAGTAAATTTAAATAAGATGGAATTTCAGGAAAGTATGTGAGAATAAATACTTTAATTAATTCGGTATAGAGAGAGAGAGTATACCTTCGAGATTACGAGAGAGATAGTAATCTAAATATTTATACTATACGTAGAGATGAGATTAAATACGTATGAAGAGTATATATGTAGGTTGGAGAAATACCTGTAATTTATAATAGGATGTGTGTATGCCTATTATGTGATATTATTATTAAGAGCACTAATGGGTGATAACTCGGGGGTGCAAGAACCTTATAGTTAAGAGAACTAATGAGTGATAACTCGGGGGTGCAGAAACTCTATTGTTAAGTGTACTAATGGGTGATAACCCGGGGGTACAAGGATGATTATTGTTAGGTGCACTAATAGGTGATAACCCGGGGGTGCTGGATTAATATTGATAGGTGCATTAATGGGTGCTAACCCGGGGATGCAATATTCTACTGTTAGGCACACTAATGGGTGATAACCCGGGGGTGCTGAATTATTATTGATAGGTGCATTAATGGGTGCTAGCCCGGGGATGCATGATTTTTTGTATATGTGCACTAATGGGTCTTAGCCGGGGGTGCAGGATTAGTGTGTATATATATATATATATGGACTTGTGAATATTGCTACTGTGTGAAATTAGTAGACTTGGTAATAATAATAATCATTTCATTGCACCAAGTGGTCTTAGCTTAAGTGTGCAGGATTAGTATATATATATAGGGATGATGAGACTATATATATGTATGAGTGTACTTGGATAACTTTATACTTTGTGAGACTAGTAGATAAACTGAAAATGAGAAGTAAGATAATCTTAGTGAATAAAAGATTAACCATTCAAACGATGAATAATGAAATTTAGTATGTGATATCTGAATACTACTTGTGAGCATAGTTAGTATTAATATGGTTACTGACTAGTTAAACTGGGAGGTATAACTAAGGGGAGATTAGATGTACGTTAGGCGTGTACAATAGACAAGAGGTGAGAAACTCATGTGAGAGTTCGATAACTAACATGCATATAAGACTTGTTTTAAGAATCAGTTTTAAATACTTGCTAAATCATTTTTACACTTCGGGCTCTGACCCGTCTCTTGTATCTCTTCTCTCTTTTGCTATATATATGTAATATATCAGGTGCTCAGCCACAGGAGTATCAGATTTAGAGATTTGGATTGCTTGACGTGCTGCAGCTGTTGTGGAAGCTGTAGGTCCTTGCAGTAGATGCATCTATCCTTTCCATTCAGATTCATCTAGACTTCTTGTTTAGGACATATGTCGCCCACTTCTAGTTCTTTCATCAGAGATATTGTATTAAGTTTATTGTATGGTATGGAGTTTTGAACTGGGAAGTTTTATCCAGTCTTATTTATTGCAGTACTTGATCCATGTTCAGTATTTATTTACATTCCTATGTGTGGTGAATGGTTTATATTTTAAGATGGAAAGAAATGGAGTTAATTGGTTTTAATAAATTGGAAATGTTTTGACACCTAGCTTAATTTTATATTAGGTGATTAATATGTTAAAATGTTTTCGACAGTGATGATGAGAATGAACCAATGGAATATCCTGTTTTAAATTGGTAGAGGACTGATCACCCTATATTTAATTGGGCGGGGTATGACAGGTGGTATCAGAGCATCATGTTCTAGTGTCCTTAGGATCTGTGCGGCTTATTACGTTTTAGCGTATCGTTCTTTGATGTAGAGCCTTATGATAGGATTGTTGTGTTCCCTTACATATGCGACTTACGTTCTCCTGCTACGAATTATAATGGATGTGACTCATTATACGAAATTCAGTGTGATTCGAACACCGAACATTTCAGCATGACCAGCGAGGGCCGTAAGAAAAATTGCGGGAGAAGAGGCTCAACAGAAGACATAGAGTAATCGGGTAAGAGTGATCGGGACAAAAATCACAATGAGAATTGCCTAAGTAAGAGGTAGTAAAAATTGTCACTCAGGAACTGTGGGTTCCCAATACACAGTCATAGATAACGGTGGAGTGATTTCAGGACCACCTAACATAGTCGATAAAGGGGAAATCAGAGGGACTCTTTTGAAAACCCATCGGTGAAGATGCAGAAAAGAAAATGAGTAAAAGTGTAACAGACCAGTGGAGTTAGAAAATCCGAAGGCAATTGTGTAGAGTAGGGCGTGACGACACTCATAATTTAATTTGGAATTAAAAGTTACAGCTCTTAGGAGCATCATGTAGTGATTAGAGACAATCACCGTACATGAAGAAGCATGTTTGAAATTTAAGGGGAAATTTGGGTACGATTTGATCGTGAGGTCTTCCATTCGATGTGGTAACAAAATGCGAGTGAAATTTTGATGTTTAAAATGATGGGTAAGATAGAAACCGATCATGAGAGAGAGGTTGAATTTCATAATGAACTTCGTACCTGGCAGAGGGGTATAAATTATCCAAAGGGTTTATAGTTGATAAAGGACCCATGAGTATAATACCAGTATGGATGAGAAATCCAACTAGGATGAATAATGTTGATGTCATCAAAGTTATACGGTTGCTAGTGATTGCAGTCTTTCCAAGAAAAAGGAAGTAAAGAGGGTTAACGAACCTGATGAAGAGCAGAAACTGAATTTAACGGTATTAGTGAAACCCCACATGAGAGTATACCCAATAGGGAACTCAGTTAGATGATGTTAAGTGATTAACTTCAAGAGGATGGTGAAGTCAATCAGGTTGTAGAGGCCAACCATAGTTCCGGATATCTAGCGTAGCCAAAGGGACAGTGGAAGAATAATTGTGAGTTGAGACGGTCGGTCCGAGAGAAGGACATTCTCAAAATGGTCAGTGGGACCAGTGACGGGGAAATAGTTCGTGAAGTTTTCCTTATGTAAAGGAAACAGAACTACAAATGTTGAATGTGTCCACAATTGAGAAGTGAGATCGAAGAGATTAGAAATGGTAAACCGTGCCAGTTAGGCATAACGACTGGAGGAGCAAGACTTCCAGCGAAAGAATTTGGGGTCAAGGGAATTAGGCCCAGGAAAGTTATAACCCGAGAATGATGGGTTCAGTCTGGACCAGTAGAGTCCTCATTAATAGTAGCATACAATATGTCATGGTCTACGGGGCTCGGGATGTAAATGGGAGTTCAATAAAGCTATAATTGAGACCTAGAGAGTTTGGGCCAATGTTTCAATAATGGGCGTGAAATCCACAAGATGGAATAAATTGTCCATGGTGAAAGAGGACAACTATAGGATGAAATCCTAGGATGTATGACGATTGCAGATGTTCATGGGTCGTGACGGCAGCCATGTGCTAAGACCCTGTGATTTGGCGAGACTGGTGAGGTTTTGCTTCTTCCTTGTGAATAAAGGATAGATTCTAGTGACATAGGTGTGCCACAACTTTTATGTAAATTAGAAACCCTAAACTTCGCGTGCGGGTCGAGTTTAGTGGGAACGTTAGTTTTAACAGTCTTGTTACAAACGTATTTCTCGTTGTTAGCAGGGCATTTTGACGATTGCTCGTGAGTGAACCAGGTGGGCCTTAAGAATGTGTTTTGTTGTTATAAATTACTATTTCATTGAGTCTGCTTTAGTAGAGTTTATTATGGTAATGTGTAGTGATTAATTACCGTATGGTTAAATGATAGTAAAAATATATTGATATGACTGTCGTGCTGGATACTCCGGGAGGAGTGATCTTAGTTTTGTGCGGCGCCACTGATAAAAAGACTTTTTGCGTGTATTTTGTCGTTGCTTGAAAAGTCCTTCTAATCAAAACCTTGAATTACCTACAAATAATAACAATCTAAAGTGTAGAGGTAAGTAAGGGTATCAATCCACTTTCAAGAGAGTAAAGCAAATGGAGCAAATTCACATGTAATTCACTTTTTATTTTCTTTTTGTTCTTTTTCACTTTTCTAATTTTTTTTAGCTTTTTCAATATTAAAACAGTAGGGTGAGGTGAGATCTAAACTAAAATAAACTAAGATGAAAATAACTAACTAGAAAATGACTAAAAATGAAAAATAAGGTCTAACACTAAAAATAAAAGATAAAGTGAGGAAAATAATTGTGAGAACAATCAAGGAGTGGGATTACACCACAAATTTTAATTATTCTAATTAATTAATTCAATTATTTGAATTCTCCCAAATTAATATTAAAATTACAAACCAACTCTCGTTGCAAGTGTAATTAGAATAGTAATCTTTTAGAAAATTAAAATTAACACCTCACAACTCTAGAAAATTAGATCAACACTCCTTTTAATTAATCACCCGCTAGGATCGATCAATTAGAATTTATGTCAATCTTAGAAATTAAATTTAGAGTTGAAATTCAAATGATAATACCCCACTTAAGAAACCCCTATCTCTAGTTCGAATCTAAAATGGGTATTATCACTAGAATTTCGATTTTCTCTCGAAAATCATTTACCCTCTCTCGAGGCGTAAATCTAAGGGTGAGGGATCAAAATTAACATTCAAAGGGATATTTCAAGTAAGCAAACTAATTAAACTAAAATAATATCGAATAAGGGTTTCACCCCACCCCTTGAAAGGGGTTTTAGCCTAACATGGTATGAAATATGACAAATTAATAATCAAAGGCATAAACAAATAAAATAGAAGGGTAAGAGGACAAATCTTCAAACAAGTCTCCTTGATTTGCAAAATTGGACTCTAATCCTCCATTAAAAGTGAGCAACATCCATTCAAAGTGAGCTTTCCACCATATTCAATTACATACAAACACTCATTTGAATCACTCAACAATTAATTTCTCACAAATATCTAAAAAATAAAAACAAAAATTATTTACAAAAATATTCTACCTAATTTATTTTCTAAACTAACCTATCTCTCTCTCTAGAATTTTCTCTCTACGTCATGATTCTTGATTTCATGATCCTCCAAAATGGTCTTCAACTCTCTTTAAATATGCAATGGAGCAAAGGGGTATAAGTGGGAATTGGCTAGAGGTGCATGTGTATAAGGTGAGAGCACATGTGCATGGGGGTGTGAGGTGATGAGGATAAAATCTGATTTGTTAAATAGGGGTATAATGGGTATTGGGGTTAGAAAGGTAGTTGGGGGGTATTTTGGTAAAAAGGGGTCAAAGGAATTAAATGGTTTATTGGCACATGGGGTAATTGAGTTGGCATTTGGTTTTGGTTTTAACAGATTGAAGAAATCGTGGCTTGGGAAAAATATAGATTTGGCTTGTTGGGTTGAAAATGGGTAATGGGTTTACATGGGTATGGATTCTGGGTCGCAGCTCATGGCTGGTCGGAGGTTGTTGCTGGCCGGAGTGGAGATGTGCCGGAGGTGTGGTAGCTGCCATGGCCGGAGGGACGACGCCGGCGGGGTCGGTTTTCTTGGTTCTCCGGCCGGAATGGAGGAGGTCGGAGTTGGGGTCGAAAGGGGAGGTCGCCGGTTAATGGGTCACGAGGGCTGGTCAGAGAGAGGCTGGATGGGTTGCTTGGATGGTGTCGGCGGCAGGGGGGCACCTCCGGCGGGTTTAACAGGGGGTAATGAGTTGGGTGATTAGGAAGGAGAGAGAGGGGAAATGGTTGTTTGGTAATGGTGGATGTGGGTTTTGATGATGGGTGTAAGATGAGAGAGAAGGTTTCTTTTTGGTTAATGGAGGAGAGAGAAAGAAGTAGGTGGTTGAAGATGAGTGGGTGTATTTGGTGTGTGAGGGTATAGGGTAAGGTGGGTGAGGGTGAGGGTTTGGTTAGTGTTTGGTGTAAGTGAGGATAAGTGGAGTGTGTGTGTTTAATTTGGACCCCTAAAAATAATAAAAAGACTCAATAAAAATTAATAAAACTAAAACTAAAACTAAAAAAATAAAATAAAATATAACTAAAAAAAATAGAACAAACTAAAAATAATAAAAATATTAAAATTAAAAATAAAATCCTAAGCTATTAAAAATTAAAATAATAAAACAAAAGAAATAAAAAATGAAAAATCTAATAAAAACAAAAGTCCTAAAAATATAAAATCTAATAAACTAAAAAAAAATAAACTACTAAAACTAATCTTAATAAAATAAGACTAAACTAAAAACTAATCAAAATCAAAATAAAGTAAAATGATATTAATAAAAATAAAATAGAAAATAAAATCTAAAAATTCTAAAATAAATCCTAAAATTAAAATGACTCAAACTAAAAATCTAAAAAGTAGTAAAAAGGACACAAACTAAACACACAGAGGGTTTAGGGTAGGTTTAGGTTAGGTTTTAGGCTCGGGTTAGGGTACGGGAGAGGTAATTGGGGTATAGGATAAGGGTATTAGCACCATAAAATGCACAATTGCCTTGAAATACGCGTTTGAACACCGCAACTTACATTAAGCCTGCATGATAAACATTTAAGCACATATGACCCATATTGTCGAGAAATAGCAACTAAAATACATTTATTCGGGGTATAAATTGTACAGTTTTGGGTGCTTATCAGCCACCTAAAATAGGGTTGGGCCCAGATATGACTATTTATATGAAACTTTTATGGTATTATAGACCTCAGCGAGTATAGTGTCTAATTATATGCGATTCTCGAGCATAGGGATTTATTTGTCTGTTAAGACTTGGAATACATTGTTTTCTTATCGAGCGGTGAAATATAGCTCGTTATATATCTATAGTGCCAAGTACTTGGGATAGTGTGGGCGCCATGGTTCATGTTACATTTTTAGGGACATGAGAGTGGACGAGTAAAATTTTATATCACAATACGTAGATTATGGAAAAGTACATAGTAGGTACTGAAGGCCTTACGGACCTCAACAACCGACTAGGTTAGATAGTAGTGTATCGGGGGGGGGGGGGGGGGGTTCTTGTTTGGATGTCGCTTTGCGAGACATCCCATACATGAAACTAGCGAACGTTGGGAGTTGGAAGGAAGTTTGATCGATAGTATATAAGTTTTTTATGTTGGCTATTGTACCTATAGGAGAATATATTTAAGAGTTGATAATTCTTTTATAACTTAAGGCCAATAGAGTATCCTGGACTTAGTATTTTTCGGAATAGATGAATGATGCCATTGATGGATGGTTTAAGTCATTACTAGTGGGGTGGTTGAGTGCATATGACTGCCACGTGTCATATGAATTTAATGTAAGTTATGCCAATTACACGGAGCCTGAGTAAAGAACAAATCATAAATGATCAGTAAATGAAGGGGTTTTGGCATTTTAAATTCATAAACCAAGGGTTTCTCTATCCTTTCATATTCAATGGATTCCACCTTCTCTCTCCAGCCTTTAAGAGTTTTCAACCGACCTTTCTTTGCAGTTGAACAGTTCAGTGGCATATATATATGCCTGAAGAGGATTTGAGGAATTCTTGAGAATATCCTTTTTGATGCAATAAGTATACCCCACTAATTTATTATTCTTTTGTGAAATATCCTTTTTTATGTTTGTTTTTATTGGTTTCTTCATATTGCTAATTATTTTTTAGCGTCTTATACTTATTTTTGTTTTGCATATCACAGGTATATGATCTTATTGTTCTGTTTCTCAGTTCAAGTGTGAACCCCAGTCACCACTTTCACGAGCATAGGTATGTCATGCTATATTTTACTTCACTTTGGATCGAAAATTTAGTGGTTTCTTGGAATGTTGATATTAGGTTTTTGAAAAAAAAACATATTTTTTTATACTTTCCTCCTCAATATTATATGAGTTGGAATTGATTCATTTTAGTTGTTTAAATAACTTTGTTTGGAGTTTATAAATGTTATATTATTTGTGTTTACTTATATTTGGATGCTTTTATTTTGGTTAGTATTACCTTAAATGTTGTAATATTTTATCAATAGTTAAACTTAGTTGGGTTTACATTGCAATGTTAGAAAGTAGGCCTTGTCTTTCCCTGTTTTGAGCACACTCCAAATGAGTTTGTCATGCAGTATTCTTGAGATTATGTTATCAAAATGATCATTTCATGTTTTACCTTTCTTGAGAATCATTTGATGGTAACCTTTACTACTATACAGATGGCCAAAGTCCCTCTTGGTAGTAGTTCTAATGTTTACTACTATACCTTTAAGCTTTGATATTAGAAGTTTTTTTATTTTTTCTTTAGTCCAATTAGTAGTTCTAATTTTCTCTTTAAACTTAGTTGGATTTTTCTAAAATAATGGATAGTTGGACCTATGCAATATATACTCCTATCTTAGATTAATTAGTAATATATACTTCGATCAGTTTCATGGATGATTAGAGTTATGCAACAAAAAGAATGGAAACATTAGTAATATATTTTATGTAGCAAAAACGAAGTACATTAATTATTTTCCCTAATCAGTTGTGTAAAGTGTTTCAACTGTAAAGCCTAATTAATATTATATTACTTTTTTTGTTGATTTTCTTAAGATTATTCTGATGCGTAGTTTTGTCCAATTTCAATTACCCTCGGCATTTTTTTATTTTGGTATTAAATTTGATTGGATTTTGATGTATATTTTTTAGTATTTGGGGTGTTGTTGGGATTAAGTTATATTTTTATATTGGGGCATTTGGTTCAGTTCTTATATTTGTAGTAAAAAAAGTGATATTTCAATATAATCTTTACGTAGGTTCTTTTTTAATATATATTTTAATAATTTTGTTAAAAAAGGCCCTGCATCACGGGTCTTGCATGCTAGGTAAAGATATTTCTCAATCGTATTTAATCAGTTTGAAAAAGTCATTACTCATGTGGTTTAATGATTCAAATGACTCCTATAGAATTGGAGCTAACAACTGATCTTTGCATTGCTTCTTTTTCTGTTTTGGCTTTGTCAACAACATTATGTATATAAATAAGTGGCTTCTCATCTGATATAGGAATGAAATAGAAAAATGTTCATGTGATCATCTTTTAAATTCCTACATGATATTCGAGCAATAAAACTCTAGCGAGTAAACTCGAGCCTGGTATATCGTTTCTCCGGTAGTGGTAGCCATATTATTGGGTATATTAGTACATATATAATTTTTGAATGAAATAAATGATTTAGGGTAAGTGGCCGAGAGGTAAGTTTGTGGGATTTTGTGCTTGGGGTCTTAGGTTCAATCCCTAGGAGGCACACTAAACACTAATAGATTTTGATTGGACTTTGGGACTTTGGGCTTCTCTTGAGTGCGCAATTTTTTTATCCATTTACTATTTCATTTTTTAACTAATTTTTAAACCTCTACCCACGTTTTTAACCAAATTATGTATAAAACAAAGGCTACAACTTTGAAAAAAAAAGATAAAAAAATTCAATCTCTCTTGCTTGCTCTGCAAAAAATTATTTGCCTATTTTCGGCAATAAATTTTATATTCATTATTTATCTGGGAGTGCTGGAATATCCTGAGAGTTCCAAGATTCGATATTAAGATGGTGTTTAAGTCTGATTGTTGAATCCTGAGAGGTATTTGCTCACGAGGCTGATAGCTACAAATATCAGTTGGCAATTTCACCTTTAGGACTTTGTGTCAAACATAAACCTCAATCTATAAGTTCTTTTAATTTTATCTATTTCATATTTTGGGGTTTTTCATATATATTCCGCAATTACTTTATCCAATAATCTAAAGATGAAATTCTTATTTTTCTACAACCTGCTATGGAAAATCCAGATGCATAATACTCTGAAAGTCATGAATCGTTTGATGGAAAAAAATTTAAGAGATGGCAAATAAAACTAGAAATTATTATTCATGAAATTCTGGCTGAGGGTTATAAAATACACCGTTGATCTTGATAAATATTTTAAAGAAAATGGAATAATTCATTAAGTTACTTCTCCTTGCTTACCTCAATCTAATGGTATGGCTGAAAGAAAAAAAAACTCTTAAGATATCATAAATTCTATGTTATGCACTTCGAGACTACCTTATAATATGTGGGGTGGGACACTTCTTACTGCATGTTATATTTAAAAAAAATACCTTTTAAGAAAACTGATAGAACTCCCTATGAAATGCCGAAAAATATAAAACCTTTTTCTAAACACCTTAAAGCGTGGGTGATAAGCACCCAAAAGTGTATAATTTATGCCCCTAATATGTGCATTTTAGTCCCTCGTTTTAATTAAAATTGGTCTTATGTCGTATTTTATTATTTTTCAGGTCAATCAGCAGTTGCAGTATCAAATAATGCCAAATCAAGGCAATTGCGACGGAGAAGCGGTCAAAAGCATGTATAGAAGAAATCAAGGAGATCGCGAAGTCTGGAATCCAATCTGAGCTTGCCCCGATGTAATCCAATTCCCCGAAACAGTCCCGTAATCCAAACCTAAGCCTACACTGAGCCCAGACCATTCCCCGAGCCCTGTGTATGTTGCGTTTGTACCTTTATATTTTCTAGATTTTTATTTTTAGTCGTTTTATTTTTAGGATTTATTTTAGATTTATTTAGATTTTTTTAGGATTTATTTTCTATTTTTCTATTTTTTTGATTTTGATTTAGATTTTTATTAATTTTTAAATTTTTAATCTTTATTTTATTATATTAGGATTAATTTTTAGGAATTAATTTTTTATTATGTTTCATTTTATATATTTTTTATTGATTTTAGTTTTATTTTATTAGGATTATATTTTTAGTTTTAATAGAGTTTTATTTTATTTCTTTTTATTTTCAAATTTTTTATTTAGTTTGAAATGTTAGTTTTTTTTAGTTTTATTAGATTTTAAGTTTTTATTTTATTCTGTTTTATTTTATTTTTTATTTTTTAGAAGGTGTTATTTTTTAGGATCACAAATAAAAAAACACACATTAAACACTCACACCTAACTAACCTACACCCTAACCTACACCTAAAACACCCTCACCCTCACCCTCACCAAATATACTCTACACCCACACACACACACACACACAATCCCCTCCCACTTCTTCTTCAACCTCACATCTACCTCATTCTCTCACCTCCATTTCCAAACCCATATACACCAACCAAACCCTCCACCTTATCTCTCCACACTCAAAACCCCAAGCCGACCCATCACAATAAACCAAAACCAAAAGAAAAGAAAGAAAAAAATAAAAATAAGCAACAACAAAAAAAAAACGCAGCCCCCTTCGGCGTTTCCAGATTCGGCCCAAAGCTCAACCCGAGCACCGGCGTCGCAACCCCCGCCGGCGACCTGCCTAACCAACTCGCCAAAATCGCAACTCCGACCAGCCAAACCCGGTCCCCAACCGGTCGGACCTCCGCCTTAACTCCGATCAGCAAACCTCGCAACCCGATCCTATCACCCTCTGAGCCATAACCCGGATCCGTGCCAGACCCAGGCCGCGATCCAACCTCCACCCGGCTCCCCATTTTCGGCGACACCATCCAAACCCAAACCCAGATCCACATCCTCAACCCAAAAAACTCGGAGCCCCCTTTGCTGTCATCTACTCTCATCCATATTTCCCCCAAAATAGAAGCTAGCCACTTCCAAATAAACTCGGAGCCCCCTTTGCTTACCTTTAAGATGATTGAAAATGCAGTGTAATCCCATCTCTTGACTTTCTCACATATTTCACACTCGGTTGTACATTCTTTTTCATTATTTAGTCATTTTATAATTTTTAGCATTAGTTAGTTAAGTTTTCCCTTGAAGTTGTTTTTTAAAAAAAAAGTAAAAAAAATATTTTAATAAAAAAATTGGAATTGCACGTTTTCACTTTAATTGTTTCACCTTGAAAGTTGGATTGATACCCGTACTTATCGCAATACGAGTTATTTTTAGACAAGTTTTGTAGGTAGTCAAATGAATTTTGAGAGTGGCTTTTGCACAACAACGATATACATATGCAAAAAGCTTCTTATCAAATGGCGCCGTTGCCGCTTTCTTGATGTGGAGACATGATTGAAGACTTGTAATTTTATTTATCTTTTTTTTAGTGTCGTTCTTCCTCCTCCCTCCTCATTAGATTGGTTGTATAGGATTTTTGAAGGTTTGTATTTATTTGGTGCATTTTGACACCGATTTTTGTAATAAATATTCATAAAAAAAAAGTGAACAGGGAAACCGGACAAGGTAGAGAGAGAGCGTCCAAGGGGAGGATTTTTAAAGCCTCTCTACTTTGGGTCGGTAGGATTCCTGGGGACGACTGAGATAGGCGAAATCTCCCCCCGGTCGACTCAACTTGGTCTTCACCCCACGTGTGTAACAACCGTGGGAGGTATAATTTTTTAATCCCTCGCGCAAGTGAGTTCATTTTTTGTATGATTGATTTCTCCTGTGTGCTTTTAATTTCTGCATCGCACTTAAATTGAATGGCTTGATGAATTAATTTACCTAAGACCTGGACCCGGTCATTGCAACGAGAAGGGATTTCATCACCCGACTCACTCGCTTATGCATTGTGTGCTACCCTAGATGTCATTAAATTTAAAATCAATCAACTAGCTTGCCCCGTAGGAACACATTTTTGCAACAGGCGATCAGTAAGATATATTCCGTGATTTTTTGTCGCCCGCGGACTTAATTAAAATTTGACTATCCCTTTCACAAATATTGAAGACAATAATTGGCTACGTGCTCGATAGTATTTTTTCTTGACTCGTGTGTGTCCAATTCCATTATTTCGGTAGTCGGTTTTCGTTAGTTCGCCCAACTCAAGAGTCCAATTTTTCCCATTTTCCGAAAAATACCAAAAATATTTTCTCTTTTTAAAACTATTTTCAAAAATTCCAAAAAGATTTTTCTTCCATATTTAAAATACCAAAAATATTTTCCTTTTCTTATTTTCAAAAATCACAAAAAGATTTTCTTTTCTTTTGAAAAATATTTAAAAACCAAAAAAATATTACTCTTGTCATGGCCGAAGAACGCCCTTTACGAGAATACTTTGGCCATTTCACATTCTCTCGAAGTTTGTTTGACGATAAACCCGAATCGACCCTTGATTCATTCATTCAGGGCTTTAACTCTCAAACACCCACCGTTGATACTCATGTGTCGTCCATGCCCACATCTCCTATTCCACCGCCTCCGGTGATGAGTGTCAACCCATTCCATGCTTCACTGTGCACATACTGCTTTCTTAGCGACCATTTGTCCCATGCGTGTCCATTTATATTCTCTCCCTCTGACCCCACCATGGCACATGTGCGTCCCTATGACACTGTTTTGGAACCACCCTCGCTGTATTGTCACGACATATCTAATGTCGAGGGGTATGAGTACCCGAGCTATTCATGGAGGCCTGATCATCCTTTCATGCAATATGAATCCCAACGCCATGTTGTGGATCCTTACGGTTTCCAACAGTCATCATCGTCACCTCGTGCACTTCATACCTATCAGTCCCCTTCATATGCTCCTCATGCTGATCACACTTTTGTCCCTCACGGAGATGCTTCTCCCGTGAATGTTACAATTGACCCTGCTCCCCACACTTCATATGAGTATTCTCCACACCTTAGTGTTTCTAGCGAGTTGTGTCCACCTCACCCACCACCTTGCACATCCGCTCTCGAGAGCCTCTTACACAAGTTTGCGCACACTCTTCAATATCAAAATGAAGCCCTTCAACGGCTTGAACACAGGTTTACTGCATTTGAGTGTGCGAACGAGACGAATTTTCCCCCAAGTCAACCCATTATTGACCCCGCGTGGGATGATGATGTTTCGTCTTGTGCCATTGATTTTGAGTGTGACCCACCCTATCCTCCTGAGAATCTTGAAGTTGAGACCACTCTTAGGTCCTTGCCCCAAGTTGACAATAGTGTTAACATTTCCATTAACTGTGAGACTGATCCCACATCACCATATCCTTTCGAACCCACTATTGAGTTTCACCTTTCCCCTTCCACCGAATCCATAATTATGCCCGAGTTTACACCTTTTGACCATTTTATGTGTGTTCCCGAGGAACCCATTATTTATAGGTTAGCTCCGGCTGCGAGTGCTACCCACTGTCCTGAGATTACATCTGAGATGGTTTCTACCTCTCTGGATATGGATCCTATCCCACCATGCTTGGCTCCCCTTGAGCCGAATATTAATGTAGATTCATCTATCTCGGTTCTTAAAGCCTCTTTAGACCCTTTCACCACCTCGGATGGTGACTTTCGAGTGGCTAAGTTGATCACTCCCTCGTTCATTTTCACACCTCCTCCTACGAGTACCCTTGAGGATCTTTCCGAGTCTCGTGAGGAGTGTGTATCCCCTACTCGTGAGTTAGATCATCTTCCCCCACCCCTTGTCCCACCCGAACCACACATTGTCCCTCCCACCCCCCGCTAGATTCGGACCTTGCTATTATACGTTCACTTTTCACATCTAAGCCTTTAGGTCCTCACCTCCACCCACCCTCCACCCTAGTGCTCCACCATCCTATTTGTGCACTTTTCATTGACCCCACTATCCATATGAGTATTCTTGATACTCTCCACTACCGTGACACCGAGCTTGTTACTCTATGCACACCACTTCCTTATGGTGTTGACTTTTTCCATCTCCTGCTCCCTGGCGTGTCACGGCGTGACCATTATCACCGTCCATTTATAGAACGGTCGTGCACTTTCTCTGAGGCCCACCCCATTATTATTGCCAAACCATTTTGCCTCCCTATCCAATTGGAGAACCATTCTTATAGGGCCCTTGTTGCCCTCACCTTTCGGCTCAATAAGACCCGTGACCGGTGCCTGCTCACCCTCACCCATCTTTGCCTTACCCTAAAACCCACCCACCCCTGGTCCACCGATGCTTTGCATCGAGTGATGCACTTTGCTATACAGGTGCATTGACCCATTTTCTAGCCTTTATCCAACAAGACTGACGCTTCAGTCTTGTTTGGGGGTGATTTTCATCACCCAATTTTTCCGTCGCCCCGCACTTTCACAGCTCTTATCTTTAGGGTGAGATTGGTTCGGTCTGGCTGAAGACGTTAAACTTAGCGCTACCGGGAGGCAGCCCGTCGTTCATTGTTTCTGAGTATGAGTCTTATCCTGTTTGGGGGTGGTATTTCACACCACCAAATGATTTTCACATGCTTTATAGACTTGTACATATTTTGTATCACATCTGTTCTTCAGGTTTCATCTATGCCCCAGAATGTGGTAAATTAATTAGTGGTTCATTATGGTACTCTCTTTCCTCCCTTGTCCTTTTCATTTTTATATATGGTTTTAAACATCGAGGACGATGTTCTCTTTTGTTTGGGGGTGGAAAATTTATCAAAATCGTACCTCTTTTGAAAATTTTCAGAATAAGTGATTTTAAACTTTTTGTGCAGTTAAATAAAATTTTTATGATATGATTTGTCTATCATCCCTCTTTTAGAAATCTCGGAATATCTGTGTTTGACCCAAAAACTTACATTTTTTTTACACATAAATTACTTAATGCCTCTGAAAAGCGTACTTGCACCGTGAATTCCTAAACTCGGCAATTTGCACTATCACGTCTATAATCAAAAGTTGAAGAGTAACTATATTCTTAAGAAAGCCTAAAAGATCACTAGTGGAGACTTAAACCCGTGAGATTTGAGCTTTTCACCTTTTTGAGGGTTTTTACGTATCTATGAGTCACAAGTTGACTCAACTTTCTTTAGGTACCACATTTAGTCGTTGCATGATCTCATTATTTTTTTCAAATTTCACTACACCAAAATGGGCAAATTGTCACCTTTCAGCCGGCCAGCCTTGTCAAGGTCATTGACCGTGACAAAAAAACACGCGTTTTATGTCACGGTTATTGACCTTGACACGACCGTGACAACGAATTGTCACGGTCATTGACCGTGACAAGCCCGTGACAAATTGAATTGTCGCGGGCTTGTCACGGTTAATGACCTTGACACGACCGTGACAACTTTTCCAGCAAAAACCCTTTCCCCCTTCTTTTTTCCCTCCCACCGTTCCCTCCCTCTCTCTCTCTCGACGCTGCTCTCTCTCTCTCTCTCTCTCTCTCTCTCTCAGGTCCAATTTCTCTCTCTCTCTCTCTTCCATATATATATATATATATATTTGTCTGTATAGTTATGTGTGTGTGTGTATATATATCTGTGTGTATGTGTGTTCGTGTGTGGGGGGTGGGGCAGGGTGGGGCGGGGTGGGGTGGGGCAGGGTGGGGGAGGGGGTGGGGGAGGGGGGCAGGGGGCGGGGAGGGGTGGGGGAGGGGGTGGGGGAGGGGGCAGGGGGTGGGGTGGGGCAGGGTGGGGGAGGGGATGGTGAAGGGGTGGCAGGGGGTGGGGCGGGGTGGGGCAGGGTGGGGGAGGGGTGGTGGAGGGGGCAGGGGGTGGGATGGGGTAGGGCAGGGTGGGGGAGGGGGTGGTGAAGGGGTGGCAGGGGGTGGGGCGGCGTGGGGCGGGGTGGGGGAGGGGGTGGTGGAGGGGGCAGGGGGTGGGGTGGGGTGGGGTGAGGTGTGTGTGTGTGTGTGGTGGTGTCATTTTTCATAATTTTAGCATTAGTAAACATAGGATAAAATTATCTGATTAATTCCTAGGTTAAATTAAATTAAATTAATTTTAGTGCTTAAATATTATTAAATGGTTTTGAATTTTTTAAATATTATTAAATGGTTTTGTAGTGTAGTGGATTCCACCATATTCTGTTATGTCTTCTTTACTAACTAGAATCTTGTTGCAGATAGGATTCCCTTTAGGGTCTTATGTCTTGAATTAATCTGAGGGGGTGGGGGTGGGGGTGGGTGGGGTTTTGAATATTATTTACATTCAAAATAAATAATTGATAATAGTTGGATAATAATTGGATAATAATTATTTTTATACCTATAGAACAGCTTAGATAGTGTGTGTGTGTGTGTGTGTATGTGGTCAATACATGAATTTATTTTTGTATTTGAATTATCCCATGAATTTATTTTTGTATTTGAATTATCCCATGAATTTATTTTTGTATTTGAATTAACCCATTATATGAAACATACTTGAAATTAAATATAGTGCGCATAGATACTAGCATTCTAGTTCTTATGCGTACGCATAACCCTTAGCTCCGTTCGAGAGTCATTACCCCTGTAATGAGATCTCTCGAATTGTCCCGTTTGGACAGTTTGAGACTGTATAATATTCTTATTGGCGTAAAGTTGTTACTTTTGGAGGAAGTTCTGCAGTCGTATCTTAATGTTCTCTGGGTACATACTAGATTGACAAGTGTGACTGTTATTTTAATTGACCAATTGAAATAACACTCACACCTGCCAATCTACATCGTGTACTTGGAGAACTAAGGGGATATGCTGTCGAATTTTTTTCAAATCGTAACAATGTGCATGAGCTGTTAAGTATATTACAGAAAAATGCATTCTTGAATGGGATAGGACCACATACCCTTTAATAGGATAATTAAATGATGGGATAATTAAAAAAAACATACTATAAATCTAAGTTTTGTTTACCTTTAATAGGTGTTTAGTTGTGGTAGCTGTGATGGGATATCCGAAATACAAAGAGTGGATGGGTGAGACTAATAGAATGGGGGATGTGTTTCGCAGAGGTGCTAACGAATTTGTGAAATATGCAAAGAGATGTCGTAATGATGAAGAGTTTCCGTGTCCGTGTGCTAGGTGTAAGAATGGTAAGGTGTTTGAGTGGAAAACAGTTGAACTACATTTGTTAAGATCGGGTATGCAAGATAGTTATCGATTTTGGAGTTTTCACGGTGAATTGAAAGTTCCTTTTGTCCCTGACCAACCTTCACAACATCCTTCAACAAGTAGAATAGATCAAGAAGGGGACGACGTAGATCATAATATGTTAGAGGATTTAGTTGATGATGCGTACGGAGTTTATGAAGCTGAGGAGAATGAGGCACTTCTTTGTGGTCCAGTGTTCACTTGTTGGTACACCTATGCGACGAGGCACTTCTTTGTGGTCCAGTTAGATATCGGTGGATGTATCCGTTTGAAAGATTGATGAAAGTTTTTAAAGATTACGTCAAGAATACGCGATATATTGCAGGATCAATTGCAGAGGAATACATCACCGTGGAGTCATCAATATATACTCGGGAATATATGACTGACTCTACCAGCGTTGATGACACTGATGAATTCCTCGATGATGGTGGTAATGTGATGGGAAAACGAGTGAAATTAACGAGTTTGCAACATGAACAAGTAGGTCGTTATCTATTTGACACACATGAAGATGTCGAAGAATGGAAAAAGTAAGTTTCGAATATTATAATGTTTAACATTATTTTAGATTATTTTATACATGATTAATTTTGTAATATGCAGTAAATATGAAGCCTGTGAGAACAATAAAAGACGAAAAACAGTGGTACAATCAGACAGCGAATTTAGGCTATGGTTGACACAAGAGGTAATTACAATGAAAACAGTCGTTATATAACGTTACATTACACTCAAATTTTACCACTAATATAATTAATTTATCTATATTCTCAGCTCCTAAAGATGGGTGATGCGACATCAAGGCTTGCTCGTCTAGCCACTGGACCCTTGTTCGTGGCACAAGAGTACAAAAAATATCGATTGAACGGTTACATTTTCGGCGCTAAAGTGTACGAGGAAAGTACAAATGTACAGAACTCGGGAATTTCATACAAGGCTCTTACTTTCTTTCGAGCGAGCGCAAAAGATAAAAACTTCGTTGAAGCTGAAATGACTTACTATGGTGTAATCTAAAATATATTTGAATTGGATTATATAAGCTTCAAAGAGGTTGTATTTTACTGTGAATGGGTAAGAGTTGACGATAAAAATGCTTCTAAAGTTGATCCTGTCACCAATTTGATCATGGTTGACTTGTCCAAGTTGAAGAGCAACGACCACGTGAGCGATGAGCCGTTTGTTTGTGCATTTCAAAAGGTTAAGCAAGTGTTTTACTCGGAGTATATCAACAACGAGCCGTGGTCAATTGTCCAACACGCGCCAAGGCGTCTAAATAGTAGTGTGGATGACTTGGCTGCTCCTACCGAATATCAATCCATTTTTTATGATAACCCGAATTTGAAACAATTTTTCAAGTTGTAATAATTATTTCAATTTGTACCGAAACATCCATTTTTAATGCTTTTACTTGATCTGCACTTTATCATTTTCACTCTTGTGTAGTGTGCGTGTGTGGAGAGGAGATTAATACATAAATATTCCAACTACATCTAAGTTTTGTTTATACTAATCCATGAATATACGCTTCTTACCTTTAATAGGTGATTAGTACATAGTTATTTGGGGTGTCCTATTTGTGGAGAGGAGACTGAATCTCTTCGTCTATCCGAACACTAAGAAATGCCATAATCCTATGGAGCGATGCTCTGCAAATTCCTCCCAACCGTTATGTAGCCAAACATCACCGGTTGAAGTTGTCAATTCCACTTTCCATACCCCACCACTTTCCATACCCCATTCAAAGGTGGAGTTGACAACTTCAACTGCTGATTTTTGGCTACACAACGGTTGGAAGAAATTTGCAACGCATACCTCCATAGGATTATGGTATTTCTTAGTGTTTAGATATGAAGAGAATTATAATTGACACGATTGTCCGGGGTACATTAGTTGGAAGGAGGTGCCATATGAGCTCAAGTTAGCTGTTTGAGTGACACTACAGGTAATGTATTTATATTTATATGTCAATTTCGATTTCGATTTCAATTACAATTTATATTTATCTATATTTGAGGGGCGGATACTAATTTTACTTTATTTCAATTCAGGGGACAGGGAGTGGCCCTAAGGGTAGGCCACATATGCTCTATACTTATGTCGCTATTCGGACGAGAAGGGAAGGATAAGGAGGTGTTCCCGAGCGTCGCGGTACAAAATCTCTATGCAAATAGTTTGTAGATTTGAGATAAAATGATGGTGATGTTGTTTCTTTTTAAATAGTTTCTTATTTGAATATATATTTGCATTATCTTTAGTTTGTTCGGATATATGACCGTGACAAACGTGTCACGGTCATTGACCTTGACACGATCGTGACACAAAACGCGAGTTTTTTGTCAAGGTCAATGACCGTGACAAAAAAAGTTGTCTCGCCACGAAATGTCACGGTCATTGACCTTGACAAGGTGAATTTGTCAAGGCCAATGACCTTGACAAATGGGCAGATTTGGTGTAGTGTTTGTCTTAATCACTGAGAATGACATTACTTTCGAGTTGTAAGAAACATGTGTCTTGTAGTTTGTCCCGAGCACTAAACCGATTTTTCCATACACATACCATTTTCCCTATCACATTATCATTCACCCATTATCATTTTCCATATTACCCTTATCCATATGTCCCAAATACCATCCATCATTTTCAACATTTTTGAGAAAAAGAGTGTTTGAAATTTTCCATGTAAATTGTCTTCATTTGTGCTATGAACAGAAGAATGTATCGCAATAAAAAAAAAGAGTAGAAAAAGAAGCAAAGAAAGAAAGAAAAAAAAATACAAAAGAAGAAAAAGAAAATAAAGATGCGATCATAAATTCGAAAAAATGAAGACATTAGTTATTCTTGTATTTCACTCTTCTCAAAACACCCCATCATTCATCTTCCTCATTTCATTATCCCCTCATACCTTTCATAAATCACATTTTTCACCCTTGGTAAAGTGTTCGGGCAAACAAGAAGATTATATGGGGAATAACTCGACATTATCGACATAGTGGTTAGCATTCCTTCATGAGATCAGAATTCTTTCATGTATCCGTCATTTCTTATAAAGTGTGTGTGACGTTTGAACTTGTTTACATTTACTCACATCCTCACACACTAGAGAGATACACACCCAATTCACAGAGAGTTCGATTCAGAGAGATATATTCAGTGAGAATTGAAGTCAAAACGTCAATTCTATAAAGGCGATCTTAGAATTACTCTAATGATACTTAAGATTACTTCACACTACACATGCTGAGTTTTAGGAAGGATTACGCTTTTGGTATTAAGTAATTTTAAATCTTATTTTGATAGTTGAATACGGTGTTCCTTGATGTCCTCTTAAGTTGGGTTGTATAGCGTTTCATCGTCAAATCAGAAACTGCATTTAAATAAGTTTTGAATTTTGTGGGTATATTCACTGCAAACCCTCACGAGACACCACTCATCCTGTAGGGCACCCTACAGGTTTAACGGCTTGTTGCACATGCTAAGTGCAATCTCCAGTGCCGACGAAAGTGGCACACTTTTGGATACTTATCTCTATTTCTCTCTAATTTTTGCTCGATGACTAGCAATGTTCTGTTTGGGGGGGGGGGGGGGTGATAAGCACCCAAAAGTGTTTAATTTATACCCCGAATATGTGCATTTTAGTCCCTCGTTTTAATTAAAACTCGCGTTATGTCGTATTTTATTATTTTTCAGGTTAATCAGCAGTTGCAGTATCAAATAATGCTAAATCAAGGCAATTGCGGCGGAGAAGCGGTCAAAAGCATGTATCGAAGAAATCAAGGAGATCGCGAAGTCTGGAATCCAATCTGAGCTTGCCCCGATGTGATCCGATTCCCCGAAACAGTCCCGTACTTCAAACCTAAGCCTACACTAAGCCCAGACCATTCCTCGAGCCCCGTGTGTGTTGAGTTTGTACCTTTATATTTTCTAGAATTTTATTTTTAGTCGTTTTATTTTTAGGATTTATTTTAGATTTTTTTAGGATTTATTTTCTATTTTTCTATTTTTTTATTTTTTAGATTTTGATTTAGATTTTTATTAGTTTTTAAATTTTTAATCTTTATTTTGTTTTATTAAGATTAATTTTTAGGAATTTATTTTTTATTAGGTTTTATTTTATATATTTTTTTATTGATTTTAGTTTTATTTTATTAGGATTATATTTTTAGTTTTAATAGAGTTTTATTTTATTTCTTCTTTTTTTCAAATTTTTTATTTAGTTTGAAATGTTAGTTTCTTTTTAGTTTTATTAGATTTTAAGTTTTTTTTTATTTAATTTAATTTTTTTTTGTTTTTTAGAAGGTGTTATTTTTTAGGGTCACAAATAAAAACACACACATTAAACACTCACATCTAACTAACCTACACCCTAACCTACACCTAAAACACCCTCACCCTCACCAAATATACTCTACACCCACACACACCCAATCCCCTCCCACTTCTTCCTCAACCTCACATCTACCTCTTTCTCTCACCTCCATTTACAAACCCATATACACCAACCAAACCCTCCACCTTGTCTCTCCACACTCAAAACCCCAAGCCGACCCATCACAATAATCTAAACCCAAAAGAAAAGAAAGAAAAAAAAAAAAAAAAAAAACGCAGCCCCCTACGGCGTTTCCAGATTCGGCCCAAAGCTCAACCCGAGCTCCGGCGTCGCAACCCCCGTCGGCGACCTGCCTAACCAACTCGCCAAAACCGCAGCTCCGACCAGCCAAACCCGGTCCCCAACCGGTCGGACCTCCTCCTTAACTCCGATCAGCAAACCCAGCAACCCGATCCTATCACCCTCTGAGCCACAACCCGGATCCGTGCCAGACCCAGGCCGCGATCCAACCTCCACCCGGCTCCCCATTTCCGGCGACACCATCCAAACCCAAACCCAGATCCACATCCTCAACCCAAAAAACTCGGAGCCCCTTTGCTGTCATCTACTCTCATCCATATTTCCCCCAAAATAGGAGCTAGCCACTTCCAAATAAACTCACGTGCATATCTTGACTCAGACCAAATGAATCTCATAAAAATCTCTTCAAATCAAACACATCGTGGGTATGGCTTTAAAAGAGAAGGAAGCTAATAAGAAGACTCTCATCAGGCAACAAAAGGGAGATACGCAGAGAGAGAGAAACACTATATATTATGTACAGTTTAGGTTTATAAAAAATTTCCAAAAATTTTAGTTTAGTTTTATAATAAATTTTAGGTTTGTTTTTTATTCTTTTTGGTGTAATCAAGTACTTAATTTGTGAGAAGATTGAGACGCGTGTTCATGCACAGTTGACACAAGAAAAAAATTGCGTATCGTATTCTTTTCCTCTTATTTCAATTTTGATTAATGCTATTGTGATATTTGTTTATTCTAACATGAGAATGTTTTTGTTAAACACACCGTTCAAGGAGTGGGGTGCACTGCGAATGATGTTAGTTTAATTAATTGGTTTCTTTAATTTTATATTTCTTGGTAAATTAATTTTAACTGTCGCCAATTAATTTAGGTGACGAGAGTTAGTAAATTAATTGAACGAATTAATGTTTGAATTTAGGAATCGAACTAGAGATATGTTTTTCAGAAATTTGAATATTAATTCGGTGTTGAAATTCGAAGATTGATATTATTTTCTTTAAATTGATCCTAGCGGGCAATTTTCTGAAAATAGTGTAGTCCTAATTTTTCATCGTGTGACATTTTTTAATTAATTTTCTGAAAAAGATTTTATTAAATTTATAAATTTAACGAGAGTTAGATTATCAATTTAATATTATCTCGAAATATTTCAAAATTAATAAATTGATAAATTAAGATGATTGAAAATGCAGTGTAATCCCATCTCTTGACTTTCTCACATATTTCACACTCGGTTGCACATTCTTCTTTATTATTTAGTCGTTTTATAATTTTTAGCATTGGTTAGTTAAGTTTTCCCTTGAAGTTGTTTTTCAAAAAAAAGTAAAAAAATATTTTAATAAAAAATTTGAAATTGCACGTTTTCACTTTAATTGTTTCACCTTGAAAGTTGGATTGATACCCGTACTTACCACAATACGAGTTATTTTTAGACAAGTTTTGTAGGTACTCAAGGGAATTTTGAGAATGACTTTTGCACAACAACGGTATACATACGCAAAAAGCTTCTTATCAGTGGGGATTCCTTACTAAGGTTTCAATACCAATACCTCAAAGAACCAAACTTGTCCCAAAGACAGTTGATTGTGTTTTTATAGGTTATGCGAAAAACAATAATGCTAAAGTTAATTTCTTTCCCACCTACTCTCATGTTACTATAATTACATCTATTAGGCTTTTAATCGCTACTATTTCATTACATAATCTGATAATTCATCAGAAGAATGTTAAAACTGCATTTTTGAATAGGATCTAGAAGAAGAAATTTATATGGATCAACCCGAGTGATTTGTAGTAAAGGCTAAAAAAATCATCATATGGACTAAAAAAAGATCCTAAACAATCGCAAGAAAAATTTGATCAAATAATGATATCGAATGGTTTTAACGTTAATGAAGGGGATAAATTTATTTATAGCAAATTCAAGGATATTCCTCGTGGGATTATTTGCTTATATGTGGATGACATGCATATTTTTGGAATAAATATGGACGTAGTTAATAAAACTAAAAGTTTTCTTAATAAAAAAATTGATATGAAAGATTTGGGGGTCGTTAATATTATACTTGGAATTAAAATTGTTAAAAATTCTGAAGGAATCGTTTTAACCCAATCTCATTATGTAGAGAAAGTTCTTAGAAAATTTGAACGATTTAATTGTATTCCGGCTAAAGCACCTTATGATCATGGTTGTCACTTAAGAAAACATTCGGGTCCTGGTGTACCATCATTAGAATATTCAAGAATTATTGGTAGTCTAATGTGTGTTATAAACTGCAGTAGATCTTATATTACATATGTTGTGGGTAGACTTAGTAGATATAATTGTAATCTTAATAATAAACATTGTGATGCTTTGATCAGAGTTTCGAGATCTAAAATACCCAATAAATTATGGAATTCATTATGTTAGATATCCTGTTGTAATTTAAGGCTTTTGTGATGCTGATTGGATTTCTAATAATGACGAATGTAAATCTACAAGTGTTTATATTTTTTCATTGGCAGGAGGCACCATATCCTGGAAATCTACCAAATAAACTTGCCCAGATTTTAGAGCATCTTTTTTATATAGTTATTTATTTATATACTTATTTCATTCTTGTGGGGGATTGTTGGAAATATTAGTACCTATATATTTTTTGAATGAAATAAATGATTTGGGGTAAGTGGCCAAGTGGTATGTTTGTGGGATTTTCTTTTTGAGGTCTTCCATTCAATCCCTAGGAGATCTTTGATTGGGGCTTGGGCCTTTGGAACTTTAGGCTTCTCGTGAGTGCCCAGATTTTTTTACCCATTTACTATTACATTATTTAGCTAATTTTTAAACATCCACCCATATTTTTTACCAAATTATGTAAAAAACAAAGGCTACATCTTTGAAAAAGAAGACAAAAAAATTTCATCTCTCCCTTTCTCTGCAAAAATTTATTTGCCTATTTTCTGTAATAAATTTTATATTCATTAATTATTTGAGAGTGCTAGAGTATCCATAGAGTTCCAAGATTTATTATTAAGATGATGTTTAAGTCTGATCGTTGAATCCTGTGAGGTATTTGCTCACAAAGATGACAACAACAAATATCAGTGGGTAGTTTCACCTTTAGGACTTTTTGTCAAACACAAACCTCAATCGATAAGTTCTTCCAATTTTATTTCGTATCATGGTTTTTTTTCATATATTTTCTCTAATTACTTTATCCAACACTCTAAAACTAAAATTCTTATTGTTCTACAACCTATACAAAAAATCCTAATGCAAAATACTCTGAAAAGCCTCAACTCTTTGATGGAATTTTTTTTAAGAGATGGAAAATGAAACTGCAAATTATTATTCATGAAATTATGACAAAGGGTTATAGAATACACTAATGTTCTTGATAAATATTATAAATAAAATGTAACAATTCATCAAGTTATTCCTCCTTACTCACCTCAATCTAATGGTGTGACTGAAAGAAAAAACAAAACTCTTAAGGATATGGTAAATTCTATGTTAAGCACTTCGATACTACCTTACAATATATGGGGTGGGACACTTCTTATTGCCTGTTATATTTAAAAAAAATACCTTTTAAGAAAAATGATAAAACTCCCTATGAAATGTGGAAAAACAGAAAGCCTTCTTATAAACAACTTAAAGTGTGGGGTGCCATATTAAGGTTTCAATACCATTACCTAAGTGAACTAAACTTGGCCCAAAGACAATTGATTGTGTTTTTGTATAGGTTTCTTGTAATTGGTTCTAAAAATCAATATATAGGTAAAAACACTATTTTTGAGTCAATAGATGCTGAATTTTATAAGGATAATTTTCCTTTTAAAGTGAGAAGTGAGGGAACTAATAGTTCTGTTCTAGTGGTGCCTAGTGTTAGAAATGAACCTTCGGATTCAGACTAAATTGAAATTAGAAATAGTAAAAGACCTAGGATAGAGACTCCTCTTGGTTCTGAATTTTTACGTACTTAATGGGAAATGACCATGTCACTTTTAATGAGGTAATATCCTCACCCGATTATACTTTTTGGAAAGAAGATATAAATAGTGAATATAATTGTATTATTTTGAACAACACATTGGAGTTAGTTGACTTGCCTAAAGGATGTAAAAATATTGGATGAAAATTGATTTTTAAGAAGGTATTAAAAGTTTATGGTTCTATTGAGAAATTTAAGGCAAGACTTGTAGCTAAAGTTAATTTCCTTGACACCAACTTTCATGTTACTAGAATTACATCTATTAGGCTTTTAATCGATATTGCTTCATTACATAATCTGATAATTCATCAAATGGATGCTAAAATGATATTTTTGAATGGAGATTTTAAAGAAGGAATTTATATGGATCAACCTGAGGGGTTTGTTGTCCAAGGCCTAGATAATAAAGTGCGTGGACTTTAAAAATCATTATATGGACTAAAGCTAGCTCCTAAATAATGGCATGCCGAATTCGATCAAATAATGATATCTAATGATTTTATAATTAGTGAATTGGATAAATGTATTTATATCAAATTCAAGGATAATCCAGGTGCTATTATTTGCTTAAATGTGGATTATATGCTTATTTTTTGAACTGATATGGATGCAAATAATAAAACTAAAAGTTTCCTTAATAAAAAATTTGATATGAAAGATTTGGGTGTCGCTGATGTTATACTTGGAATTAAAATTTGGGTGTCGCTGATGTTATACTTGGAATTAAAATTGTTAAAAATTCTGAAGCAGTTGTTTTAACCCAATCTCATTATATAGGGAAAGTTCTTAGAAAATTTGAACAATTTAATTATATTCCTGCTAAAATACCTTATGAGCCTAGTTGTCACTTAAGAAAGTATTCGGGTCCTAGTGTATCATCATTAGAATATTTTAGAATTATTGGTAGTCTAATGTATCTTATGAACTTCACTAGACCTCATATTGCATATGATGTGGGTAAACATTGTAGATATACTTGTAATCCTAATAATGAACAATGTGATGCTTTGATTAGAGTTTTAGGATATCTAAAATACACAATAAATTATGGTATTCATTATGTTGGATATCTTGCTGTAATTAAAGTTTTTTGTGATGCTAATTGGATTTCTGTTAACGAAGAATGTAAATCTACGAGTGGATATATTTTTTCTTTGGTAGGAGGCGCTGTATCCTGAAAATTTACCAAACAAACTTGGATAGTGAGATCCACTATGGAGTAAGAATTCATTGCATTGGATAAACCAAGCGAAGAGGCTGAATGGTTAAGGAATTTCATATTAGACATTCATTTGTGGCCAAATTCGGTTACAGCTTTGTCCATTCATTTTGACAATCAAGAAGCGATTGCCAAAGAACGTAATAACCCCCACAACAAAAATTGTAGACATATTAGGAGAAGACACAATATAGTGAGAGAACTAGTGAAAGATGGGGTTATATCAATTGACTATGTCAAGTCAAAGGAAAACTTGTAAGATCCATTGACTAAAGGGATAACTAAAGACCTAGTCTATTATGCACTAAGGGGAATGGGCCTAAAGCCTATTAATATCTAAATCACCTATGATGGAAACCAAACCCATTTGACTAGAGATACCAAGATTTGTGTTCAATGGGATAACAAAATTATAGGCGTGATTTGTAGGGGTACTAACTTGTACTTTAGTTAAAACCCCATTCTTATGATGTAGTACCACTGTATCAATGGATGATTTATATAGTTGTTATTCAGTGGGGTGTGAAATACAGTACACCCGTGATAGAAGCACCTACATGAGTGTGGTAGTGGGGCCGTTTCTTATGAGAATTAATACATATTCTCTATTGCACTAAAAAAACCTAGGCATGCTCAAGGCCGAAATGAGCACAACCGTGGGAACTCGATGATAATTTTAGGAGTCACATTTGTGTTCTATTGAGCCAAGTTTTTAGCAATGGTGCAATAGTTCAATACATTTGTGTAATACCCCATGATTTTTAGAACTGAGAATTTTAATTTATTTGGGAGAAATAAAATTTAATTGAATTGGAGAATTTTAAGTTTGGCCATTGAAGTCAAAATTTGAGCATGTTATAAAGTATTTCGGATGATGATTCTAAGTGCGCGATTGATTTCGGATGGGTCGAGATAGTCAAAATGACTGTCGTTGGGTTTTATTTTGGTTCCGGAATAATTTAAGTTAGTTTGACTCAAATTGGAGTAAACGAGTCATTTAAAGCGTGTATTATGATTTAAAGTCGGGTATCTTGGAGAATAAGGCATATAAGGCCTACATGAGTTAACAATCTCATTTGAGAGAGATTGTAAAAGCCATTGAGAGAGAGAGAGAGAAACGCGGAAAGGAAGAGAGAAAAGAGGAGAGAAGATTAGAGCTTGGGAATTTTGGCTAATCAGCGACTTCGAGGAAGATTCAACCTCTAAAATTTTGAGGCAATCGATTAATCTTGCTAAATAATTCATATGTGTATGTGATTTCATGAATTATGGAAAAAAGAATGGATTATATATATCAAAACCTGGATTTTGTGGGTTAAGTCTTACAATTGATATCTATAAATGGATTTGAGGTTGTATAATGAGTGGGGTTGATTTGTATATGAGTTTTGATGTTAAAAACCTATTTGGGTGGAAGATTAATGGTTGGAAGTGGATAAATTTGGATTTTGGAGAAAACAAGCCATTTCGTAGCCTGCTGAACGGGCCGAATCGATTTGGCCCCCCTTTCGAATCAATTTGAAATGTTGCGAACTTACAGGTTTGTGTGATCGAATCGATTCGGAACCAAAGCAAATCGATTCGGTTTAAGACAGACTTACAGGTCCTTTGGATCGAATCGATTTTTCCTTGAGACCGAATCGATTCGAAAACAGAGCTATTTTGCTAGGTTTTTCTAAGGAGATTTTTAATCCATTTCGATTGGGTCTATCGATTTGGAACATTCTTATATGATGAGAGAGATACGTTTTGAAGATTTATTGGGGGTTTCTCACATGATGTGATCGTGGGGACGTATCGAGTTATTTTGGAAACATATATACATATGTATTGGAGTTGTCGCATCGATGTAGTGGGGAATCTCATTAGGGATTGGAGTCCTATTTGGAGTTTAGAAGTGAGTTAATATATGATGGAAGTTTGAGGATTATTCAAAGGAGTTGTGAAGGTAGGACATGGGATTGTTATGCCGACATTTGTGTAGAATCCTTCTAGCGATAGGATTTCATTTAGATATGATGGGTGGATCAATGAGAGAGAGGTCGAATGTCCTTAGTGACAATGAACTTCTGAATTAAATCGAAAAAGCGATATTATCAAGGGTTCACATGAATAACTGAATCGAAATCTTAGTTTGAAAGGATTAAATAGATTACCGAATAGTAGTTAGGTGTGTACTTATAACCGGGATAATTATTATATATCGGTGGGCATCCGAATATAGATGGCGTGTGTATTGGGATTGATACATACGTTTGATTTTGTGATAGTATCCTTAATGTTGGATATAATGGGAGACTATTCATATCATAGGTGAAATGGATGTATATGTTTCAAGTGAGGGATCGTGTAAGGAAATGCATTGGGTAGGTATGCGTTATAGCGACGGTTGGTATAATGACAGTTGTATACATATCGTCGAATTCTTTTCCTTTATACATAAGGATTGGAGATAGTACGTATATATAAATGTATGGATATATGGCGTGAATGTATATTCCTCGTGTGATTACTTACACATATGATGTGATTGCATGTGTATATATATATATATATATTTGTAGTGTGAATGATATATATACTTATTGTTTGGTCATTCCCATCACATGCTATCATAGGAGGTTACGCGATGTGGGTGATGCCCTGGCTTGAGGAGCAGGGTGTGTATAGTCCCCAGGTCATAGTTGTCCAGTATTTATTGTGTGATTTTATTCAGGGTGAGAAGTATTGGGTATGTTCGTTCTTTACTTTCAGGTTCGGAACTATGACTTCTTCCCACACGTTGTGATTTGTTTTATTACCATGGCGGTGTGATAATAATCCGATATATGGTAAACCGAGATAAAGTGACTAATGCCTAGAAGATGATTGCATTGTGAAGTATATTTGTATCCTATAACCGTATATGTTGTGAGTATTTCAAAGTGCGCATTAGGTGTGGAATGTGTACATGGTTATAGGATTTATTAATTGTGTTATATATCTAGAGTAATGATATAGATCCTATAGGTGAATATGATATGGGTATTCTAAGATTTACATTTTTTGTGTTAGGTGTACTTGCTTGTTAGGGTTAAACGATCGTGCTTAGTACAAGAATCATGTTATTTAGTCCCTAAGGGTTTTGTGTGATATTTTATTTAATTGACTTGGGGATAGTTGTTCATCATAGATAGCGTAATGCGATTGTGTGGTGTGCTAAGGGCCTAATGGATCTTGACGAACAACGTTGTCAAGAAGTAGTGTATTGGGGGGTTCCTTGTTTGGATTTCGCTTTGCGAGACGCCCCACGCACGAAACGTAGTATAATGTTGGGAGTGGAGAGAAATTTAGTTCTTGGTAATAGGGTTATTCATTATGAGGTAGCATTTCTTTATCGGAATATGAAGATGATGTGAGACTATTTTAATAGTAATAACTTGTTAATGTTAATAACTAAGAATTTGATGAATGCTAGTAAGATATAGGTATGTAGAAATTTACATATTGAGGTACAAGTTGGATTGTAAATTTAGGAGACGATGGAAGGAAACGATTTCGGTTTATACTTGAGTTATTGGGTTACGCTGGTGTAGTCTATGTGTAGATTAATATTGAATTATCCCTAGAAGGTGTTGGGCAGTTTAATTAGGGTTCATGTGCATATGCTTAGGTGCGCGCTTTAGTCGAGGGGTGAGTTTGAGTCTCATGAGAGTGCGACTCCACTTTAATTATGAAATTGTGCATTTATAATTATTATGCATTTTAATACACTTGCTATAAATGCTTTCACACCTCGGGCTCTGACCCGCTTATATTTCTCTCTTGCTCTCTCTCTCTCTCTCTCTCTCTCTCTATATATATATATATATATATATATATATATATATATATATATATATATATATTGTTTACTACGAGTGTCCCATCGTAAGGATATCAATGATGCTTTTCTATTTAGTGTCTTGGGAGCCGTAGCAGATGCGGACTGTTGCGGGATTTTATTATAGTCGCTTCCAATAGTTTGTAAATCTAGATAGGATTCATATTGTGTATCGGGTCTATACCCAAGGTTTATTTATATATAAATTTTATAATTCGTTCCTCTAGTTTGATGTATTATCTGTTACCCGACAGCATATTCAGGTATATTTCTTTTATTGAACTTGTTACATTTTATATTGAGTACATTCTTTTCTTGATGTATGTGAGTACATTTTATCTTGCTCAGTAGATATTATGTGGTTGGTTTGATGGTCCATTGTATAGTTTTATAAATTTTGGCATCCACTTAATGTAGATTTTGGGTAGTTAGCTAAGTTTAGTTAGTATCGTCAATAGATGTTGAGAATGATCCACTTGAGATTCCAGATTTAATTTAGTATAGGGATGGCCACCCGTTATTATTTTAAGCGGGGTGTCACAGGTGATATCAGAGCATCAGGTTATAGTGTCTTAGGATATGTGTTGGTTTTCTGCGTTCTTACGTAAGCGTTCTTGATGTAGAGCCCTATTATTAGGATTGTTGTGTTCACTATGCCTATATTATCTTCTACGATGTGTAATCACTTCAATGACATTTTGATACAGTTTTTTTCATCTCAGACGTCGCCGAGAAGAAGTCTTCCATGCAGGGCAACCTGAGGGGTTGAGAACATGGAACCCCAAATACCTCTAAGGATTGTAATCGTAGTTGAAGTTGCCATTATGGTGGCACAAGCCGTAGATGCTGCCATTTCTGCGATGGCACATCAACATGCAGCTTCGATAGCTCAAGCCCACCTAGGGCCATCTGCGTGGGAAAGAGTGAGAGAAGCCTTTAAGCAAGGACATCATCCAAAATTTTTTAGGGGAGCTGATGAAATAGTTGCAAGGAAGTGGAAGAAGGACATACAAGGCACCTTCGGATGGTGGAATGCAGTGAGGTGCATAAATGAATTCTCGCCATCTTTAAACTCTTGGGTGCAGCTCCCCAATATTGGGAGTCAATCACCACGTCGGAGCAGATAGAGATGCAATTCCCATATCAGATTTTTGGGTATGCTTTGACTAGAGGTTTTTTCCTTCTGCGGTTTAGACGAAGATGAGGAAGAGATTACTAAAGGTAACTCAAGGTGATCGAACGATGGTTGAGTACGAAGAATAATTTACTCAATTAGCAAATTTTTTGACCGATAAGGTATATATAGAGGAGGAACGAATAGTGAAGTTCTTGTAAGGATGATACTGGTGACTTCGGTAGCATTTGTTAGGGAACTCAACATTTTTGACTTTTACTGATGTGATGAATATGGCATTGTTAAACTGTTAGGAGTATCGTCTTCATTTAAAGGGAGTAAGAAATTATGGGACTCGGGTTCATCAAGTAGGATTGGAGGAGATGATGCCAGTGGAGCAAGATCATCACTGTAATGAGGTTATAAGCAGGGTTATCGAGGGTCGCAACAATGTTTTGTCCCTCAGGATGGTCAGGAAGGATTTTCTGGGAGATGTTTCTTTTTTGGAGAATTAAACTGTAGGAAGAAGGATTGTCCTAGAAGAAGTAGAGGGTAACTTTTTGAGAAAGTTTTGGATGTGCAACCCCTACAGTAGTTCATAGTCCAGTTGGACAAGAGAACTCTAAACAGGGATCCATTAATGAAGTGAGGTAATTGGAGTATGGAGGTATAAGCTAAATTATTCTCCCATGTGCTTAGGTTATGATTTGCGCAATAGTGGGAGCGCCGCATGTACGGTTTAGTGAGTTGTTTGCAGTAATGACCATGTTATGTATAGAATTTCCTTGGAGGGAGGAGTGAGAAAGTGTGGCTCTTAGATGGTATCTTTCGGGAGAATAGATGTTTTGCGACAGGCTAGTAGAGAGTCGTGTTTTTGGTTTTTGGGAGTACGAACTGTTAAGACGTGTTTGGTGGTAATTGATAAGGTTATATTTTTTATAGTTAGGCTAGATGCACGTGAGTGCATTGTTCTAGTTGTGGAACGATAGATCTTATGGCGATGCTTGGATGTGGTGTAAATGATTTTTTTTCTAAGAAGATTCAGGGTTTAGTAGGATCCTTATTGAGCGAGGAATTTAGCTCTTGGTTGTGCTATCTTTGAGAACTAGGTGTTGGTGAGAGCATCATATTTGTTGATACCTTGTGTTTTGAACATGAGGTGTTTTGATTTGGTATGTCGAAGGACACAAAACTATTTTACATTATATTATTTTATAGGCCTTCAGGCAATATCTATGGTTAGAAAATCTTTTACAAATCCTTAATCTTAATTCAACTGATCTCAATTTTTGACATAGCTACACAGTAGTGTATTAGGAGGGTTCTTTGTTTGGATTTCGCTTGCGAGACCTCCCCCGCATGAAATTAGCGAATGTCAGGAATTGAGAAGAGTTCAATCAGTGGAAATAGCGTAATGCGATTGTGTGGTGTGCTGTGGGCCTAATGGATCTCGATGAACAATGTTGTCAAGAAGTAGTGCATTGGGGGTGTTCGTTGTTTGGATTTCTCTTTGCGAGATTCCCCACACACGAAACATAGTGAAATATTGGGAGTGGAGAGAAATTTACTCCTTGGTACTGGGGTTATTCATTATGAGGTAGCAATTCTTTATGGGTATATGAAGATGATGTGAGACTATTTTAATAGTAATAACTTGTTAAAGTTAATAAGTAGGAATTTGGTGAATGCTAGTGAGAGATAGGTATGTAGACATTTACATATTGAGGTAGAAGTTCGGGCATAAATTTAGGAGACAATGGAAGGATACGGTTTCGGGTTATACTTGAGTTAGTAGGTTAAGTGGGTGTAGTCTATGTGTAGATTAATATTGAATTATCCGTAGAAGGTCTTAATTAGTTTAATTAGGGTTCATGTGCATACGCTTAGGTGAACGCTTTAGTCGAGGGGTGAGTTTGAGTCTCACGAGAGTGCGACTCCACTTTTATTATGAAATTGTGCATTAATAATTATTATGCATTTTAATACACTTACTATAAATGCTTTCACACCTCGGGCTCTGACCCATTTATATTTCTCTCTTGCTATATATATATATTGTTTACTACGGGTGTCCCACCGCAAGGATATCGGTGATGCTTTTCTATTTAGTGTTTTAGGAGCCGTAGGAGATGCGGATTGTTATGGGATTTTATTATATTCGCTTCCTACAGTTTGTAAATCTAGATAGGATTCATATTGTTTATCGGGTTTATACCTAGGGTTTATTTATATAAACTTTTATAATTCGTTCCTCTGGTTTGATGTATTATCTGTTACCCGACATCATATTCAGGTATATTTCTTTTATTGTACTTATTACGTTTTATGTTGAGTACATTCTTTTCTTGTTGTATGTGAGTACATTTTATCTTGATCAGTAGATATTATGTGGTTGGTTTGACGGTCCATTGTATAGCTTAAAAATTTTTGGCATCCACTTAATGTAGATTTTACGTAGTTAGCTAAGTTTAGTTAGTACCGTGAGTAGATACTGAGAATGATCCACTTGAGATTCCTGATTTAATTTAGTATAGGGCTGGACACCCGTTAGTATTTTAAGTGGGGTGTCACAATTTGTTCACTATCAACTGGTAAACTCAATAGATCAACACAAAGCAAAGGATCAAGTCGATTGAGACCTTTGCCTTTTACGTCACTCCTTAAGATACTCGAGAGCATATTTTTACATATTTATTTATTTCATTCATGTGGGGGATTGTTGGTATATTAGTACATATATATTTTTTGAATGAAATAAATGATTTGGGGTAAATGGCGATGTGACAAGTTTGTGGGATTTTGTGCTTAAGGACTTGGGTTCAATCCATAGGATACACACTGAACATTAATAGTCTTTGATTGGGCCTTTGAGACTTTTGGCTACTATTGAGTGCCATGATTTTTTACCCATTTACTATTTCATTTTTAACTAATTTTTAAACCTCTACCCACGTTTTTTTTTACCAAATTCTGAATAAAACAAAGGTTGCAACTTTGAAAAAATAGAATGAAAAATTCAACCTCTATCACTTTCTATGCAAAAAATTATTTGGCTATTTTCTGAATTAAATTTTGTATTCATTAATTATTTGGGAGTACTGGAGTATCCTGAGAGTTCTATGATTTAACATTAAGCTGGTGTTTAAGTCTGATCGTGGAATCCTATGAGGTATTTGCTCACGAGGCTGACAACTACAAATATCAGCGAGCAATTTCACCTTTTGGACATTGTGTCAAACACAAACCTTGATATATAAGTTCTTTTACTTTTATTTATTTCATATTTTGGGTTTTTCCATATATATTCTTCAATACTTTATCCAACAATCTAAAGGTGAAATTCTTATTATTCTACAACCTGCTATGGAAAATCCTAATGCAAAATACTCTGAAAAATCTAAACCGTTTGGTGGAAAGAAATTTAAGAGATGCCAAATGAAACTGCAAAATTATTATTCATGTAATTCTGGGTGAGGGTTATAAAATACACCAATGCTCATGATAAATTTTCTATAGAAAATGGAATGATTCATCAAGTTACCCCTCCTTTCTTACCTCAATCTAATCGTATGGCTGAAAGAAGAGACAAAAATATTAAGGATATGGTAAATTTTATGTTAACCACTTCGAGACTACCTTATAATATGCGGGGTGAGGAACTTCTTACTGTGTGTTATATTCTTAGTAAAATACCTTTTAAGAAAAGTGATAAAACTCCCTGTGAAATGTGAAAAAATATAAAACCTTCTTATAAACACCTTAAAGTGTGTGTGTGTGTGGTGGTGGTGATGGTGGTGGTGGTGGGGGGGGGGGGGGGTCCGGAGGCTAGATAAGGTTTCATTACTAGTACCTAAAAGAATTAAACTTAGCCCAAAGACAATTGATTGTGTTTTTATAAGTTATGCTAAAAACAGTAATGCATATAGGTTTCTTGTAATTGATTCTAAAAATCAATATATAAATAAAAACACTATTTTTGAGTCAAGAGATGCTGAATGCTATGAGGATAAATTTTATTTTAATGTGAGATGTGAGGGAGCTAGTAGTTGTGTTTCAATTGGTCCTAGTGTCAGAAATAAACCTTCGAATTCAGAAGAAATTCAAATTAGAAAAAGTAAAAGACCTAGGATAGCTACTTCTTTTGGTCCTGAATTTTTAATGAACTTAATGGAAAATGATCCTCTCACTTTTAATGATACAATGTCCTCACCCGATTCTACTTTTTTAAAAGAAGCTATAAATAGTGAATACGATTCTGTTATTTCAAACAACACATGGGAGTTAGTTGATTTGTCAAAATATATAAAATAATTGGATGCAAATGGATATTTAAGAAGAAGTTAAAAGCTAACGGTTCTATTGAAAAATTTAAGGCAAGATTTATAGCTAAAGTCTATAGGAAAAGGGAAGAAATTGATTTCTTTGACACCTACTCTCCTATTACTATCTATTAGGATTTTAATCGATATTGCTTCATTACATAATTTGATAATTCATCAAATGGGTATTAAAACTTTTTTTTTGAATGGAGATCTCGAAGAAGGAATTTATATGGATCAACCCAAGGAGTTTGTAGTACAAGGCCTAGATAATGAAGTGTGTAGAGTTAAAAAATCATTATATGGATTAAAACAAGATCCTAAGCAATGTCATGAAAAATTTGACCAAATAATGATATCTATTGATTTTAAAATTAATGAAGCGGATAAATGCTTTATAGAAAATTCAAGGATAATTCTTGTGTGATTATTTGCTTATATGTGGATGATATGCTTATTTTTGGAAGTGATATGGACGTAGTTATTAAAACTTAAAGTTTTCTTAAAAAAATTTTGATATGTAAGATTTGGGTGTCGCTGATGTAGAGAAAGTTCTTAGAAATTATAAACAATTTAATTGTATTCCTGTTAAAACACATCATGACCCTAGTTGTCACTTAAGAAAACATTTGAATCCTGGTGTATCATCATAAGAATATTCTAGAACTATTGGTAGTCTAATGTATCTTATAAACTGCACCAGACTTGATATCGCATATGCTATGGATAAACTGAGTATATATACTTGTAATCCTAAAAATGAACATTGGGATGCTTGGTTTAAAGTTTTGAGATATCTAAAATACATAATAAATTATGGTATTTATTATGTTAGATATTTTGCTGTAATTGAAGGCTTTTGTGATGCTAATTGGATTTCTGATAATGACGAATGTAAATCCACGAGTGAATATATTTTTTCCTTTCCAGGACGCGTTCTATCCTAAAAATCTACAAAACAAACTTGAATAGCGAGATCCACTATGGAGTCATAATTCATTGCATTGAATAAATCAAGCAAACACACTGAATGGCTAATGAATTTTATATTAGACATCATTTGTGGCCAAAACCAGTTCCAGCTTTGTACGTTCAATGTGATAGTCAAGCAACGATTGCAATATATTAACTCCTACAATGGAAAGTCTAGACATATCACGAGACAACTATTGATATATAGAGTTATAACTATTGACTATGTAAAATCAAAGGAAAACCAGGCAGATCCATTGACTATAGAGGTAGCTAGAGAGCTAGTTTATCAAACATCGAGAGAAATCAACCTAAGGCCTATTAATATCTAAATCACCCATGATGGAAACCCAACCTATATGACTGGAGATCCCAATATTTGGGTTCAGTGGGATAACAAAATTATACGAGTGATTTGTGGGGGAACTAACTTATACATTATTTAAAAAATGATTCCTATGATGTACTACCACTGCATCGATGGAGTATGAGGTTAAATCTCTTAGTGATTTCTATAAATTTTATACAGTGGGGTGTGAAATACTCTTGATAGAAGAACCTATATGAGTGTGGTAGTGGGGTCACTTCCTATGAGAATTGATTAGGCATAAATTCTTCACCTTTATTCCTTTAATTTACGTATTTTTATATTCCCGTGCATTGTAATTTATATTGATTTATCTCATATTTATTATACTTACCCTTTTTGGAAAGTATTTCATGTTTTTTGTATCTCTTATGTGTTTAGAAGTATGTTATGCAAAAAAGTGCGAAAGAGAACTCGACACAGTGAAAGAAACCAAGAAATGGGGAGTTCGATGGCATTTTCATAATTTATAGTAAGATTCTAGAGATGGGGACAACTATAAAGTTTAATATCTCTAAATTATAAGAAGACTGGAAAAAACGGTTACCCAATCCGAGCTACGGTGAAGAAGGTATGCCCATTTGAAGTTGCGAAAGAAATCCAAGGCAAAATCATTAAGGCTAAACTGAACCGATGGAGCAGAACTGAATCGAGTTGCCTTTTTTCACTTTCCAGATCCATAACAAAATTAGTCACACTTTTAAAATGTGACAAATTTCCAAAAGCGAAATTTTTATTTTGTTCTTATCTTTTAGCCAATTTTTTTTTCTCTTTGGAGACTCTTCTAAATGACCTAAGACTTATATATAGTCATATTAAGGCTATTTTAAGATAAATTTCATTCATGTAAAATTTCTTAATCAAGGAGGAACATCTAGGATAAGAATTTACATATTTTACACCTTAAATTCGAGAGTTTTTCGAGTTTTTCTTCATGATTCGATATCTTCTTACATGTTTGTGTTCTTTAATCTTTGTAACCTTTATTTCCATCATTTTGATTATTATTTCATTATGTTTTCATGCATGCTGATCTATATTTGCATAGAGATTAGGCTAGATTTTGTAATAACCCTCGCTTTTGAGAACCTATTTTATATTTATTTACTGTGTGAAGTAGTTATATAAAATGTTGGAATATGGAGTAAATATTAATTGAATGAGATAAAAGTTAATATTTACTAAATTTTTGCATATTTACTATATGTGTAAATAAATATCACCATGTTATGTTTTATAGTGTCATATGATTTAAATGACTTTTATGGTTTAAAATGAAACCGGAACTTGAAATGAGTTATAAAAATTTCCAAATGATAATTTGATGGGCGTAATTAGTCCCGAGATGTGCGCAATAGTCAAAATAAGTGCCATATTGTATTTTCATGTTTCGAGCAATTTTGACTGGTTTTAACTTAAACGCCTAGTTGCAAGTCATTTTAATGTGGTATTAATCATTTAAGTTGGGATATTAGACTTGAGCCATGATCTAAGTCTCCCAAAATTTTTCCATTTCTTCCACTACACACCTCAAGCCCTAGAGATGAGAAAGAGAGAGAGAGAAGTGTGGAGAAAGTAGAGAAAGAAGAGAAATTGAAGAGTTTGGCTTGGAATCATCACTACTGAAGGAACATACGAGTCTACAACCCTAAGGTAAGTTTTCTACTTGCTAATATATGGTTTAAGATGGGTAAATTGTGTGATAATTGTGTATTTGGGAGATTTGGGAAAATATTGGGTTTTGATGTATATGTGGGTATTTAAATCATTAGATCTTGGATTGGTAGGATTTGAATGAATTTAGTGTGTTTGTTGAGGTTTGGAAATGTTGTTGGTATATTGTAGATGTGGTTAAGGCAAGAGAGACAAAGGTTTGAAGTTAGGCCTTCGGTTTAGCTTTGTGGAAGAAGAAAGTGTTCTAGGTATGCTATAACCGGTCGACCGCGGTCCCAGGACCGGTTGACCGGGCCTTCGGGGGAGGGCACACTGCTTTCCCACAAGGGCATAATTTTGGTGGGCGGTCGACCGCGATTCCCTGATCGGTCGACTGGCCCCTCTGACCCGAGCTTTCTGTTTTTCTTCTTAGGAAAAATTTTGAGGCGCGGTAGACCGCGGTCTCAGGACCGGTCGACCGGTCCACTATTTTCCACCCCCAAACCTTATTTGTTCCCTAGTTCTCCTCTTCTAAGATAGGGACATAGAGACCTTCTTGTATGAAGTAAACTTAGAGTCCTAGATGAGTTCGTTGACTAACCTATGTTAGGAATAGTTCATGTGGGGGTTATTTCGGGGGTGTACAAATTGAGGTTATGCATTTATTTCCTTTAGTCAATTATTAGGATTCTGGGAGTTATAAGACCATACTTGGAGATTTTAGGGGCTCAATTGAGGTATATAAAACCTTGTGACATGTAGAGATATTGTGAATTCTTGAAGAATAATTCGGGACTTAAAATACTTTGTATACTAATGAGAATATTCAATGATTATGGTTTCGGATAAAATGAAACATACATATGAAAAATGGAAATGAAAATGAATATAGTAAATGATAATTTACTTAAACACACCTCTCTAAATGCTATCATAAGGGAAGTTCACGTGTGAGGTAATGTCCCCGGACTAATGAACGCATGGAGACTATAGTCCTCGGCCATATGATGGATTGTTATATGTTTTATTCTGCGTTAGTGAGGTAATTCTGGGTGTGTCTATGACTCACTTTCAGGCATATGGCCACTTCTAGACGTTGCGTTAGGTTCCCAGGTTGTCTTGTTGATAGGCCCTGGAAGATGATAGTCATTTAGGGGCGCGACCAGTGGAGAAACTCGGAGAGGCGGTCTTAGAATCATTATATGTAAATGAATATAACAATTCTTAATCAAGCGGGACTCGATGTATGAGAAATACCACAAAGAGCATATGACATTAATTATATTCCTGATAAGGAATGGAAAGATGAAATGAAATGGTGAAAAATGATGTAGACTTTTAGTTAATGATGTCTAATTATATCCTCTTGCATAACTAGAAAGAAGTTATAGACGTTTAAATTGTCCTCTTATACTTTGAGATTATGTTGTTAGATTCTTATCTTTATCATTCACGATTAACTGTTCATAACTGCCATACTTTTTATTCATATGGTGATCATATAAAACCGGGCCTTGACCCGTTCATTTTTCTTATTGTGCATGAACCTTGTATCCGTTCAGGTGCTCCACCGCAAGGATGCCCGTTCCGACCTTCCTACTCCGGTGCTTTTGGGGAGCCGTAATACTTTGCGGGTATTACGGGATATGTTGTTAGACGCCTTCATTTTTGTATTCTAGTTATGATCGGGTTTTTCACTCGGGCGTGTGGCCCAAAATTTTGTAATTGTATAATGGATGTATTATGTAACTTAAATTAAAGTTGGTGACTATGTTGTATGTACCTAATGACCGACAACATATTCGGTCCTTTATTGTATACTTGTTGTTGATGTAATATAAGTTCTTTTGGAATTCCACTTTCTCTTCAGATTGGGTTGTTTAAATTATTTTCTTAACTTGTAATAAAACTAAAATTTTAGCAACTCATTTTCTGAATTATTGTGTGGTTTTCCCGTATACTTATTATTTTGTTGTGATGCTGAGAATGATTCCATCCATGATTCCTGTTATATTGGAGTATCGGGCTAGCCACCCCATATTTTGGTGAGCGGGTTGTCACAGATTTCTAAGGGTTGGGTGCATGAACCCAACACGATGTGTGGTTTGCATGATTATAAAATTAGTCCTCTAAATTTAATAATTGATTGAATCGTGTTGATTGGTTGTCACAATCGTCCTAGGACTTTTTACCTCATTTGCTCTAGGTAATCAGGGTGTTTAACAGTGCGACGCACATGTAAGCTATGTAAACGCTTCTTTACTCTTACTCTTGATTATGTATGATGCGGGCTTGTACCCTCATATATGTAATGCTTGAGATTAATAAAGACTGGGTTTAATCAATTATCTAATTTACGACTTACTTTATATCTGGTAAACATACTAGAGTTTGGGGGATTGTATTCCAACCTATTTTCTCATTCATTTTACTTAGTTCTTAATTAATATAGTCTTGCATGCTTATTTTAATTTATAGTTCAATTGATTTGCATTTAGTTGTTAGATAATTTTCAAATCAAAATCATTTTTCTTTCTTTTCTTTTAGAGTCAACCTTAGGATTTGTCTTCCTTTCCTACGTCGTCATGAGCAATCATCCAATTCCCCGAGGATTCGACCCCAACTTACCGGGATTATTACTTCAGCGATCGGTTTGCACTTGAACTGTAATTAACACGCACTAAAGATACATTTGTAGTCGCATAAAGTTTTTGATGCCGTTGCCGTGGAATTAGGCAGACTAGTAGGTTAGGTCGGTCAATCTCTAGTTTGACTTTATTTTAAAAAAAATATAAAAGTAAAAAGGAAAAAAATGCATGTCACGTTTTTGAACTGCCCACATTAAAATGTTTTATTTTAACTCATTCAATGTCATTAGTTGTTATGACAATAGTGGGAATAAGGAAGTCGAGATTTATGAATAGTGGATTACTAAAACTGAAAAATAAGTCTCAAAATTACCCACCCAATACTATAAGTGATGCCATCCAAATCCTTGAAAATGAAAGGCATAAAAATAAATGGTTGAAAATAAATATCGGGAATAAAATCATTTTCAACCTTTTTATTTTCAAGAATCTCTGCCTTGACCTATTACCGTTGGTGAGAGCCTTCTAATGCTTGAGTATAAAGGGCTTGAAAATAAATATCGGGAAAAAAATCATTTTTAGGAGCAAGTGTTGGATGCATTATTCGAATCCAATGATGACCTTTTTTCCAATATTTTTGAAGCTGAAGAACATTTTTAACTAAATGAGGAATCCAAGGTTATAGGGCCAAAGAGGCCTACTTTGGAAGAAGAAAAAAGTCTTTTTCTCATCAGGCAAACATTGAAATTTCTTTCGACCCAAAGCGTGATCAATATCGATTATGGTCTGGTTATGGAAATTGCATTTTGCGATGAGCGGAGTTTTTATTTCAAAAGCTCAGAGGAGGCCGAGACTTGCGTTTCATGTAAAAAATTTGAGGAAGAAATCATTGATAGTGATCCAAGTACTTTTGAATTTCAACCTCTTATAAATATTTCAAAATCAATTGAGGTTGAAGATCCTTTATTTCCTTGTGTCCCCACTATTGTCTAACCATTACAGCTATCACAAGAGTCAGATGAAAGTCTTGGGGATTGATATGCCCTAAATGCACTCCCTCGGCTCAGAGACATCAACCTCGGCCATGGAGATGGCCGATGTTAGAGGGGTCTTAGATCAACAACCAGTGGTCTCATCCAAATCAAGGTCAGCCATAGACGACGTTGCTAGCTACCTCGGCAGGTGAGGTCTCCATAATCCACATAGGAGGTTATCCATCCGGTCATCCAAGGCTTGCAACCTCGGCTTAATTTAGGACGAGGTTCCCATACCATCATCACAACGAATCTCGATTGGGGATCAGCAGAGGTTCCTTCTACGTCACCATTACCTCGGCCAAGGCCGATGTCACAACCCAATTCAGCTTTCCCACTGAGCCAAGGTCACTACCTCATCCTCTTCCAGGCCGAGGTTGGGACCATTCACAGATGGCCAAGCCATTATCAGTATACGTATTATTGGGAACTCGTGTACACAATCAGTTATAACCGAATCATTCCCCTCACGTGGGGGAATATTGAGGTCATCATTATCCACATGAGATCAGCCAGGTGTTATTCTCATACTGGTTTGATCCTCATGAAAATGTTCATTGCATGCCTGGGGGGTACATTACACCCCCCAGGAACTATATATAGAGGTCATCCTCTACCTTGTAAAGGATCCGAAATGGGCAACCATAACTGAAACTCTGTCTAAATATAGAGTAGAGAGAGAAAGCTCGAGAGATTGTATCCATGGCCATTAGTGACCTCATACAGTGATATTAATCACACACTTGCACAGTGGACGTAAGCCTAATTGGTTGAACCACTTACATGACTGTGTTCATATTCTTCTCCTCACCTCCTTCTATTGTATGCTCTTACTGTCAAACTATCATTGTTAACATTGAATTAAGCTTGAGAACACCTTAGAGGGTGGTGCTATTTTAGGCATCATCATTTTGGCGCCGTCTGTGGGAACGAGAGGCTATCTCTTTCTAATCTCTTGCTTAACCTCACCGGAGACTCTGGTGGTGAACCAAGCCTCACCCCTTGTGTGGAGCTATTTCACCATTGAAAGAGGTCCTGTAAGGTATTAAGCTCAACTACTACACCAGTTCTTTTGTGCTAACACATAGCACCAGAATTACCATCGCCTCTTTCATTGCCTGGGGCTGGTGGACCTAGCTCCAGCCAGGTACCACTCCAATCCTAAATGGTGGAGGTGGCCACAGCCTTGAGGTCTTTGGATGCAACACAACAAGAAATGTAGGAGCAATTTGCACAGCTCAACTAAAATATGATGAGGCTACCTGGAGTCTCACCGAAAATGATCACTCCGGCGGCTGTTCAGCCTCATCCTGATGCCAGGGGACCACCCCAAGCACCGCGGAAAGACCAACCTACACCCCATTGGAGGAGGGACGTTACTGACCCAAGGCGCTTGCCCCTGGGGAGGCATGGAAACCCTTGCCCTGAGGATAGGTATGATGAACTAGAGGCGGAAGATGTCTGAGAAGATTATTGGGAGCCATATGAGGTTTCGAACAATAAAGTTCGTCCTATCCACCGGAGCCAAGGTTGTGGGGGATGAAGGGGTGAAAAAGCACAACAAAGAGGGTCAACTTTTGACCGATTAAGCATAGGGCTGGCCTTCGAAAGGCTCAGCCCAGTAAATGACCAAAGACAAAGCTTTCAAGGTCGAGAAGTGCAGCCGGCTCACAAAGGGAAGATAGACAACATTAGCCTCAACCGGGATGAGGAAGAGACTGAGAAGAGGCCAACAGCAGATGTTGTACTGTGGCTGGGGAACCCTGAGTCCACCCTTTGGAGGTGGCTGGGGACAACCTCGACCAAGACGACGTTTCAAGACCATGGAATGACTCCATCCAATGCCTTGAGGACAAGACACTACACCAAAATGACAAAATTGTCACCTTTTAGCCGGCCACCCTTATCAAGGTCATTGACCATGACAAAAAACACGCGTTTTATGTCACGGTCATTGACCTTGACACGAACGTGACAAAGAATTGTCACGGTCATTGACCGTGACAATTCTTTAAATAATTGTCACGGTCAATGACCTTGACACGACCGTGACAATGGTCCCAGCAAAAACCCTTTCCCCCTTCTTTTTTCCCTCCCGCCGTTCCCTCCCTCTCTCTGTCTCTCGACGCTGCTCTCTCTCTCTCTCTACTTTCAGGTTTAATTCTCTCTCTCCCATTTATATATATGTTTGTGTGTATATATATGTGTGTATGTGTGTATATATGTGCGTGTGTGTGTGCATGTGTGGGGGGTGGGGCAGGATGGGGGTAGGGGGTGGGGTAGGGTGGGGGTAGGGGGTTAAAAATGTAAATAAATAAGTAATTTTCTATAAATTTCCAAAAATAATATCCAAAAATGTAAATGTAAATAATATCCAAAAATAATATCGAAAAATGTAAATGTAAATAATATCCAAAAATATTGGGTAACAATTTATTTTCATTCAAAATAAATAAGTAATTTTCTACAAATTTCATAAAAAAATGAAGGTCGGCTTAATATGTGATTTAAGTGTGAAATAATCGCTATATACTTATACTAATGGAGAAAAAAACCATATATGGAGTTTTTTGTTGACTTTATATGGTGAAATAATCACATGACTTTATATCCATCAAATAAAAGCATGAAAACTAAAAAACTACAACAAGGGTTAAAATGGCATCCGAAGTTGCTAAAAGCATGGAAAAATAAAATATTTTTTAAGATTTGTGGTGAATAACTAATGTTAAAAAAAGTATTACTTTAGTCATTAAATTACTTTTTGAATTCGGGCGATGCGCATAAATTTGTAGTAATTGTCTTATAATAAAGATCAATTTGTCTATGTTGTTGAAAAATTTGATCAAATTGGTGAGCCCTTCATATTTTAAAAATGTTGTTTTTATTCCTATTTAACTTTTCTTTCTATACACCCGTAATTATATTTAAAGTTTAATAAAATAGGAGTTATAGAAAGAAAAGTGGGGCTTCCATAATCTTACTTTGTCACAATTAATTTATATGCCTCAAAGTTATTTTATCACTCTTAGTTTATATTTGTGATAATACTTTATTAAAGATTTTTATGGGAACTTGTTATACTAGAACTTAGATGAACACTAAGTATTTAGATTGTGTAAAATTCTTAAAGTAATGTTAAGGGACTAAAAGACCCAAGACAACTGGCTAGTAAGTCACGGACCGAAAAATTTATGACGGGTGATGAAAGCCCGTAAACATGTTGGGGTGGGGGTGGGGTGGGGGTGGGGTATGATTTAAATTGAAAGAAGATATGAGAATTTTATTAAAGATTTTTATGGGAACTTGTTATACTAGAACTTAGATGAACACTAAGTGATGAAAATAGCCCTTAAAATTGAAAATATTATATCTGTACTAATAACATTTTTTTACAGCAAATGTCTCCTTTAGATATTAAGGCGAAGATGATGATGCTGTTTATGATGATGTCGTCTGGGGTCGGTGGTAGTGGAGGCGACGAGGGCTCTTCCGCCCCTAGGCTCCCCAAATATGGAAAATATGGGATTACCGTCGAGAACAAATCGGAGATATTAGCGAGATCCCTCATTCTGCTAAAGACGGTCATCGGCCCGGGGTTTATGAGTTGGAAGGAGGTGCCATATGAGCTCAAGTTAGCTGTTTGGGCGGCACTACAGGTAATATATTTATATTTATATTTATATGAATATATTTATATTTATATTTATATTTATTCGCAACTAACGTTGTATTTGTTGGACATGAACAATTCAACTTGGATCCAAAGCTACGCGATCCCGTGTTGGAGCAGATTAGGGAGCAACTCAAGTCGTGGAAAAAAAATATGCGGGCACGGTACTTTGGGAAAACACGAGAGTCGATTATCCAATGGCGTGAATCTGTCCCCCCAAGGAGCCGATCTCATTGGCACAACGACAGAAGTTCATTGACAATGAGATCGAGGATCGGCAATTGGCATCTCGCCAAACGGGGAGGGAAAATCGGGCAAAAAAGACGGACGTGCACTACTCCGGCCGGACCTCTTACGCCGAGGTGGAGCATAGGATGCAGGTAAGATTTAATTTTTCTATAACTACAGAAATATATTATTCTTCATTATTTTACTTTGCGGGGCCGTTCTAATTTTACTTTACTTTATTTTATTTCAGGGGGTAGGGAGTGGGCCAGGGGGTAAGCAACATAGGCTCGATACTTATGTGGCTCTTCGGACGAAGAAGGGGAAGGACAAGGAGGTGTCCTCGAGCGTCGCGAACACGATTGTAAGTAATCCGACAGTTTAATTTTTGTTAATTACGTTATAATTTTTTAGTTTACTTATTTTACTAATCATGTGCTTTTTTTCGTTTCAGGCAAAGCTTAAGGAAGTGCATGAGTCGCAGTCTGATGCCGACAAGACATCTTTGTCCACAGATGCACTCAGCCAAGTGCTTGGCTCTGATCGCAAGGGGAGGACAAGGGGGGTGAGCTCGCGGGTGGCCAAATATAGGATCATTGGATTGGAGACGAGCGACACCGGGTTGGCTCGAACGGTGGATTCACACGATGCGAAGCTGTCCCGTTTGGAGGCGACGGTCCAAGATATGTACGCATTCATGAAGCGTACGTTGGGCGAAGACCGTAAAGGGAAAGGGAAAGGGAAAGAGAAGGCAGTGGAGGAGGAGGTGCGGGAGGACGAGGCGCAGGATGACGAGGATGTGGACCTCGTTGCTTCATCACCGATACGTTCGTACTTCGATGATCCACTTCCCTATTTGGCTCCCTTCAACAGACCAATGTCGACACTTGGTTGGCCGAGCGTGTTCATATTGGACGTATTTGATGGCCAGCGGATAGGGCGGGGGTTGTGGGACCCGAATATCGTCCAGGATGGAATAGTTCATGGACGTGCGCTTCAAGAGATGGAGTCCAGGGTGCTCGTCACGCATGTCATACCCGGGAAGGAGAACTCCCTATTGTGGTTGCGCGAACAATGCGGCACGACGTATATTAGTGGGTGCGTCAATTTGTATGTCGTGTGACCTACTCACCTCCTCAGTTTTAACAATACACCAGGCATGTAGTGACATTGTTTTAAGTTTGAATTGAATTGTTTTAAGTTTGAATTGAATTGTTTTAATTTGTTACATTTGAATTATATCGTGATGCATATTGTCTCTATTTGAATATATATTTGCCTTATCTTTAGTTTGTTTGGATATATGATGTTTGGATACTGCTGGGCAGTGGCAGTGGCCATACTGCCCAGTAGATTTTTTTAAATTCTAGCCAGAATTGTCACGGTTATTGACCGTGACAAAAGTTATCACGGACGTGTCACGATCAATGACCGTGACAATTTTTTTTAAAAAGGGTCACGGCTTTGTCACGGTTATAAACCGTGACAAACGTGCACAGTCATTGATTGCGGCACGACCGTGACACAAACTGCGAGTTTTGTGTCAAGATCAATGACCGTGACACGACCGTGACAAAAAAAGTTGTCTCGCCTCGAAATGTCACGGTCATTGACCTTGACAAGTTGGATTTGTCAAGGTCAATGACCTTGACAAATCGACAGATTTGGTGTAGTGAGATTGGAGATCTCATTAAAAGTCGAGATCCGCTGCAAAGAGGTTTCTCAGAGGTCTCTCCATTCGTGGCTAAGATAGTAAGCTTCCCTACCCCATCTAAGTTCAAGCCACCTACAGTAACTCCCAAGTATGATGGTAGCACCAATCCTATACATCATATTGAGATGTACCAGTCAACCGCGGACATTTATTCAATACCAGATGAGATGAAGTACTAGGCCTTCTCCGGGACTTTGTTGGGAGCTGCACACATATGGTTTACTTCTCTTCCCAATAATTCAAATGAGAACTTTAAGGGCTTGGATGAACGGTTCATTCACAATTTCTTCTTTGGGGTAAGACCTCAAACGAAGACCACCCACCTGTTGTATGTCAAGAAAGACAAGCACGAGAGCCTAGGAGACTACATTGCAAGGTTCAACAAAGAAAAACTTGAGGTTGAAGATTACGAAGAGAATATTTCCATGACCTCCCTTATAGGAGGTCTTTAGAAAGGGAAATTGTTGTGGAAACTTGCGGAAGACCCTCCAAAGTCCATGGAAAAGCTATTAGCAACTGTGGGGAAGGTCATGAACACTGAATAGGCCATGTACGCTAAGTATGAAGATGAGAACGGTGGTAGCAGCGGAAAGTTCCAAAGAAAGAAGGATGGAAAGAAGAGGTCAGTTGATGACAAGTTTGCACATTATACCCCTCTTACTGTAAGCTGCAAAAACATCCTCAATGACATCAGGAATGACTGGTCCCTAAGATGGCCAGAGAAGGTGAAGGCCCCTCCACATAAGAGGATCCATAACTTATGGTGTGAATTCCACCAAGGCCATGGCCATATAACAGATAAGTGCTTAGCTTTAAAGGATGAGATCGAGAAGATGTTAAAGTCAGGAAAGTTGAGGAAATATTTTGATGGCAAAGCTCCCAAAAGGGGAAGAGATGACCCTAAAAATGAGAGACACAATATGTGTCGTGACGATACCACATTAAGAAGAGATGGTGACTCAGATGGTGATGACAAAGACAACCCTGACCTCCCACCAACGGATGATAACACCCCCGTAAAGAGGGTTGGTATGATCTCCTTTGGTGTTAACACCATATAAGGAGGACTTGCAGGGGGTTGTTCTGAAGTGGCTGACCGAAAAGCTCATGTGGCAGAGGCCAAGTCAGTAATTAAACTTAAAATAGTAAATCTGACGTCTTCCGAGACAAAGCATAAGAGAAAGAAGGCGGACATGGACACTCTCATAGTTGGATACTCCTGACTCGACTTCAAAGGCATCTTAGCTCCACACGATGACCCTTTGGTAATCACAATAAGGGTTCATGGATGTGAGGTACCGAGAATTATTATAGATAGAGGAAGTTATGCAGATATGATGTTCTGGCCCTGCTTTAAAATATTAGGCCTTAGCAGAGCTAGGCTGGTACCCTATCATCATCCGTTAATGGGGTTCAATGGTGAAAAGGTCCATCCATTGGGTATGTATGAGATGGACGTACGAATGGGAAATGAGTGACCTAAGAAGTTAACCCGGAAGATCAATTTCTTCGTTATGGATGAAAATGTATTCTCGGCCTATAACCTCATCATAGGAAGAGTAGCCCTTAAAGAGTTTGAGGTCGTGCCGTCGACGGTCCACCAAATGCAAATGCTAAAATTCTCGACCCCCTATGGGGTAGGGGAAGTGCAGGGTGACCAGACCACAGCACGAGAATGCTACTTCAACTCTACTAAAGAGAGAGAGGAACATAAGAGAGAAACTACCACTTATAACATTGATACACTAGACCCCAGAGATGAAATAAAGTTAAAGAAAGGAGAGGCCGCAGAAGAGGTAGAATCCATCATCCTAGATGAGAACGAACTGGAAAAAACCGTCTAGATCGGGAAAGCCTTAAAAGCGGAGATCAAGGAAGAGCTAATAAGTTTCTTGAGGAAGAAGCAGAGTGTCTTCGCTTGGAGCCACGCTGAGATGCCTGGCATTGACCTTGAGGTAATGTGCCATAAACTTAACGAAACTGAGGATGCTAAGCCCATCAAACAGAGACGGAGAGTATACTCTAGGGAGAAGTACGACGTCATCTGGGAAGAAGTCAGCAAGTTGGAAGAGGATGAATTCATCAGGGAAGTGATGTATCTGGAGTGGTTATCAAACGCATTCATTGTTCCCAAAGCCAACGGAAAGTGGAGAATGTGCGTAGATTTTACTGACCTGAACAAATCTTGCCTAAAGGACAGTTATCCCCTACACTGGATCGATCAGATGGTAGATGAAATGACAGGACATGAGCTCATGAGCTTCATGGATGCATACTCAGGTTACAAACAGATCTTCATGGATGCTGAAGACTCGGAGAAAACTGCCTTCATCACGGACAAAGGGATATATTGCTATAAGGTTATGCCCCTTAGATTGAAAAATGCGGGGTCAACTTACCAACGTCTTGTGAATAATATGTTTGAGGCCCAAATAGGCAAGACTATGGAGGTGTACGTAGACGATAAGCTAATGAAGAGCTTAAAGGCCTATAACCCATGTGGTAGACCTAGAAAGGACATTCGATACCATGGACTTATACAAAATGAAACTCAACCCAACGAAGTGTGTCTTCGGGGTAGGAGCTAGGAAATTTCTCGGATTTATTTTCAATCAGAGGGGAATAGAGGCGAACCCTGAGAAAATCAAGGATTTGCTCGACATGAAGACACTAAGGAGTATTAAGGACATTCAGAGACTGACTGGAAGAGTGGCTGCGCTTAACAGATTTTTTTCAAGAGCGACGAATAAGTGTCTTCCATTCTTTAAAGTGCTTAGAAAGGCCTTCGAGTGGGACAAAGAGTGTAAGGAAGCTTTTGACCATCTAAAGTGTAAAATCAGAGGGGAAGGCAGGGAATCATGTTGGAAGGGGGTTTCTCATCATACGAAGACATCTAGAATCTCTTCATCGATGAGTCTTCTTGTAAAAGTGGAAGTGGTGCGAGGCTGATACTCTCAGCCTCGGATGGTACCAACATCGAATATGCCCTAAGGTTTATCTTCAAGGCATTAAACAACGAGTCAGAATATGAGGCCATGATTGCAGGCCTCTCCTTAGCAAGGACCCTTGGGATAAGAGAACTCCTTCTTTATAGTGACTCAAGGTTGGTTGTTAACCAAGTATTGGGGGTTTATGAGGCCAAGGTTGAAAGAATGGCCAAATACCTGAAGAGGGTAAGAGTGACGTTAAAAGATTTTGAAGAGGTAAAAATAAAGAGAATACATCGACAAAATAAAATCCATGTTGATGCATTAGCAAGGTTGGCTTCGGCGATAAGGACAGATATAAGAAGGACAGCCCCAGTAGAGATCTTGCCTAAAACGACCATTGAAGAAGAAGAGGTCAGTAACCCTTGATTAAATTTAAACCTAGGGGAATCATGGATGGATCCCCTGATCTGATATATCAGAGAGGGGGAGCTACCATAATCAAAGCTAAAAAGGAGGAAACTGAGGTACAGAGCTGCAAAATTCTCAATGGTAGGAGATGTCCTGTATAAGAAGGGATTCCTATCACCTCTCCTTAGATGCGTTCATCCCACAGAAGTTCCCCATGTCCTACAGAAGGTACACGAGGGTTCTTACTCCAGTCACATAGGAGGGAGACCTTTAGCGAAGAGGATTATCACGCAAGGATACTGGTGGCCGACCTTGGCCAAAGATGCTGCAGCTTACGTTAAGAGGTGCGGTAAATGTTAGAGATTCTCCACTATTCCACATTAACCTCATCAGCCTATGACGTCAATCAGTTCCCCTTGGGCATTCTCAGTATGGGGAATTGACTTAGTAGGACCCCTGCCAAGGACCGTAAATAACTACCAATTTCTGATAGTCGCTATTGATTACTTTTCCAAATGGGTAGAGGCTGAATCGATGATCACGATTACAGAGAAGAAGACCTTCCAATTTATTTAGAAAAACATCATATGCAGACATGGCCTCCTAAACACCCTCATCTCGGACAACGGAACCCAATTCAAGAATTTTTTCTTGGAAAAATACTGCGAAAGACTTGGGATAAAGCAATTTTTCTCTTCTCCTAGTCGACCTCAGGCAAACGGTCAGATCGAAGTCACTAACAGAACAATCCTCAATGGGATCAAGAAGAGGTTGGAAGAGGCTAAGGTAAGATGGACTGAAGAGGTTTATACTGTGCTATGGGCCTATAGAACGACGGCTAGGACACCAATGGAGGAGATCGCGTTTATGTTGTCACATGGCTCAGAGGCCATCATACCAATATAGGTAGGACTCCCTACTCATAGGGTTCAGACCTATGACCCTGAGAAGAATGAGGAGTAGAGAAGACTCGACCTAGACTTGATTGAAGAGAGAAGGGAAGACGCAGAAGTTAGGCAGGTAGCTTACTAGCAAAGAACATCAAAATTCTACAATCAAAGCGTAAAGTCAAGACCTATGGCTATAGGGGACTAGGTGTTGAAGAAGACGTTGCGGAAGGTGAACAAGCTTCACCCAAATTGTCATGGTCCTTACAAAGTGATTGAGGAGGTTGTACCTAGGACCTATAGGCTAGAAAACCTCGAAGGGGAACCTTTCTCCAACCCTTGGAATGCTGATCATCTAAAAAAGTATTACATATGATGTTACCAAGGCTTTTATGTAAATGTATCATCTTATGAAGAGATTATTAATAAGAAGACCAGTTACTGTGTCAATACTTGGTTCATTATGCTCGAATGGTAAAATTTTATGGGGATGACATCTTATTTAATGACCTCAGACCTTATAACATCATGATTTGGTGACAAGGTCCGAGGTCAGACATCATACTTGGATGACCTCAGACCCTAGACATCATTAATTTGGTGAAATTTATTTATGGGGATAACATCTTAGTTGATGACCTCAGACCTTATAACATCATGATTTGGTGACAAGGTCTGAGGTCAGACATCATACTTGGATGACCTCAGACCCTAAACATCATTAATTTGGTGAAAATTATTTATGAGGATAACATTTTACTTGATGACCTCAAACCTTAGAACATCATGATTTGGTGACAAGGTCCGAGGTTAGACATCATACTTGGATGACCTCAGACCCTAGACATCATTAATTTGGTGAAAATTATTTATGGGGATAACATGTTAGTTGATGACCTCAGACCTTATAACATCATGATTTGGTGACAAGTTCTGAGGTCAGACATCATACTTGTATGACCTCAGACCCTAGATATCATTAATTTGGAGAAAATTATTTATGGGGATAACATATTAGTTGATGACCTAAGACCTTATAACATCATGATTTGGTGATAAGATCCGAGGTCAGACATCATACTTGGATGACCTCAGACCCTAGACATCGTCAATTTAGTGAAAATTATTTATGGGGATAACATCTGAGTTGATGACCTCAGACCTTATAACATCATGATTTGGTGACAAGGTCTGAGGTTAGATATCATACTTGGATGACCTCAGACCCTAGACATCATTAATTTGGTGAAAATTATTTATGGGAATAACATCTTAGTTGATGACCTTATACCTCATAACATCATGAATTGGTGACACGGTCCGAGGTCAGACATCATACTTGGATGACCTCAGACCCTAGACATCATCAATTTGGTGAAAATTATTTATGGGGATAACATCTTAATTGATGACCTCAGACCTTATAACATCATGATTTGGTTACAAGTTCTGAGGTCAGACATCATACTTGGATGACCTTAGACCTTAGACATCATTAATTTGGTGAAAATTATTTATGGGGATAACATCTTAGTTGATGACCTCAGAAATTATACCATCATGATTTGGTGACAAGGTCCGAGGTCAGACATCAAACTAGGATGACCTCAGACCCTAGACATCATTAATTTGGTGAATATATTATGGGTATAACATCTTAGTTGATGGCCTCATACCTTATAACATCATGATTTGGTGACAAGGTCTGAGGTCAAATGTCACACCTGGATGACCTCAGACCATAGACACCATTAATTTGGTGAATATATTATGGGAATAACATCTTAGTTGATGGCCTCAGACCTTATAACATCATGATTTGGTGACAAGGTCTGAGGTCAGACATCACACTTGGATGACCTCAGACCCTTGACATCATTAATTTGGTGAATATATTATGGGGATAACATCTTAGTTGATGACCTCAAACTTGAGAACACATTGCCTGATAGAGAGAACCATTCAAAAAACATCCATCAGATAAAGAAATAAATCCCTCCTCGGAGGTTGATATAAACAAAGAGTTATGAGTTAGAAGGTAACTATGTTTGCAATCAGAGGTGACAGTTTAAAATGTATAATAGAAAGTTACAAAAAGCTTCACAAAAATGGCCTAAGGGTTTGCAGCTACATTGTGAGCATCCTCGACCTGGCCGATGTTGGTCACCTCGGCCCCATCATCTTGGAGATTGTCACCCTCAGTCTCTGTAACATCCAAAGGCACAGTCTATGCAGGAGAAATATCTTCCTCTTCAACCTCTTGAAGGGTCTGGGAAAACTGAGGATTGGTAAAACCCAGACCAATAAAATCAGAGGCTTTCAAGCTCGCTGACTCCTTCTCCTTAGCGTCTACCCATATTCCAGTTGCCTTAATACCTCTTTTGAGTATTCAAAGACAAAGTTGATGAATTCATCAGAGACTTTGTAATCAGACAGGATCCCCTTAGAAACATCCTCAAGGGCTGCCTTCACTGTAGAATCAACCTTCTTCTGGAGAGTGTCATACTTGGCCTTCAGAGCAGAGGTGTGTTCATTTTTAAGTTTGGAGATATTTTTCTCCAACTGCTTAACCTTCTTGTCAGAACCCTCAAAGGCAGACTTCAGATGATCTACCTCAGTGTTTAGAGTATCCTGCACCTTCTCGACCTCTTGGCCTTTCTCGATGAGGGGAAACTTCTTCAAAGTCTAGTTGGAATGATGGTGCATAGCAACGAGGCCCTGCAAATGAAGAAATCAAATGTATAAGGTCAAATTCAAAACAGAGGTTACACTTCAAAATTAAATTGAAATCTAAAATTTTACCTGAATGGACTTATGAAGGCTAAACTCAACCAGTAGTGGAGTATCCATGGAGCGACAAAAGTGTTTGTCAGCATCGGTCATAGCAGAGCCAATGGCATCCAACGCCTACAAACTGTGGCCTATTATACTATCATTAATTTTTAGCTGCTCTAGACGACCAGACAATGCATCTTCAGAGCATATGGGGATGGCCTTTTGGGCCTTACTTTTCCTCTGATCCTCAGGGGAAGTGGTTGTAGTTTTCCTCTTTGTTTTGGCGTCGGCCTTGGACTTGCCGACACTCTTCTTAGGTGGGGGAGAAGGGGGTGCACTCAAGTCTTCCTTATTCACCAGCTTTGTGAGACTTGGGGCAGACATCTCCCAGATATCATTTGAGATGCCTTCAGGACGTTCTGCAAATGGAAAGGTCTGAGTTTGAGGATCAGAGAAAAATTCAGAGGTTTAACTTGATGAAATAATAAAATAAGCACTTACGAAGCTCGGTCAGAGGAATCCCCCCAAGGCCAGTCTCAGAGAGATATTAGGGGGTCATCAGATGTTCGAACTTGTCCAATATACCATGCTCTCCCTGATCTTGAAGGTCTTTTACTCTTTGAAGATTATTTTATCTTAGCCGAGGGTCGGCCTTTGCAGCCATTGACACCTTGCCCCATATAAGGGGTATCCTCGGCTCTAAGTTTGAATAGGGGTCACAAGGGCCAAATTCCCATGACCCTGAGGCAAAGAAATACCGCGGCTTCCAATTATGATTACTAGTTTGGGTGACTTACAATATCTTCTTAGTTGACTTATGAGCTAAGAAATGGTAATATCTCAGATGATTCCTGGTAGAAGAAGGGATGTAGCATCCGATGAAGACCTGAACAGGAAGGTCTGAATGATGGACTGCCCTCCATAAGATAATAGCTCCTATTATCACCCCCCAGGCATTGGGTGACAACTGGGAAGGAGCTAAGCTGATGTAGGAATGTATGGCCCTAATGGTGGGATGGATGGGAAAATGAAACCCTAACTTGGACATCTGCTCGTACAAGAAGATCTCACCATCTAGGCCGCAAAAGCCATCTCTTTACTCAGAGGTCTCCTGAGTTTTATGGAGGGGCTAATGGAATATAGATGCGTGAAGGAAAGAAGGTCGACCTCGGTGACAGTTCTTTCTATCTCAGCTACCTCCGAGGTATAGACATTGATCTCATCCCCATCATCATCATCTGATTCAACGTCGGCCTGACCAGACTATGGGGCACCACCTGGGAACCTCTGAGCGAACTCGGCTCCTGTGACGGTCGATAGGGGAATGGCTTCAAGGATTGGAGGAATATCATTGCTGGGTCCTATAACCTCAACGTTGGAAGAAGAGTGCGATGTGATTGAACTCAAATGAGACGAAGCCCGAATAGAAACCTCGACTTGATCAGGGACTTGATCTTGCTGAACGAAAAAGTCCATGTCCTCTTGAAAGGAGTCCACAGACATAGGGTCTTAGGTGGACGACTCAGAATCAGACATGGGGGTAGGTTCAACTTGAACCTCTACTGTTTTAACTGGTTCGCCTGGTTGAGGGTATATGACCTTCAGAGGGGGTGGAAAGATAGGTCTGAGTGGGGACGCCTCTGCCCTATGGGCTTCCTCTTAGTCTCTTTATATTGACTAATTTTATCTAAGGTCTTCTCCCTAAGAGAGGGGAATTACTCTAAGAGTTGGTAAAAGGGTCTGAGCATATGAGGCAGACCCTACACTTGTGACTCTCCTAACAAATAGGATTGGTAATTGAATTAAAGATCAAACTATTAACTTTGTAAAAAAAAAAAGCAACCAAGAACAATAAGAACCATGGCCACCATAAAACACAAGCGATGATCGGAAAACCAAAAGAACTCGTCGGAAAATGCAAAAAATGGGAACAAGGCAGAAAAGAAGGGATGATAGATGGTACCTGATGGAGAATGATGAGAAGAAAGGACGAGTTGGCAAGGAAAAGCCCACCCAGTGGACTTCTAACCATAGCTCTTGTAGAGAGAGAAAGAGGCAGAAAATTAGGCGAGAAAATGAAGAAGTGGGGAAAAAAGAGAAAGGAAATGAATGTTTAACCCTCAAACAGACCCACACGCATCCTAAGGCCCATTATTACCTTGGGAGCCCAAAAGACTGCAATCATTACCCTTGTCAGGAACGCTAGCCACTTCAGCAGCTGACACTTGTCAAAAAGGTACTAACACATAAGTCCAACCTCGGGCAAATATAACCCTTAGGCACCTGATCACAGAGGTAACTAAGGGCTAGGGGTGATTGATATGCCCTAAATGCACTCCCTTGGCTCAGAGATATCAACCTCAGCCATGGAGATGGCCGATGTTAGAGGGGCTTTAGATCAACAACCAGCAGTCTCGTCATAAGAAAGGTCGGCCATGGCCGACGTTACTAGCTACCTCGGTAGGTGAGGTCTCCATAATCCACATGGGCGGTTATCTATTCGGTCATACAAGGCTTGCAACCTCGGCTTGGTTCAGGCCGAGGTTTCCATCCCATCATCATAACGAATCTCGGTTGGGGATCAGCCGACGTTCCTGATACGTCACTATTACCTAGACCCAGGCCAACGTCATAGCCCAACATGCCTTACCTCAGCTTTCCCACTGAGACAAGGTCACCACCTCATCCTCTTCTAGGTCGAGGTTGGGTCCATTCACAGATGTTCGAGACCTTATCAACATACATATTGTTGGGAACACATGTACATAATGAGTTATAACCGAATCATTCCCCTCACGTGGGGGATTATTGAGGTCATCATTATCTACATGAGATGAGCCAGGTGTCATTCTCATACTGGTTTGATCCTTATGCACATATTCATTGCATGGTTGGGGGGTACATTACACCCTCCAGGAACTATTTATAGAGGTCATCCTCTACCTTATAAAGGATCCAAAATGGGCAACCGTAGCTGAATCTCTGTCTAAATATATAGTAGAGAGAGAAATCTCGAGAGATTGTATCTATGGCCATTAGTTCCCTCATACAGTGATATTAATCGCACACTTGCACAGTGGACGTAGGCCTAATTGGCTGAACCATTTACATGACCGTGTTCATCTTCTTCTCCTCACCTCCTTCTATTGTATGCTCTTACTGTCATACTGCCATTGTTAACATTGAATTGAGCTTGAGAACACCTTGGAGGGTGGGGCTGTTTCAGGCATGATTAGGGACATTGACCCAATTCTTTAATGAGAATGTTTGTTTGAGATGCTTCATCTTATGGACTATTCACTTACACGTCCCAGACCTCCAAATCCAATTGAAAATTTAGGGGGAGAGGATTTTGAGAACAAGGACACTTTTCTTGAAATTTTTTCAAAGATGGACTCTTCCTTTTTGTATGCCCCGCTTCCCATACTACTTGAAAAATATTTGGGAGGTGATTCTATTTTTCTTAGATCCCAATTGTACTTGTCCCCCTTAGCATCCAAGTCCCCCATTATCCCTTTAAAAATTTTAATTGGTGATGGCTCAATTCTTCCACTTTACACATGTCTTCCGTTGTTCAAATGGAATTCTTATTTTTCGGGAGGCATGCATCCTAGTGAATAAAAGGCTTGAAAATAAATATCGGGAAAAAATAAATTTGGGGAGCAAGAGTTGGATGCATTATTTGAATCCAATGATGACTTTTCTTTCGATATTTTTGAAGTTGAAGAACTTTTTCAACTAAATGAGAAATCTGAGGTTATAGGGCCAATGAAGCCTACTTTGGAAGAAAAAAAAATAATTTTTCTCATTGAACAAGCATTGAATCTTTCCACCCAAAGCGTGATCAATATGTATTATGGTTTATGATGATACTGTAAATAGCACCACCAGATAAGGTGTTTACAAGCTCAAGCAAGTGATAACAATGGAAGAACAAAAGAATATAAGTATATATGTAGAAGGAGGTGAGGAGAGGAGGATGAACACCAATGTATAATTGGTTAAGCCAATTAGTCCTATGTCCACTGTGCAAGTGAGTGAGTAATGTCACTGCAATAAAGCACTAATGGCCATGGATACAATCTCTCAAGCTTTCTCTCTCTCTATTATGAAAATGATAGAGTTTCAGCTAGGGTTGTGAATTATCGATCTTCTACAAGGTAGGAGAAGACAAGTATATATAGTGCCTGGGGATGTAGTGTACCCCCAGGCATGCAATAAGCATGTGTACAATGATGTAGCCAATCTAGTGAAGCCACCTATCAATGTCACATATAGAGGATGGTGATGAAATATTCCCTCACGTGCTAAGCAAATTTGGTCATAATAATTTTTCCACGTGGAATATGCCATTTTGGGATCTTATACTGCTCATACGGTAGATGTCATCTAGGGGGTCTCGGTCTTGAGTCTTTCATCCTGGTCATGGCTCAGACTGAGACGACGTTGATACTGGAGAGGGACGATGTCGAATTGATGAGTTAGTCCCCTGATGGGATTCCTCCTTGGTTTCTGTCATCCTAGTTTTGGCTGAGGCCGAGATGACCTTGATAATGGAGAAGGATGAGGTTGAGGCATAATGTGATGATCTATGACGCTGAGGCCGATGTTGAGCTACTGTATGAGAGCTATGAGGTTGAAGTTGAGGCCAACGTCTTCTGTTCTGAACCTTTGGCCAAGGTATCAAGTTCCCTGCATGATGGCCGAGGTTGCCAATAACAGACTGATGATCTTACGCTGATAGGTGCAAATGTAGTCTCAGTTGTAGTGATCAGATCGAGGTTGATTAAGACGTGGCTAATCCTACTGAGGCCGAACCTTATTTGGATGACCCCACCAATGATTAGGCCATGGCCGACCCTACTAAGGCCGGCCCACTCTTAACTAGATAACCCCGCCAATTATTAATCCGTGGCCGACCCTACTGAGGTTGATTCTTATCTAGACGACCCTGCCAATGATTAAGCCATGGACAACCCTACTGTGGCCGGCCCTTATCTCGACAACCCTACCAATGATTAAGTTGTAGCCGACCCTACTTAGTCCACCCTTATTTGGATGACCCCGCCAATGATTAAGCCGTGACTAACCCTACTTAGGTTGACCCTTATCTGGACGACGCTGTCAATGATTAATCCATGGTCAACACTTCTGAGGTCGACCCTTATCTTGACAAACCTTCCAATGATTAATCCATAGCCGACCCTGCTGAGGCCGACCCTTATTTGGATGACCCTACTAATGATTAAGCCGTGGCCGACCCTACTGAGGTCGACCATTATCTGGACGACCCTTCCAATGATTAAGCCGTGGCCGACCCTACTGAGGCTGAACCTTATCTGGATGACCCTGCTAATTATTAAGCCTTATCCGACCCTTATCTTGATGACCCTGACAATGATTAAGTCATGGACGACCCTATCGAGGCTCTTATGATAACTCGACCTTGAGATGTGATGCCCGTCATCCTAAGAGACGAGGGTACATTTTGGTCATATCAATTACCCCCTAGCCTTTAGTCTTCAATGTAGATAGAAGGCTGAGGGATAAAGTATATTTGGGCCAAGAAGTTGATGATACATTATTTCATGTGTTGGGCGAGGTCTAGGGTGCTTGGGTCATAAGACCTCTGATGCTTAAATCCTTCTCTATACTTTGCACAAACTGATGGTACCGCTATTAATCGGGTTTAGCTGAGGGGTCATTTCTCTTATGAAACTGAGATAATTAGCTAGTCTTTTTATAGGATAAGGTTGTATTGGTCTAGGCCGAGATGATGAGTCAGTTTTCTGATAGGACAATTAGTGGTAATGAGATCATCAACTGTATTGTCATGGACGAGGCTGAGGATTTTTGTGTCGACCCCCATGCTGAGTCATAATATATCTCTGTCTGATGATTTGTCAAGGTCGGCCTTGACCGAGGGGTCCCAATCTTGGACAAGGGTATACTTGGGCATATCAATGATGTTTGTCTCTAACCAAGCCAATGGTTTTCAAAGTATGAGATCACCAAGTTTATAATGTTTCAAGATATGAAGCCACCAAGTTAATGACGTTATCTCTCATTTCACCAAGTTAATGATGTTTCAAGTATGAGATCACCAAGTTAATGATGTTTGTCTCAGATATGAGGCCACTAAGTTAATGATGTTAACTCTCATGTCACCAAGTTAATAATGTTTCAGATATGAGACCACCAAGTTGATGATGTTTGTTTTAGATATGAGGAGTTAATGATGTTAACTCTCATGTCACCAAGTTAATGATATTTCAAGTATGAGATCACCAAGTTAATGATGTTTATCTCAGATATGAGGCCACCAAGTTAATGATGTTAACTTTCATGTCACTAAGTTAATGATGTTTCAGATATGAGATCACCAAGTTAGTCTCTGATATGAGGCCACCAAGTTAATGATGTGAACTATCATGTCAGCAAATTAATGATGTTTCAAATATGATATCACCAAGTTAATGACGTTAACTCTTATGTCACCATGTTAATGATGTTTCATATATGAGATCACCAAGTTAATGATGTTAACTCTCATGTCACAAAGTTAATGATATTTTAGATATGAGATCACAAAGTTAATGGTGTTAACTCTCATGTCACCAAGTTAATGATGTTTTAGATATGAGATCACAAAGTTAATGATGTTTGTCTCAGATATGAGGCCACCAAGTTAATGATGTTTCAGATATGAGATCACCAACATAATGATTTTAACTCTCATGCTATTAAGTTAATGATGTTTCCGATATGAGATCACCAAGTTAATGATGTTTGAATTTGAATCCACCAAATTATGGTGTTCTTCCACGTTGCCTCTCGCCATTTTGAGAGTGTACTGATGAGGGTCGTCTTGTCCATATATTATCTTTTTGCCAAGAGGGTTTCTCACCAAAATGATGATGTTTTATAGTTTAAGATGAGTTAAAACATGTAACTGAACACTTCGTATGAGAAGAATATGAGAGAGAACATATGAAATTTTTCATTGACCTTTTATTATAAGAATGATAGTCGATATATATGAGATAAAGACTACATTAAGACTCACTTGATAGAGAACACTCGCCCCAGTCTGAGATAGCAATGGGTCGACTTTGTGGATGAAGAGTTGCTGGTTAGCTTTTGATGAACTTTTAATGCAGTCGGCCCTTTGGAGCAATATCTTATGGTTGGATTTCGGGGTCGACTTCTCCATAATCGTCGGATTCTTCATTATTATTGACACTTTTATCAACATAAATTTTGAGATTTCCCTTCTTTAGGAGCTTCTCTGTCTCGTCTGTGAGTGGAGTGTAGTCGATAAATTTTTCATAAGCTGACCTCTTATTCCCGTCCTTATCCTTAGCTTTATGAGACTTGCTTCCACCAGCTTCATCCTGTTCTTTGGAAGCCATGTCTTCCTCAGCATTCATGACATTTCCTGCCATAGCTAGTAGCTCGTTCATAGACTTCAGATGGTCTTCGGCAAGCTTCCAAAGCAACTTCCCCTTTTGTAGCCCTCCCATTAGTGTTGTCATAGCGATACTCTTTTCGTAATCTTCAACCTCTAATTTTTCCTTATTGAATCTTTCAATGTAGTCTCTGAGGCTCTCATTCTTTCCCTCTTTGATGTAGAGTAGATGGGTTGTCTTCTTCTGAGGTCTTACCCCAAAATAGAAGTTGTGTATAAAACTCTCAGCCAAGCCCCAAAATTTCTCAATAGAATTTTTAGGAAGAGAAGTGAACCAAATGTGTGCAGCTCCCGTCAAGTTTCTTGAGAAAGCCTGACGTCTCATCTCATCAGGGATTGAATAAATGTCTGCTTCATACTGATACATCTCAATATGATGTACATGGTTGGTACTTCCATCATACTTGTAGTGGGTTTAGGCTTTTGATGAGGTTCCCTATCTTCTCTTTAAGATTTTGAATGGAGTCATTCCATGGCTTTGCAACGTCGTCCTGGCCGAGGTTGTCCCCAGCCACCTCTAAGGGGTGAACTAAGGGTTCCCCAGCCGCTGCACAACATTGGCTATTTACCTCCTCTTGATCCCTATCTCGGCCATGTTGGGGTCGTCCATAATGGGGACGACCATGATGGGGTCGATGTTCACCATCTTCCCTTTGTGAGCCAGCTGCGCTTCTTGACCTAGATAATTTGTGCCTTAGGTCATTAACTGGGCTGAGCCTTTCAAAGGTGAAACCTCTACTCAAGCTAATGGGAGCCGTATGAGGTATAGAATAACACGGTATGTCCTATCCAGCAGAGCATAGGTTGTGGGGGTAGAAGAGATGGGGGTGCCCAACAATGTCCCTTCTCCGTTGGGGAGTAGGTTGGTCTTTCGCAATGCTTGGGGTGGTCCCCTGACTTCAGGATAGGGTTGAGCAGCCACCAGAGTAATCATCTCCGATGAGACCCTAGGTGGTCTCATTATATTTTGACTGAACTATTAAAATTTCTCCTTCATTTCTTGTTTTATTACAGCCAAGGACCTCAAGGCTACTGTCACCTCAGCCATTTCGGACTGGGGTGGTGCCTGGCTGGAACTAGGTCCTCCAACACCAGATGGTGGAGGAAGTGGTGGTAACTCTGGTGACATATGTTAAAACTAAAGAGTCTTGCGAAGAAGATGAAATTAATACCTTAAAGGACCTCTTTCAATGGTGAAATAGTTCCATGCAAGGGGTAACGTCTGGTTCACCACCAGAGTCTCCGGTGAGATTAAGCAGGAAGAGATAGCTTCTCATTCCCACAGATGGTGCCAAAATGATGATGTTGTAAATAGCACCACCAGGTAGGGTGTTGACAAGTTCAAGCAAGTGATAGAAATGGTAACACAGAAGAATATAAGTATTTATGTAGAAGGAGGTGAGGAGAGGAGGATGAACACCAATGTATAAGTGGTTAAGCCAATTAGGCCTACGTCCATTGTGCAAGTGAGTGAGTAATTACACTGAAATAAGGCACTAATGGCCATGCATACAATCTCTCAAGATTTCTCTCTCTACTGTGTAAAATGATAAAGTTTTAGTTAGGGTTGTGAATTATCGATCTTCTACAAAGTAGGAGAAGACAAGTATATATAGTGCCTGGGGTGTAGTGTACCCCCAGGAATGCAATGAGCATGTGTAGGAAGATGTAGCCAACATAGTGAAGCCACTTGTCACTGTCACATGTAGAGGATGGTGATGAAATATTTCCTCACGTGCTAAGAAAATTTGGTCAAGATGATTTGTCCAAGTGAGATATGCCACGTTGGGATCTTATACTTCTCGTACGGTAGATGTCATCTAGGGGGTCTCAACCTTGAGTCTATCATCCTAGTCCTGGCTGAGGTTGATATGGCGTTGATACTGGAGAGGGACGATGTCGAATTGATGAGTCAGTCCCCCAATTGGAGTCCTCCTTCGTCTCTGTATCCTAGTCTCGGCTGAGGTCGAGACGACCTTGATGTTAGAGAAGGCCGAGGTCGAGGCACAATGTGATAATCTATGAGGCTCAGGTCGATGCTGAGCTGCTGTATGAGAGTTATAAGGTTGAGGCTGAGGCCAATGTCTTCTGTTTCGACTCTTAGGCCGAGGTATCAAGTTCACTACTTGATGGTTGGGGTTGCCAATAACAGACTGATGATCTTGTACTGATAGGTGCAAATGTAGTCTCGGCTGTAGTGATCAAGCCAAGGTTGATTAAGCCTTGGCCGAACCTACTGAGGCCGACCCTTATCTGGATGACCCCAACAATGATTAAGCGATGACCGACCCTACTAAGGCCGACCCTTATTTGGACGACCCTTCCAATGATTAAGCCATGGCCGAGCCTCCTGAGGCCGACCCTTATCTGGATGACCATGCCAATGATTAAACTATAGCTGACCCTGCTGAGGCCGACCCTGCTAATGATTAAGCTATGGCCGACCCTACTGAGGGCGACCCTTATTGTGATTACACCGCTAATGATTAAGCCATGGCCGACCCTGCTGAGGCCGACCCTTATCTGGACGACCCTGCCAATGATTAAGCCATAGCTGACCGTACTTAGGACAACCCTTATCTGGATGACCCTACCAATGATTATGCCATCGTTAACCCTTATCTGGACAACCCTCCCAATGATTAAGCTGTGGCCAACCCTATTGAGGCCGACCCTTATCTGGATGACCATGCTAATGATTAAGCCATGCCCGACCCTTATCTAGACAACCCTGCCAATGATTAATTCGTGGTCGACCCTACTGAGGCCAACCCTTATCTGGATGACCCTACTAATGGTTAAGCCGTGGCCGACCCTACTGAAGACGACCCTTATCCAGACGACCCTGCCAATTATTAAGCCATGGTTGACCCTACTGAGGTCGACCCTTATCTGGACGACCCTGCCAATGATTAAGCCATAGTCAACCCTGCTAAGGCCGACCCTTATCTGGATGACCCTACAACTGATTAAGTTGTGGACAACCCTATCAAGGCCCTTGTGATGACTCGACCATGAGATGTGATGCCCGTCGTCCTAAGAGACGAGGATACATTTTGTTCATATCGATCTGGTTATGGAAATTATCGCATTTTTGGATGACCGTCATTCTTATTTTGAATGCTTAGAGGAGGTCGAGACTTGCGTTTCACATAAAAATTTTGGGGAAGAAATCATTGAGAGTGATCCAAGTACTTTTAAATTTCAACCTCTCATAAATATTTCAAAATCTATTGAGATTGAAGATCCTTCCTTTCCTTGTATCCCCACTATTATCAAACCATTACATCTATCACAAGAGTCGAATGAAAGTCTTGAGGATGTTCAGCCGATTCTTGAACGAGAATGTTTGTTTAAGATGCTTCATCTTATAGGTTATTCACTTACACGCGCCAGACCTCTAAATCCAATTGAAAAATTGGGGGGGGGGGGGGGGAGGGGTTGAACTTTGAGGACAAGGAGCCTTTGCTTGAAATTATTTCCATGATGGACTCTTCCTTTTTGTGCCTCACTTCCCATACTGCTCAAAAAATCTTTGGGAGGTGATTATATTTTTCTTGGATCCTAATTGTACTTGTCCCCCTTAGCATCCAAATCCCCCATCATCCCTTTAAAATTTTTAATTAGTGATGGCCCAATTCTTCCGCTTTAGACATGTCTTGACTGTTCAAACGAAATTCTTATTTTTCAGCACTGATGCATCCTAATGAGGGTAAACCATTAATCCCTCAAAGTCAAATCATGTTTTGGGTGGACCCTCAAATTTTTCAACTTCTAGTGTATGGTTTATTAGAAGTCCAAATTGTAGGATGTAAATAGTTAGTTTTTTTTTTATTTATTCCTTTATCTTTTTTTAAATAGTCTAGTGTGATTAGTTAAAGTTTTTGCTATTTTTTTTGTTATGCTTGGTTCTAACATGTTTTGTAGATTCAATGGACTCGTACTTATCAGTGATCGCTCCATTTGGTTAATATCTTTCTTTCCCTCTCTTTATGTTGTGTTCTTGATTTGCATTGAGGACAATGCAGCATTTAAGCTGGGGGTGTGGGATATTCTTCCTCGTTTTTTGCTTAGATTCAATAATTTGATCACATGTTTGTTCCAAGTATCTTTTTTTTTAAATTTCGAAAATTTTAAAAATTTTCAAAAAAATTAAAAATTTTGAATAAGGCAATTTTTTTTTTCTTCAAAATAAATAAAATTTGGGATTTAAAATTTTCAAAAATATCACTGAAATTTTGTTAGAAGTCTCAAATTGTAAAAAAAATCCAAATTGCAAAAGCCAAAAATGACCAAAGATGGAAATTGAATGAAAGTTGACGACTTTACGAATTAGTGTGGAGATTAACTAACCCGAGCCTAGCATGTTTTGCGAGTTTTCAAATCAATCCGAGTTAATGATTAACTCAAATTTGAATTTAGCGTTTAAAAAGTCATTGAAGATATCTATTCCTTTGTTTTGATCGGTTATGGAAATGTGTGAGATGTTGTTTTGGAAAAACACGCTAAAATATCTCTAAACTAAATTAATCTCGAGATGTGTATGGTAAAATAATTAATAATTCGGACAATGAAGTAGGCCCTCGTTTATTACGCAAAAATACTAGCCATAAATAGTTGTGAAAAATTATCTCGTTGCTGTCCCAATTTGAGCCTAATAAAAGTTATCCTTTTCGTTTGATAACCCGAAAAACCCATTTAGCCCGGAGTTGTGAAAATTGAAAAGTCAGAAATTAAGTTAAAAAAGTGAATAAAAAGGGGCAAGAAAAAGAATTAAAAAAAACACTCAACAAAAATAGCAAGAAATGAAAAAAAAGAAGAGAAAATTAGCAAAAGCCTGAAAAAACACTAACGGACATCATAAGAAGATTTTCCAATTTCGAATTTTCCAACCATTTTTTTTACCCAATACACCTTATAACCCAACAAAAGTCTTAAACAAGTCCGAATTGCAAAATCAATTACATCATGGAGAGCTAAGATACAAAAAGATATTAAGAAAGATTAATTGGTGTGAATAAAAGGCAATGTTCTCGTTTTTCAATAATCGTGTATTCGGATGATGAGATCTTTTCACCGTAAAAAAATGTCTTTCAAATTTTGGTGCATGAATTTGCATTCCATTCCATTTACTCTTATAAATCACACATACCGAGAGAAATAGCCACAATCCGAGTGATTCATTTGTGAGAGCATCCCATGAGATTTTAAAATCAAAATGAATTTTTGAAAAGTAACGTAATAATCGATCGGTGGAAGTTAGCGATTTAATTTTTGGCTTCGCACACACACCCACACACACACTACGAATTAAGACTTGTGAATATAAATTTATGGTGACTATGTTTAGAGAGTTTAAATTGGACAATTTTTAAGTATTTTGATTAATTTTTTTAGTCAAAAATGAATTTTGTGGGTATATTCATTGCAAACCCTCACGAGACACAACTCATCCTACTATGGTAACCTAGGGGTTTAACGGCTTGTTGCATGCGATAAATACAATCACTTGCCCGAGAAAAATGTATTTTATCTTAATAAAGTATTTCAAGAGTCCTTAATTCATTCTCTTATGGCATTGCCCAGGATGTGCAAAGTTCTAAGTTAGGGATATTTGATTAGACATAAATTCTTTACCTTTATCCCCTTAATTTTTGTATTTCTATGTTCCCGTGCATTGTAATTTATATGGATATATCTCATATTTTTGCTACTAATCCTTTTTGAAAATTATTTGATGTTTTGGGTATCTCTTATGTGTTTTACAGGTATGTCATGTAAGAAAGTGCGAAAGAGAGCTCGAAATAGTGAAAAGCAAGAAATGGGGAGTTCAAGGGCATTTTCATAATTTTTCAGCCATATTTCGGATATGGGGACATCTATAAAGTTGAAAAGATCTAAATTAAAATAACACTAGGAAAAACGGCACCCCAATAGGAGCTATGGTGAAGAAGTTATTCCCATTTGAAGTTGAGAAAGAAATCCAAGGCAAAACTGTTAAGGCCGAACCGAACCGATGGACCAGAACCGGACCGATTTGCCTTTTGTCACACTCTAGATTAGTCACGATTTTAAAGTGTGATAAATTTTCAGAAGTGGAATTTTTATTTTGTCCTTATATTTTAGCCAAAATTTTTTACACTTTGGGGCTCTTCTAAATGGCCCAAGAATTATATATAGTTATATTAGGACTCTTTTAAGATAGACTTCATTCATGTAAAAGCTCCTAATCAATGAGGAACATCGAGGAGGGGAATTTACATATTTCACACCTTAAATTCAAGAGCTTTCATTTCATTATGTTTTCATGCATGTTAATATGTTTTTACATAGAGATTTATAACATCATGGTAGGCTATATTTTTAAGGGTTGGGGTGCATGAACCCAACATGATGTGGTTTGCATGACTATAAAATTAGTCCTTTAAATTAAATAGATGGTTGAATCGTGTTGATTGGTTGTCACAACCGTCGTATGGATTTTTACCTCATTTTCCCTAGGCAATCGGGGTGTTTAAGAGTGCGACACGCGTGTTAGCTATGTCGACACTGCTCTATTATTGCTCATGATTATGTATGATGCGGTCTTGTACCGTCATATATGTAAAGCTTGAGATTAATAAAGACTGGGTTTAATCAATTATCTAAGTTACGATTTGTTTTATATCTGCTAAACATACTAGAATTTGGGGGATTGTATTCCAACCTATTTTCTCATTCATTTTATTTCTTTCTTAATTAATTTAGTCTTGTATGCTTAGATTAATTTTTAGTTCAATTGATTTTCATTTAGTTGTTAGATAATTTTAAAATCAATATCATTTTTCGTTCTTTTCTCTAAGAGTGAACCTTAGGATTAGTCTTCCTTTCCTAAGTCATCATAAGCGATCGTCCTATTCCCCGAGGATTCAACCCCAACTTACCGGGATTATTGCTTAAGAGACCAGTTTGCACTTGAACCGTAATTAAAACACACTAGAGACACATTTGTTGTCGTGTCAAGAATTAAGGCTGATTCTCTAGAGCACTCATGAAACTTGGGCATGATCAAGGACGAAACGAGTTTGTGTCATGAAGTTGATAGCTACAAATATCAGCGGGCAATTTCACCTTTAGGACTTTGTGTCAAACACAAACCTCTATTGATAAGTTCTTCCAAGTTTATCTATTTTTCATATATATTCTGCAATTACTTTATCCAACATCCACCACTCATTGTTATTGTTTATGGATACGAAATTTGACAGAAGCCATTGTTGCAATAGTCTTGCCGACAACATCGGTATTGTTCATATCAATATCCTTATTTGTCATCAAAACGGCAGCCCTAGTAGTCGATTTTAGTCCAACAACATTTTAGTTAATGTCAATCGACCCAGAAACCAAACAAGTCGATACTATTCAGATTCATGCTGAAAATAGGGTTTTGGGCTCTGAAGTTATTGGGATAAATCCTCCTATCTCGGGTAATTTTTTTTATTTTTTTTAAAGAGGATTAAACCCCAAATAACATAAAACAGAGAGAAACAGCCTTTCTCCGGGGGCTTACAACAAAGTACAAGATATAGAAAATTTTTAAATGAAAGACATTAAAAATCTAGACAAGGAACCTTTATATCGCCTAGGTTTCAAAGATAGACAAATCTTCACATGAATAGCATTAATAATTGACTTAGAATTCATTTCAACACCCTCAAAAGAAGCTTTATTTTGAGCACACCAAATATGTTAACAAATGATATTGGGGAGAAATTTACACAAAACAACCCGAATATGCTTCCCATTAGAATTCAACCACCAAAGCAAAAGACGGGATCTAAATATCGAAGTATGAAAATTAAGAACCATACGATTTTCAAAATGATCCCAAACTGTAAAACCCAAATCACTTGAACAAAATAAATGTTGGAAATTCTCCATACTAGAATGAAAGCGACACCGGCATCTCGAAACAAGAGGAATGTTAATCTTTCATAAATTCTCATATAGCAGAATAGCATCATGAAGAACACGCTACATAAACGTAGACACTTTGGGAGGGAGTCTAGGATCCCAAATCATAGTAAAAGAAAATTGAATACCATATTTACCTCTCACCAAATCCCAAACGTGTTTGAATGAAAAACCATCCGTGATCCAACCTCTATTACGAGCTTCAAAAATCTTTTCGTCTACAATCTCATAAACCTCTTGCATCCTTTTCCAAGGACCACTCGAAAATGAAAGAGTACCTCTAAAATTAAAGTGAACTAATGTTTTGTATTTTGAATTCATGAAATTAGCCCATAAAGAATTGTTTTGAAGAAACCGAAACCAAAGTTTGCAAGAAGAAGACAAGATAACATCAAACAATCTAAGAATACCCGATCAACCTTCATTCTTAGGTTTGCAAATCTTATCCCAAGAAACCCAATGATGTTTAAAAACATCCTCCGAGCTACCCTAAAAAAAATTCGCACAAATACGATAATAAGAGACGGGTGGATAAATATGGTGACATGAGATTTGTTTAAGATTCGTATTATGGGCGCACTTGCCGAGTAATCTTTTCAGGACTTAACATGGAAAGGGCTAGGCAAGTAAGGGAAGTTTTTCATCATTATGGTTTCCCCAATCACTGTTCTGTTTGTATTTGATAATAATAATAATAATAATAATAATAATAATAATAATAATAATAATAATAATAATAATAATAATAATAATAATAAAGAGATAACAAGCTCAATTTAGTATTTATCTCTGACCTCTTGGTTTTATTTTTATGTAACTCAAAAATTGCTTTTGCAGTTAATGAAAAATCGGTATTAGTGGGAACATAGATCACATGCACATGATCCAATAACTGAAGAGCCTTTGAATCCATCGTGATCGAGACCTTAAGATAAAGAGCATCTGAATCCATTATGATCAAGATCATATTGTCCTAAGAGGTCCATAGATGGTGTCAGTCCATCTAAAACTAATAATTAATTATCTGAGTCAATTTTGATTAAACTTATTATGGTATAACAAATCTTTTTATTTTTTTATGAAGCTGAGTATCACGCCCTTATGTCTAACGTGTCGAAAATCATATGAATTTTGTTTATTGTATAGGTTTTTGGTGATGCTGGAGATCTTCTCACTCGGTTCAATCACACTCATAACCAAAGAACTGTCAACTCATCTATTTCAGGATCTACACTTCAAGTTAGGTGTGTGCCATGCAACCTACCTTCACTAGCAGGGGAGTATTAAGGGTATTTCTCAAGCATATTTCGTCAATTTGAAAAATTCAATGCTCACGTGGTTTAATCATTCAAATGACTCTTACAAAATTGGGACCAACAATCGATCTCCTTTACTTTGTTTATTTTTCTGTTTTGACTCCGTCAGCAACATTATGTATATAAACGAGTGGATTCTCATCTGGCATAAGTATGAAATAGAAAATAATTCATTTGATAATTCTTTAAACTTCTACAGACCTCACAAATTTCAATGAGTTGTTCGTTTTTTCAACAAAGACCAGTGATACACCTAACAAATAATTCAAAATATTACCGAACGTTTTTTTTAGATGTGTTGTACCATTGTGGTGTTCACATTATGGTACAACAAATTTAAAACAATTTTGATACTAGTTGTAGATACATATAACATTTTTCATCAAATCACATTAGAATGTCATGTTAACCCTTACCAAAAAATATCAACATATTTAGACTTCATCCAACTATTTTTTTATTATGTACATGTCATTCATCCACTAAGTTGGGTGAGTTTCTCAATTGCCTTCCCATCTAACTTTGCATAATTTCGTTACTTTTGTTCATTTTTCATACATTCTAACAACAATTTTAAATATCTACTTAGTTGGATATCAAATTATATTTTGTTTAAAAATCACTTTTGTTTCCAAAATTTGATATTATCATGTCCATACACTAACACACATCCAATTAAAGAAATTGATATATAAAATTAACAAAAATATCGAGATGAATTATACGGAAATCAGATATAAACTACCGGGGTCCATTTTTTTTACTTAAGACACATTATTAATTAATATATTAGCTAAATATATACTTTATTACACCATATTTATTGTTTTAATAAATAAAAAATAGTTTTTGGTTCGAAACAAGAAGCACTTCTCATTTTTGTCCCATTTTTATTTATTAAGAGTAACAAATATGTTTCTTCTTCTCTTTTCAAAATAATTTTTATTTATTTAAAAATATTTTTTTTATCTTTTTCGTCCCTTTTTTACTGATAAATGAAACTAAATAACTACTTTTTGTCCCATTTTTTATATTCTTTAAAAAATCCCATTTTTATTAATGAAAAAAATATAATACAAAACTATTTTCCTCCCTTTCCCCTTCTATTTTTATTGAATAAAAAAAAAGACATCTCAGTTTGTATTTACTATTTCCTTCTTCTCATTTTCCTCGTAGTTACTATATATTAAAAATGAGAATATATATATATATATATATATATTATGTCCTAATTTTGATATATTAAGGAAAAAATATATTTTTTTTGTTCTTTTCTTTCCCCTTTCTTATTAATTTAGGAAAAAATAATTTTTCCACTCTTTCTTTCCATTTTTCAATTAAAAATAACTAAAAAAAATGTTTTTTTGTTACATTGATAGAAAAGTAATGGAGAGAGTTTTGGGTTTACATAGGGTGAGAAGAATATTTCTAAAGGGTATGTATATATATATTGTGACACTCCGCCTAATAAAATATCAAGTGATCTGTCATATATCAAATTAAGTTGGAATCTCACTTAGTTCATTCTTAGTGTTGATACCAAAAATTATCTTCCCACGTGGACCATTCATGTACAAACACATGGGCACTAATCCAAGTCAGCAAGAGCCAGTTACTGACTAACTAAAGGAATGTCGGCCAGCATGAGGAAGAGCGACGAACACCAGGAAGACCGACCAACAATGATTGTAAATCGCTAATGGTTTTATACATTATTAACACTCTACATATGTAAATGTCTATGTTATAAAGGCATTTCATCCTTTAATATTCCAACTCTTGTAACCCTCAAGGGGCTATAAATACATTGTAAACCCTACACCCAAGGGACATGAAAAAAGAAACAATAGACAATTGAACAAGCCCAAGGCAATACACAATAGTGGACGTAGGATTTTCTCTTAGCCAAACACTTAAAAAATTATGTCTCTTTTATTCTTTTTTATCTGTGATCAATTGATTTGGTAAGTCTAGTTTTTTGCATCAATAGATTGGCTCCGTCTTTGGGAACGTATTTCTAATCATTCAAACACCTAAATGGATGATATTCCTGAATCAAGTCCAAGGAACGAGGGCATTCAACCTATCCTTTCAGCCCCACCAATAGCGAATGAATTAACTAGAATTTTGGTCAATTTTGAAAGAGGCCAAGAGGCTATGCAAGACACTATCAGGCAACTCACGCAAACTCTTCAAATAGGAGAACCTTCTCCGTCTACCCACAGAAATATGCCACCACCACCACCACCAAGAGGTGGCAGGTAAAGTCAGTCAGGAACTACAGGGGATACATCCGATTGACTAGGGTCAAATTCCGTATCGAGGGCGTCAGAATCCTTCAATACACAGTCTTACTCTCTAGAGAGGATAATCTCTTTAGAAAGGCTAAGTCGGGATTCTCCCTTCTATCGTTTGGGACCCAGGGGGAAGATATATGTTCCTATGACAATGTCAGGAAACACTCGATGACCAACTGATTGAAGGGAAGGCTCTGCCCAATCTAGATCAAACGACCGATGTACTGCTCGGACCAAGTAACAATCCCAAGAGGAGAGTTCAACAAACAACAAAGCCACAATGCATAGGTACAATACTATTAACAATGCTTGGAAAGGTTCTATCCAGAGATTGAAGGACATGTTAGGAGAGATGGCTAAGGTAAAAAACTCACTACAAAGAAGCTTTATAAAAGGATCTCCCTTTGTACATGAAATTGTGGATTTCCCTACTCCATGATAGTTCAAAGCTCTAGTGGTTAAACCCAAATAAGATGGAAAACTGACCCAGTCTTCCATATAGAGAAATACCATGCAGTCACCTATATTTATACAGTTCCCGATAAAATGAAGTGTAGAGCATTCTCTGGAGCAATTACTAGATCTATCCAAATCTGGTACAATAGCCTTCCTCGGGGACATATTTCAAGCTTCAACCATTTGGCCAAGCTATTTATAAAAAACTTTTGTTTTGAAGCCAAGCTTGTAAAAAGGGTAGCACATTTGTTCTGTGTACGACAAAAGGAAGGAGAGAGCACCAGAGACTACATCACTTGTTTTAATAACGAGAAGCTAGAGGTTGTGGATTATGAGGAGAAAATTTCTATAACATCCCTTATGAGTGGATTGCCCCCAAGAAGCTCTATTATACACTTGCTAAAGATCCCCCCAAAGACCTTGGCAGAATTTATGGCAAAAGAAGCAAAAACCATAAATGTCGAGGAAGTAATGGCAACCAAGCGAAGCTATTCACAAAAGTAATTGGGATTTTTGTGTGTGAATAAAAAAGATGTTTGGCACATCAAAAAGGTGAAGACTTAGAGTATTTAGGACTCTGAAAATCTTCTTGAAAAGTCTTGGAAAACAACTCCCCGAAGTTGGCTTAAATAAGAAAACTTTGAGCCTAAAAAATCTCGAACAGATCTGGCCGAATTTATCCCAACCGGACCGGTCCGGCTTGGAGGCGGATCGGTTCGACCTCAGATCGGTTCTTTAAAAAAATGGCTTCTTCGGTTCGCTTTTGGTATGGGGTTTACTGGATCTGCAGCTAGCAGATCGGTCCGGTTGAGGGGCAGACCGGTCCGGTAAAGAGGCGGACCGGTCCGGCTTCCCAGAAAACTAAAAAACTTTTAAAAGCCTCATTTTGCTTGAAAAAACTTACTTCTTATTTTTATAAAAAACATTTTATAAAAATTTCCCAATACTAAATATGAACTTTAAGGAACGTAAAAACAAAATTTTACCAAGTTAATTCTCGCAGAGGCTATGATGTTGAAGACACTTTGATATTCAGATCTGTTGATGTAGATGCGATCTTGAATTTCTTCAACGGTATAACGGCGTACGACATACAAATTGATAATAGATAAAAATGTCCTAACAAAAGTATTACAAAGATTCCAAGGAACATAAGGAGTGAAAAGATAAAGGAATTATAGAGAAGCTCAAAAAGTATAGTAATTACACTCCACTAACCATGGGCATTCATCATGTCTTGAAAGAGATCAAACACAATAAAGATGTCCATTGACGTAATAAGTTGAGGAGTTCCCCTACCAAAAGGGACAAAACAATGTATTGTGGGTTCCATAAAGATCATGGACAAATGACAGATCGTTGCATTTGCCACTAAAATCAAATTAAAACTCTCATTCGAAGAGGAAAATTGAATCAATTTGTTGATTGGTAGAATAATGAGGGAGCTCAGCACATATCAAAATCTGCATGCAGACCTAGAGACGAAAAGAAAAGAGCACGTGAGGATAACCAGGATGATGATCCCGACTTACCTAGAAAGCCCCAACAATCAGAACGTGAGGTATTCACAATAACTTTTGATTCTTTTGATTGCCAAATGATTACAAGTGGAGACGCAGGAGGAGGAGATCATACAGCAGAGCGAAAAGCTTACCTCAATGAGGCTCAATCTTACTCGTACATACGGAGGATTAATCTCTACAAGGAAAATGGACTAAGGAAGGTTAATAAATACAAGATGGTAATAGGATTTTCTAATAAGGTTCTATCAGGAGTACTGTATCCCCATGGTGATCCTCTAGTAATTAAAATCAGAAAGGATGATGTCATTGTCCATAGAGTGTTAGTGGATAATGGAAACTCGGCCGATATCATGTTCTATCCATGTTTTAGTAGCTTGAACTTTAAGCTTAGCTAGTTAGAGCCCTATCATTGACCAGTAATAGGTTTTACAGGTGATAAAGTCTTCCTTTTTGGAACCATTAAAATGGAAATGATGATTGGCACGTGGCCATCCAGCCGAACAGAGAAAATCCATTTCTTTGTAATGGATAAAAATGTCCATTCAACTTACAATATAATTATAGGAAGAGTTGGGCTAAAGAAATTTTAGGTAGTGCCCTTTACTATTCATCAATGCTTGACATTCCCAACTAACTTTGGCATAGGAATTGTGAATGGTGATAAAAATGTAGCTCGAGAATGCTATTACTTATCTGCCGAGCAGGAAGATTTGGAAGAAATAAAGAGGAAAACCACCACTTACTAAGTTGATACCTCTAAACCTGATGAAGAATCTGAGGTTGAAACCTTAGATCTAAGGGAGGATACACATTTGGTAAAGGGCCATATTATTAAGGAAACATAAAGAATTGTGTAGATGACGACAAACTATATCGCACCACTCAAGTTGGAATAATGCTGGATCCTATTCTTAAATAGGAACTATTGATCTTTTTTAGACAGAGAAAACACTTGTTCGCTTGGAGTCACGAAGATATTCCAGGAACTGATTCTAGCTTTCTTTGCCATGAGCTCAACATTAATAAAGAAATCAAGCCAGTAAAGCAAAGGCGAAGAGAATTCAGCCCCAAGAATAACCAAGCCATACATGAGGAAGTTGAAAAGATTTAGAAAGAAACTTTTATTAATGAGGTGAAATATCCAGATTGGTTGGCCAATGTAGTTATGGTAAAGAAGAAAAATAACAAGTGGAGGTTGTGCGTAGAGTTCACAGATCTTAACAAAGCATGCCCAAAGGATTGCTTTTCGTTGCCTAGAATAGATAATCTTGTGGATGCTACCTCAGGACATGAGTTAATCAGTTTTACTGATGCTTTTTCTAGTTATAACCAGATTAAATGAAGCCTAAAGACAGGGATATCACTTCTTTCATTACTCCTTGAGGAACTTATTGTTATAATGTTATGCCTTTTGGTTTGAAAAAAGCAGGTGCTACGTATCAAAGGATGGTGAACAACGTCTTTGAGGAGAAAATAGGCAAAAATATGGAAGTATACGTGGATGATATGCTTACAAAGAGCAAAAAAGCGTCTGACCATATTACGAACCTCAACCAGACTTTTGATCAACTTGAGAAGCACTAAATCAGATTAAACCCGACCAAATGCGTCTTTTGACTACAGTAAGGAATGGTCCTCATGTATGTATTAAATCAGAGGGGAATTAAAGCAAACCCAGACAAGATTAAAGTATTACTTGAGATGAAGTACACAATTTACAAAAATGATGTGCAAAGGCTAATCGAGAGAGTAGCACCTCTCAACAGATTTGTGTCCCGAGGTGCATACAAGTGCCTACCATTTTTTAAAGTACTTAGAAATAGTTTTGAATGGAAAGAATAATGTGGGAAAGCTCTTCTAGAGTTGAAGAAGTATTTGGGGTCACCTCCACTACTTTTTTGACCAATTATGAGGGAGAAATCATACCTGTACTTAGCTATTTCTGAATCAGCCGTAATATCTGCTTTGATCAGAGAGGAGAATGGAATTCAAAAGCCTGTTTACTACCCCTGTAAAGCTTTTCGAAGAGAAGAAATTAGGTGTTTTCGCTTAGAAAAGTTATCACCGACGTTAATTAAAGTATCTAGACACATGAAGCCTTATTTTCAAGCCCATACGATAGTAGTATACACTGATATGCCACTAAGGCATGCTTTACACAAGCAAGAGAAATCTGACAGATTAATGTATTGGGAAGTGGAATTGGGGGAGTATGATATTATCTATGAACTAAGGTCTTCTCTAAAAGGCCAAGAAGTAGCATATTTCATAGCTGAATTTACTTATCTCGAGGTTCCTGAGTAACAAAATCAGTAGGACGAGTAAGGATACGGAGAAAATAAAGTGAAAGAGGTTGTTGACAGTCAAGCTCCCGAGGAACTTTTACCAGAAAAATCCATTGTCGACCTTCTCGATTCCTCTCCCTGAACACAGGAGAAGTCTAAGCAGCGTGAGGAAGAAAGAAGAAAAACATTCCTCTATAGGATTTTGACAGACCAAGCATTTGATGATGATCTCCCCATATGGAAATTGTACGTTGACGGATCATCTTGCGTAACAGGTAGTGGAGAAGGTATAATACTTAACACTCTTCATAATATAGATATTGAATATGCCTTGCAACTTCAATTTCAAGCCTCAAATAACGAACCAGAATATGAAGCTCTCATTGAGGGCTTAAGTTTAGCCCAATCACTGAATGCTGAGCAAGTTGTGTCACATAGTGATTCCCAGTTAGTAGTAAATAAAATATTAAGCTTGTATGGATCTAAAGGTGAATTAATAGCTCGATACTTGTCTAAAGAAATGGAGGTAATAACAAAATTACGAGCTATTCGGATGAATAGATTTACAGGAGTGGATAATGCCTGAGCAAATGCTCTTGCTTTGATAGCTTCAAATACCAGAGTTAAACTCTGATGAACTTTTCCTATTGAGATTTTGGCCAATAGGTGTACAAATGAAGATTTGGTGATTAATTTTATTGTTGTAGACATGGTGCCATCTTGGATGGATCCCATCAGAGCATATATTGAATAAGGGACTTTTCCAACAGTTATAGTTGAAACCAAAAAGTTGAAGTATAAAGCTTCCAGATACGTGCTAGATAAAGGATTTTTGTCGATGAGAGGATTGGGAGTCAATTTGTAGTACTGCGTCCTTCCATTAGAGGTTCAAAACCTAATTCAAGAAGTATATAAAGGATCTTATGGAGCTCACATGGCAAGAATAACGCTTTTGCAGCGAATAAGTGCACAAGGATACTACTAGCCAACTATGTGAGTGGATTGTGTAGCTTTTGCTAAAAAGTGTTACAAGTGCCAAAGGTATTCCAACATTCGCAGGACTCCACAGCCTGCTCTCACCCCAATCACTTCACCTTAATTTTTCATGTGGGGTATAGACTTGGTGAGGCCATTTCCGACCACTCAAGGAAGATTCAAGTACTTGGTTGTTGCAGTGGAATACTTTACAAAATGGATTGAAGCAGAGATTGATAGACATGACTTATGAGAATTTCAACCAATTCATTTAGAAGAAAATCATTTGCAAATATGGGTTGCCTTATGCCATCATCACCAACCATGGAACGTAGTTTGACAACGAGGAATTCGTAGCTTATTGTGCTCAGTCCAACATCCAAAAATTACATTCTACTCTAGGTCACCCTCAGAGTAATCAGAAAATCAAAGTTACAAATAGAACTTTGCTAAATGGGTTGAAGAAAAGGCTTGATGATGCAAAGGGACAGTGGATCAATGAGCTACACTCTTTTTTATGGGCATACTGAACAACCCCGAGGACTGAAACAAGAGAATCCTCATATATGTTAGCATTTGGGACTAAAGCAGTCATACCTCCTCAGTTGGGTCTTCCATCCCATAGAGTTTTAAATTTTAACTCTCATGTGAGTGATCTAATGTGAAGGTTGAATTTGGATATTCTAGAAGAAGTGCAAGAATACGTTGCTTCGAGAAATGTAGCTTACGAGTAGCGAAAAGTTCAGTTTTATAATAAAAGGATGAATCCAACCAACTTAAATGAAGGATATTATTTGATGAAGAAGGTGCTCTAGAAAAACAATAAACTTGAGGAATTCAAGTATTCATGGCATGTTGAGTATCTTAGAAAATATTAACAGTGATATAATCAATTGTACTCAGTTAAATATCAATTTTTAGTATTAATAAAATTATATTTCCTCCAATTCCTATTTTCAATTTTTTTGGGGGAATACTAGTGCTATGAGAAACCTATATACTTAATATTGAATTAGCTGGAAATTTTCCAGAAAAACATTAAAATGTTGCTCAGCACAAGAGTCTTCTCCATAAAAAAATAGGTTGAGCAATAAGTTGTTCGACACAAGCAAAACTTTATTAGCAACATACCAAACAAGTTAATTACGACCTCAAGATGGTCAACAATTATAAGGATAAAACAAAATCTTTATCCTATTGGGAAAAGTGCACGAAGAACATTGCAAAGATTCCTTGGAGTAATGTAGGCACATATTCCACATATGCCTGGTCACACTACTGGTAACTAATACAGAAACCTAACCATTTAGGTGTGTTAGTAAAACCTTTGGAGACACATGAGTAACTAGCTCCAAATTTAGATTCTAATCTAAGTATGCTAGTAGAACATATGTATTCATTGGTAATTGATACTAAATTTAGATTTTAATCTAAGTGTGTCAATAGAATCAATGAAAGAGAAGAAATCATTCACATCAATAAAACAATTACATCCAATGATTAAAAAGGTAAGTTGATCAAATACATTCTATTTCATTTTTTATTACATAACTCAGTTTAAAAAAGAAATATAATAAATTATTCTAAAGGGCATTTCCCCCCAGCTTTAGAAACTAGATCTATGCTAGCTGGAGGATCATCTAAAGTATAAGGGGAATTGATGAAATTAAAGTCTTTAAGCATTATATTATTGTTGTTTCTTGGATGATCTATTAGATGAGGTGGTCGGAGGATTTTTACCTTGTCGTGCAGCCCATAGTCTTCCAGATAGTTAGAAATCAGGCCCCGGGGAATTATGTTTGCAGGTATCTAGTTAAAATCTAGTCTAAAGGGTGGGTCTTCAAGGTCTAACAACCTAGAATCATACCATTTCCAGAAAGGACTATTTTGTTATACCTTTAGTACTGTCAGAGAATTAGTCCTATCCCATTTGTAGCCTTCATTCTGGGCCTATTTAAACCTAACATCAAAATGGCCCAAATCTTTATTATACCCTTGCATCCAGATCTCTCTAGGTTACTTATGAAACTGGAAAGTCAGTCTCTCAACTTGATAATGCAATTTCTTCAGCAGTCGATTCTTTAACAATCTATCCTTAGCTTGCACCTGAGAAGGTCCTGTTATTTGGCCTTCAGTTGGGAAGCTTGGTTAGTAAGGGTTTGTTGAGTCCTAGACTGATCTATAGTTGCTCGTACAGGTCTAATTCTTGCTCGGGAAGAAGATGCAGACTTGTTCTTTTTCAGTGCCTCCAATTCTTCTATTAACCTCACATTTTTATCCTCCAAGAAATAATGACCTTCATTGGGAGTAACCACGAAAGTATAAGAAGAGTTTAAGGCATTTAACTCATCTCTTAAATTATTATTCTACTCCTCCAACAGTTTGGCAATGGATTAAACTTCCTCCGCATCATGGTTGAGCAAAAATTCCTGTCTAACTTATGTTCAAAGCCCCAACCTTCATTTAGGCCTTGTACTTCTTCTCACAGTCAGCACGTAAAAGAGCCTTAGCCTCCTTATGGTCCTCCTGAACTTGTTCAATCATTTCATAGTAGGCAATATTGTTAGCCACTGCCTGATTAACAAGGAATTTCAAATGAAGGTAGGATTCCTTAGCTTGCTGAGACACACCTTCCTTGAGAAACTTCAATAGCTCTTCCTCGGTCAGAGATAGATGACCTTCTTTAAAAAGTTTATGGAATTCACTCAAGGACGTGTACTTCTTCTTATAGTCAGCATGGAAAATATCCTTGACCCTCGTATGGTCCTCCTATAAAGCTTCAATAATTTTGTATTAGGATACATTGTTGGACACTGCCTGATCAAGAAGGCATTTCAAATAAATGTAGGATTCTTTGCCTTTATCATACACACCTACCCTGAGCAACTTCAACCTCTCTTCATCGATCATAGTTAAATGACCTACTTAAAAAAGTTCATTGCATATCTTGAGTAGCTCGAAGTCAGTAGAGGAGAAGTGTTTCAGTTTATCCATGAACTATTAAGAGCAAGAGGAATATCCAATCAACAACATTGTGAAAAATATAGAGAAAAGACAATCAAAAGAGGAGGGATATTTCTTTTCATTGATAAATTGTCAAGAATGTACACATCAGCAAAAAAAATACAAGTGAAAAAAATGGCTTCTTCGATAAATTTACACCTTCTTCATGTCTGGAGCAGGCTTAGCAGAAGTAGAAGTAGGAGAAGACAAAGATGGATGGCTGAAAGTTAGAGGCGTAGAAGAGTCAACCGCTTGGTGTTGGTCGACCGAATCTAACACCATTAGGGATTCACTTGGACCCCCATCATCTTCAATATCTTCATCCATGTTAGGATGAGATCCCGAGTCACGTCTAAGGAAGAGTTCAGAATCTTGAGGGGTGCCAACCTCCACCAAGGTTGCCTACCAATCATCCTTGAAGCATTTATTCTTCACAAACTCAATTTGTAAAGAAGTAGCCCCAATGACTTTGTCTCAGCCCTTGTTGAAGCCCTTTTTATGTTAATCAAAAGCTTCTTCAACCTCATGAGAAGAATAACACAAAGCATCATCCTTCTCCAACATGTTGTTGAATTCAACAAGAAACTACAAAAACAAAACAAGGCGAGTTAATATAAAAAAAATATCAAACCAAGAAAATGAAGGAAGTCAAAGGAATTTACCAGATCTAGGCTTTGAGCATCCCTTTTAAAACTCTTTGATCGGGGAAGTGCAATTGCATCACCCCTATGGTCTGTCAGTGTACCAGACTTTATTAATTGTCTAGCTAATCCAGGGCTAAGAGTCACTGTGGAGCCAAAAGTAGATAAATCAACCAACTCTTATTGGTCAGTGTCGATTAAATGCCCTTCCCCCAGCCTTGAAGGGAGTCTTATTTTTAGCCTCTTGAGGAGGTTTTCATTAGGTTTCTTTGTTAGGAGTTTCTTCCTTGCATCCTCCTTATTGGATGGGGGCTTCTTCCCAGTATCCTCCTTGTGGGATGGGGGCTTTTTCCCAGCATCGTTTTTATTTTTGGCTCCATCAATAGCTTGTTTGGAAGAGCCAATAGCAGCTATGTCACCCAAAATATTAGGAAACTTCCTCTTCCCCATGGCAACAGTAAGAGGTAAATTTGAATCTAAAGAAGAGGAAATAGTAACAGGTTCACCACAGACAGATGAAGTGGTAGAGGATGTGCAGATGGGGTCTTGGTCAAGGTTGATTAGATAAGAGTGTGGAACTATAGTTGGGCGAGCAACAAAGGAGGTGATGATGTTCATATACTGCAACAAATATGAGGCTGATATGGTATGCTCTTCCCTAACTTTTTTATTAATAACCCAAATGAACTTCAACTCTCTAAGGATGTATCACTCTCCTTGGGACACTTTCTATTTTGATCAACTACAATTAAAGTTAACAAATTATACATCAGTATTAGCAGTAAGCAGAATATGCAATGAAAGACAAATAAATAAATGCAACCTTATCCTATTGCCAATTGGTGGGCACCTAGGTCCCTGGTACTCAACACTCCCAGTCAAAGGGGCATATTTCCAATTTTTAACAGCTACTCCATGCTTGAAGTAATCTCTATAGTTAAGAAGGCTAACTATTAATGCTGTGTTCACAACCCTAGTTTTCAAATAGGAAGTGGTATCACTAGTTACCCACTTATAGAAAAACATAATTTTAGGGATCCTTAGATGATTCCCATGGAGTTGGTTTAATATATATACTCCATTAACTAGTCTCCATGTATTGGGGCTACTCTAGCTAGAATGATATCAAAATATTGGCAAAATTCAAGATAAAATGGGTTTGACAGAAAAGTGAACTACATTCAACAATAAAAATAGAGGGAAACCAGTGACCCTCAGCTAATAAAAAAGGATCACTGGGAAAACTGGGATATTATAGTTCTACCCATGAAGGGATATTCCATTCACCTCTGAAATCATCAAGAGAAGTAACTTGATAAACCAAGATTGATGAAGAAGAAAAAGATAAAGGAAAAGATTCTTATAGAATTTAAGGATTCAGCAAGAACTGAAGAATAAAGAATGAGCGCATAAGAGAGAGAGAGAGCTTGATGACATAATGGCAAAAAAAACTTAGAAATTTAGAGGTAAGAGACGATCATGGCTTTTCCCGTCTTTAAAGGTTGCCTAAAAATTGGAAAGGTAATGATTAAAGGAAACGTCGATTGAAATATTGGCGGCTAAAGACAGAAAATACATATTTACCCAAAAATGATTTGCTAAAGATGTGGATAATTACAAAATAGCATCCTCATTATATGCCGATAGTTCCAGTCATTAAATTTTAAAGTATGAGAAGTCGGTAATCGACCAAGCCTCAAAATTGTTGCCCAGGAAACTTTAAGAGCTAAATATTCTATACTCTTGAAAAAAAACTTCAAGCATGAAATATTGGGGGCTTGTGTTGATACCAAAAATTATCTTGCCACGTGGACCATTAATGTATATACACATGGGCACTAATATAAGTCTGTAAGAGCGAGTTACTAACCAACTAAAGGAATGCTGACCAATATGAGGAAGACAGACCAGCACCAGGAAGACATACCAGCACCCGAAAGACCGACCAATAATGGTAGCAAATCGCTAATGGTTATATACATTATTAAAAATGTACAGATGTAAATGTCTATGTTATAAAGGCATTCCATCCTTTCATATTCCAACTCTTGTACACCCTCAAGGGGCTATAAATACATTGTAAACCCTACACCCAAAGGGACACAAAAAATGAGACAATAGGCAATTGAACAAGCCCAAGGCAGTACACAACAGTGGACATATGCTTTTATCTTAGCTGAACCAATTCATAAATTCTTTGTCTCTTTTATACATTTTTATCTTTGACAAATTAGTTAGTTCAGTCTAGTTTTTTGCATCAACACTCGGCATCACTGACGAAAACTTTTAGAAACTTACTAATCACCTAGTATTAAAAAAGAAACGATGTCAAATTTTGTCTTTTTATCAAACAACGACAACAACATGCACTTGAATATAATTTAAACCATTCACACAATCACTGAATCAAGTAATATTGAAAATGAATAAATATAAATCTTTGCTGAGAAGACCACCGACTAAAAAATCCAAATCCAAAAATAATAACCACCGAATATATCATTTGATTGGAACAAACGAAAGAACTAAGGCGACATGCCCAAATGAAATACTGACTTCATCCTACTCTACGAATGAAATAACTGGAGTAGCGAAGTCTAATTCCTGCAACATCCACATATGCCACAGCTGTGTAACCCTGGAATAGAAAAATTTCTCGTGTCCCTATGTCTGGGCACCTAAAAGGTTTTTAAAATATTTCATAGCAAGGGTTAGAACCCAAAACATTTTGAAAATATTTATCAAGTGAATTATATTGCAGTAAATTAAAACGCATGAATGATCATCATATTAAAGCTAATGTCTTACTCCCTTGAGGATTGACTCACCTCTCAACTATTGTGCATACTTAACGTTTTTCAATATAACCCACTTAGTCACCTACCCCGTAACTAGTTCTCGATAATATCCTTTATGTTACATTGCTCTAGCCCGAGTATGTTTAATATAAGATTTATAAGTTATTTATCACATTTACTTAATTAACCATTTCTCATTTGGGACCATATAACATTCTCATGTGTTATATATAATCAATACAATTCACATCATGTATTTTACCCCTATATAAATATCTGCACCATATATACATATCATCATATAAAAATATTCACACACATGCTGTAAATATATAACCATCCTCCCGAGTAGCCACTCACCGAATGTTCTCTACAATGGTATCAATCTAGGTATACTCATCCACCCGGACACCGTGACACGAATATCTCCCCAAATCTGTGAAACAAAATAAATGCAGTGGAGGCAGTCATAGTTCCCTTTGAAATGAGACCGAATCATTCCCAAGACGTCTCACCCCTAACTACGGACTCTATGACCAAGGGACTATACTCACCTTTCTCCTCAAGCCAGGGGATTCACCCACATCGTCAATATCCCATGATAGCACTAGAAGGGTATTTATTCCTATAAATATTATTCACACTAATATTTATAAAGCACACAGATATATACTACATAATCACCACATACATATATATACACACACACACACACACACACACACACACACACACACATATATATATATATATATATATATATATATATATATATATATATATATATATATATATATATATACTCCGTGCACAATTTACCGTAACGTTAACCTAATATTCCCAAGTCTATATACCAACTTAAATAATTCCCATAATTATTTATTTATCACTCGAGTTCTGTTACCTAACTAAATTACTTAGACTCATACCTTCGGTCCGAAATTTTATCTTGTAGAACTTATTCATCAAATTCAACTTATTAAAGTTAACACCTCTTTTTTTTTTTATTTTGAATATACCATAATTTATTATATAACCCTAAAATAAATTAATTCTGTCAAATTCATGCCTAAGCACTAGCCCCAAAATATCCGAGTCAATTTCTCTATCTCTAAATTTTCATTAAATATGCATTAATTAATTTATTACCTTGGTGCCCCTCAACTGATAAACCCGAACTCGCTCACTTAGCCCGCAATATAATATTCAGAATTTATGACCCAAAATTATCCTTAATAAGTTTTCACACTTATTTATCTAAGGGTTTCGAATTACTAAATTTTCAACCTTAATTTCCTTTATTGATTATCTCCCTAATTCTCCCATTTAGATTCCACACAAAACTAATCCATAACTGTAACCAATTTCAATCCATCCCAAGCCAAACCATAAGAGGAATAAATTGGTCAAAAATTACTGATGTCATTCGAACGAGTGGCCTGTCGTTCAAAAGACATGGACTGTCGCTCGAACCAGAATGAAGGTCATTCAAATGACCCTGGTTTTATCTCTCTACCGTCTTCGATCATTTCCCATCCGCCATTGACGAATTTTAACCTCAAATTATGCCCAAATTTCCTTCATATAACCCTCTAAAATTGACACTAAATCTACAAGTTCAAAATCCTCAATCTTAATAAAATCACCCACACATATTTAAGGTTAATGAATCAAATTCCCAAATGCTTTGCAGATTTTAAATCTAAATTTATTGGAACCCAAATTTATATATCAACTAACCCCAAAAGCCATATCGTTTTATCACACCCACTATGATATGAATAGAAATTTGTAATTACTTTAAAAGAAAATTTAACCCCTTGCCTTAGGGTTCGTAGGGTCTGAATCCTTTGTTGTAGATGATGACGATTTGATGATCATTGCGCACACTTGGTCTGGATTTAAGCTCCCAAGGATTCTTTAATTCTTCCCTCTTTTCTCTTGTACTTAGAGTTATTTTAAATGAGTTATGGTTTCCACACTATCTCACTTTTAGAGTTTATTAAGTCAATCCTGTTTTTAGGCTTTTGGGTTTTACTAAAAGGGCCCAAACACTCTTATGTGAGATTGGTTATGCCTATAAATTCCTCAAGACCCATTTACTACCCTTGGATACTCTTTTCTAACTATTTCAACCCAGACTCAACCGTACACTCAAAATTGCCATCCGGATTATTTTACCGAAAGTCTTGTCTCGACCACAATCTACACTATGCCCGACTCCCGATTGAGATAAATAAATGTTACGTCACTATTGCACGTTATGTCGTCATTAAATTATTACTATTCACACAGTAAATTTAAATCCCATAAATATTAATTGTTTACTCCCCCGATTAATATTTAATAACTATATATAATACTTAATTTAATTAAATTATGACACACAAGTAATTTAAAATTAAATGAATTAATAAAATAATAAATGCCCAAAAATTCTAAGGGTTATATGTATATAAGTTGTTTTTGGTTGAACATAGGCGGGATGAGTTGCAAAATAAATGAGTGAAAATGAAAACTCCATTTATTTTTGGCATGTTCAAAAAAAGAATAGGCGCTCTTTTAATATTTCTTTTTTGAAAGAAAAAAATAAGAAGAGAGTGAGATAAGATTTTTTCTATTCAATTATACAAATTTAACATTGTTGTCCCGCTACATTATGGACTAAGAATTTGCACCAAATGTTGTTTGGAAGATAATATTAAAGTATAACCCATAAGATTTTATTTACTAAACAATTAAACCACTCATATTATTTTGTTAAATAAAAAGCTCTCATCTACCCCCTTCCATCGGACCATCGTTGGGAACTAGTATCGGTCACTGAAAGTGGTGGCGAGGGGGTACCAGTAGTACCGCCAATAGTTCAGAAATGATGTAATTTTGTTTGCAACAATTGTTTTATAAAAGGGTATTATCTCAAGGACCTAAATGTTATTTAATCCTCCTTTTAAATTGTGCCTTGCATTAGATTTAGCAATTTAGTACGAATTTTAATTTTAATAGTGTTAAATAATATAATTAAATGTTGGTCAACATCCTATTTCTCATATGCGGCGAAACCATCTAAGATTCCCAAAAATTGGTCGTATAACACCCCAAGAAATTCAAGGCGTCGTCACTAGGATTAAAACTAAATGAAATCCTTAACAATCCATTTGAAGCTTCTAAATTCAACAAAAATAAACATGACATGTCATCAAAGTAGATTATGTCCAATCCCAAAATTTACATGTCAACGTAAATTGTCTCATAACGACAAGGCTAGGTAAAATACACCACAAAATAATTACATTCTAATTCCATTCAAAATAACGAGCTCCCAAATATTTACACAACCAATTTATACAGAAATAATATTCTCAAAATGTCATTCTCTTAATATCCTTCAAAAATAAGTAAGATAAAAACCCACACTTACCTTCCACTAAAAAAAGAACAGGAGAGTACACAATATGAGAAGAACAGATGCTCAATATAATAACTGCAAAAAAATTGAAGAATATGAAACTATATAGGAGTTCAATGCGACACCCGATCATTGTACCAATTTATTTCCAAATAACACATCAATAGGTCACCGGGCTTCACCTCACATAACCTAAGCTTCTTAAAGCCTCATTCCAACTATTGAACTTTTGGACTTTTGGCGGTTGATCATTTTGAGTGCTAGACTTTTGGCGGGTGACCATTCTCAGTGCCCTATTAAAATTTCAAGGCACCATGCCCACATAAACAAATACACCATATCTCAATCGAATAACACATATAACTCTTTATGTTGAGAAGGTAACAAAGAAACCTTCTTAGTTGTTCTTGAGAAATCTTGATTGAGATCTTTAAAACATGGGTTGAAGGTTATCCTTAATGGGGTTTAGGTTTTGAAGATGAGAACATATAATAATATGGGAAGCCATGACTTTTCTAGAGGGGTTAAAAGTGTTTAAAAAAATTCGATTTTATAAAGTATTTAATGAAAGAGTCCTAATTAAACCCATCAGAATTGTATTGGAAATAAATTTTATAAAAAACATTACGAATGATTGGACCATCAGAATTGACTGAAATTTTGATATGTTATAGATGACGGCGAGACAAAGCTGCTGTAAAAAACACAATTCAATCGGATGGTTTAATTTTTTTTCCTCATCAGGCCACATCCATTTCTAATTTTTATATGAAAAGTTATAGTTTCTAAATTTTTATCCTCATTTAAATTTCACTTAAAACCTTATCTATATATATAAAAACTAACATTTATACATACCAAAATTAAATAGAATTTAACCTTTCCCCCCCCCCCCCCCCAAATTTCTAATGTAACAAAGATTTTTACGGTTAAATAATCATGGGGTGTTACATACTCCCCCACTACTACAGGAATTTTGACGGAGCGTAAATGTCAAATGTAAATTCGGGCAAAATGAAATAAGGCTTACACATTTCTACCTGTAGAATGCTATGATTGGGCCCCCATACACCCAATCCTACGCACACATACCCCACGAAGAAAGATACAATACATATCCTAACTATATGTATACGCATAACTACGAAAATAATGGAATACCACGCTCCCTCACGATTAACCACTTAACAAAAAACTTAAATCCTCAAATCAAATGACATCACTACATCGATACTAGATATACCCAAAATTTATACTAATGATCTGCCAAATATTTATTGTTTTCAAAATCAACTCTAAGGATCCTCACATCAAGATTGCTATTTCTAACCTCAATGCATGGAACATCCTTAACACAAAACACCCTATAACCAAGAAACATAACTAACACTTATGGTAGACCCACTACCTTAAGGAGTATGAATAACCAAAAGAGATTAAAGATTAATAATGTGGAAGCTAAACGGACTCACAACCTACGAGACCTAAGATTATGCTCTAATACAATATGTAACACCCCGAGGAAATTGATGCGTTACTATGGTAAAAACTCAGCTGAATCCTCAATAATCCATATACAACATGTATATTACAAAAAAATAATTATGATGGGTCATCAAAATACATAATTTCAAATCCAAAATTTAGGAATCAATCTAAATTGTTTCTTAACAACAAGAATATGTAAAATACACCTCCAAATAATTACATTTTAATTCCACTAAAAATAATGCTAAGCCCTTAAATGATTATATTACCAATTTATACCAAAATAATATTCTCAAAATGCCGGACTCTTAATATCCTTAAAAAATCAGTGACGTCCAAATCCACGCTTAGATACCACAAAAAAAAAAAAGAATGGGAAAGTACACAATATGAAAACAATAGATGCTCAATACAACAACGATGAAAAAATATGACAATACGAAACTGTATACGAGTCTAATTCGACACACAAGCATTACACCAATTTATTTCTCAATACCACATCAATAGGTCATCGGTTCTCTTCTCACCTCACTTAAGCTTCTTAAAGCCTCATCCCGACTATTGAACTTTTGGAGGGTGACCATTCTCAGTGCCATACTAAAATTTCATGGCACCATGCCCACATAAACAAATACACCATATCTCAATCGAATAACAAATGGGATTCAAATGAATACCACAGCATTCTAAGAAATATAAAAGTAACTGTGAAATAAGAAAGTATTATTGAGAGACTTAGAGGAGCATATTGTGTAAAATCCGTACCTTAAAATAATCACTTGAAAACTTATTAAATTCTTCCTTGAAATTCCAATTATATCGATGTGTTCCTCTCGCGAAAATAACAGAGACATTTTCTTGGCAGTTTTTGAGAAATCTTGATTTAGATCTTCAAAACATGGATTGAAAGTTATGTTTAATGGGGCTTAGGTATTGTGCATAAGAGGAGATAATAATTTGGGAAGCTATTACTCATTTGGAAGGGTTAAAAGTGTTTTAGAAAGTCTAAATCCATCCATTATATAAAGGATATAAAGAAAGAGTCATAATCAAACACAAACACGATAAAATACATTTCGGACGATCGAAACATCAGACTGGATAAATTTTTTATATATTGTACCTGTTGGCAAGACGAATTTACTGTACAAAAATTAGCTCGATCGGACTGTCGAATTTTTTTCCTCATTAGGCCAGATCCTCCCCCAATTTTTATTTAAAAATTAATAAGTTTATATTTTTATCCCAATTTAAATTCCACTTAAAGCCTTTTTTTATATATAAAAACCAAAATTTTTACATACCAAAATTAAAAAGATTCCAAGTTATTTTCCAAAATTTTTAATTTAACAAAGATTTTTACGACCCAAAAATCAGACGGTGTTACATACTCCCCCACTAATACTGGAATTTCATCCTCGGAATTCGACGAAGCGTAAACGTCAAATGTAAAGTCGCGCAAATAAAATAAGGCTTACATATGCCTACCCGTAGAATGATAAGATTGGGCTCCCATACACCCAATCCTACATGCACATAACCCATAAACAAAGATACAATATATATATATATATATATACACGCATAATTATGAAAATAATGGCTTACCACGCTCTTTTACGAATCACCACTCGATTCTATCTCCAAAAGATATCACAAGCTCAAATCCACAAGTCAAATCCCATCATTGCATCGATACTAGATATACCTAAAATTTAAACTAACGATCTACCAAAAAAAGTAATCATTTCTAAAATTAACTCTAAGGATACCCACATTAATATTACTATTTCTAACCTCAATGCCACCAACGTCCTTAACACAAAGCTCCCTATTTCTAAGAAACACAACTAACACGTATGCTACACCCAATGCCTTAAGGAGTACGAATCAACAAAGGATCTCAAAGATCGGTAATGCAAAATCTAAACAGACCCACAACCTACAAGACCCAAGGCCATGCTCTGATACCATCAGTAATACCCTAACGAATTTGAGGTGCGGCAATTATAAAAACTAAACTAAATACTCAACAATCCATAAATAACATCTATATTCCACAAAAATAATTATGTCAAGTCATTTAAATACATAAAGTCCAATGCAAAATTTACACGTCAATCTAAAATGTCTCTTAACAACAAGGCTAGGTAAAATACACCTCCAAATAATTACATTTTAATTCCACTCAAAATAACGCTAAGCTCCCAAATATTTATACTGCCAATTTATACAAAAATAATATTCTCAAAACGTCGTTTTCTTAACATCCTTCAAAAACCAGTAACATCTAAATCTATGCTTACCTGCCACTAAGAAAATAATGAAAAAGTATACAATATGAGGATAATAGATTCTTAATACAATAATAGTGAACAAATGCAACAATTGAAAATGTATACATGTCCAATGCAACATCAAAGCATTGTACCAATTTATTTCTCAATAACACATCAATAAGTCACCGGGCCTCACATCACCTCACCTGGGATTCTCAAAGACTCATTCCTACTATTGGACTTTTGGGCTTTTGGTGGGTTACCATTCTCAGTGCCATATTAAAATTTAATGACATCATGTCCTCATAAATATTTGCACCATATCTCAATCGAATACGTAGGATTCCAATGAATACCACAATATTTAAAGAACAATACGAGTGACTAAGAAACAAGAAAATACTCTCAAGAGATCAATGTGTAAATTTCGTAACTTAAAATAATCACTTGAAAACTCATAAAATTCTTCCTAGAAATTTCAATTTCACTGATGCGTTCCTCTCATGAAAATAACAAAGACAACTTCTTGGTTGTTCTTGAGAAATCTTAATTTAGATCTTAAAAACATGGGTTGGAAGTTATGTTTAATGGGGTTTAGTTTTTGTTGATGAGATGAGATAATAATGTGACAACCCGATTAATAAAATACCGGGTGATCAATCCTATACCACATTAAAATAGGAGTCTCATATGGTTCATTCTTAGCATCAATGTCGAAAACCGATTTATTACTAATAACCTATTAGGCCGGCGTCCAAATTTATTTAACTAATCTTTTTAACAAAACCATTAACCTAAAATATTCATACAGTTAATATATATGAAACTGAAATGAAATAAAATGATCGAACACTCGGTTTAACATAGTATAATCAAATCGAATGGCTCACAAAATGCAGTAAAAGAATAATAAATACAATTGGGCTTTCGGCCCAAATGTTACTACACTGCTTCCTATCTAGATCAAAAGAATATAATCGTTTAAAGATAAACCTGCATGCATCCGCAACTGCTGCAACAATGTCTGACTCGAAAGAATCGTCATCCAGGAGTCCCTGTGTGTAGACACACACACACACACACATATACACACACACACACACACACACACACACATATATATATATATATATATATATATATATATATATATATATATATATATATCAAGAGAGGAGAAAATAGAAAAATGGGTCAGAGCACGAGTTTGAAATATTTTGCAAGTGCATAAATGCCATATTTAAAAAATATGAAATCTCATATTTAAATTGGCATCGCACTCTCATGAGATACCCCTCACCCCTTTTCTATTAGTGCACATCTATCGCATAAACCTACTAGTTAAGCTACCCTGCCTAACTACACGCTATCAGCCATCATCTAAAAATCGTCATACCCGAGTAGTAAGGGCTAAACTTCTCCCCATTCCCAACATTTCTCTACATTCGTGCTTGGGTTGTCTCGCGAAGCGAAATCCAAATAAGGACCCCCCCGATACACTACTACATGACAATTTTGATTGTCGAGGTCCATTGAGCCCTCGGCACATAACGTATATATATATATAGTTCTCATTAGAACCCATGATTCATATTCATATAAGTTCGGATATAAATCTACCAAAAAGGGAATAATATCTTATAATTCTTTTCACCTTATATATAATATCTCAACGAATATAATTATACTTATTACAATCACAAGCATAATAACCATCCCACTGAGCTATAACTCGAGTATTCAGTCTCATAGTGCCTATCGAAATTCGGGTTTACTCACTATACCATGGTACCAAGTAAGAGTTACTCAGGTCATGGTAAAAATACACAATGGTGGAGGCGGTCATGTTCCCTATACAAGTGTACACACGCATCTCACTCGAACACGGGACGATACGATATGGGGATATACTCTCCCTGCTCCTCAAGCCAGGGGATTCACCCATATCATGTAACCTCCCGAGATCGCACTAGAGAAAATATGTAATCTGGTTGTTCCAACCATACGCCAAAGGAAAGCTCGTAGAACCAGCCTCTAAGATACACACACACACACACACACACACACACACACACACACACACACACACACACACAGATATATATATATATATATATATATATATATATATATATATATATATATATATATATATATATATATTTGTATCATATTATATATACTGTCATCACATCGTATATATAATCTACATCACTTCTCAAATATATATATGGTTATAATTGCCAAACTCTCATATAGCAATAGCCAATAACTCCGAATTTTCCCATTCGTAATAATTAAATAATTATACGAACTACTCATCTTAATTCCATAGGTATAGCATTACCTATAACAATAGTCGTCAATAAATGTATCGGATAGCCGCTCAGTTCTCCTCAGCCCATATCCTAAATTCCATCCTAATCGCATCCTAGGATTTTCTCCATTTTAATTGGCCCATATTTATTGCAACCACATAAATATATCTATACATGCTTGCCGAGTGATTATCTCGAATGTCTCTCATCTCAAACATTCATTAAATCCATACCCCGAATCGTACACTATATTAATCCATGGTTCCCTTTTTCATCCCGAGGTTTAGTCACCCTAAATACCATCATCTAGGATTCCTAATAGCATATCTAGAATCCCGTATAATAATCTCCAAAAACATAGTTTAAATTTCCTTAAACTTAAAGGAGAAAACCTTGAAAATCTGCCTGAACCGATTCAATTGCCACTGAATCGATTCGACCTGTCCGAATTGATTCGAAAAGATTTAACTTTCTAACTGTCTCATACGTAATCGATTCTTCCTGCCCGGATCGATTTGATTGGTTCAAATCTGAAAATTTTCGAAGGGTTTATAACTTTTCCAAAACCCAAATATCATCCCAATCTCCATTTTTGTTGTTCCTAATCTCATCCAATAACTCCATAAACATCTAATCTATGTTTTTCAACTAACACATAAATTAATTTGTGGTATTAAACCATTTCTCTTAGATTAGAACCCTAAAACCATTAAAGCCCTAGTTTTGTCATTTCTCCCATTTCTAACCATTTCGACACTCCTTTATCATAAATTTAACACTAGAAATCATTAAGGGTTCTAAATCAAAATTTATCGAGTTTACTAATTATAATATGAGATACACGCTCAAATGATTAAAGCAAATAAACACTTGCCTTATGGATGAAATATGACGGCCTTAAGTCAAATCCCGCGGAGTTTGTGCCGAAAATCCCTTTCTTCTTCCTCTTTTCCCTTCTCACTTTCTCTTTCTCTTCTTTCTCTCTTTTTATTTTTTTTCTCTCCCTCTTTCGTGCCTTATAGGGGAGAAATAAGGGTTTATCCCTTATAAACCCAAAAATGACTCGTTTACTCAATTGCGAGTCCCTACTAGTCCAAAAGTCCCCGGAACCAAAACACTGCCCTCGAATACTCTATTCTGACTATCTTGTCCATTCCGAAACCAACCGTGTACTCGAAATCTCCATTCGAGTCACTTAATTAAATTTCACTAATCGGACATAACACTTGTTAACGTGTGTTTTCCAAATAAAATACTTCCTTTGTCGCTTTACCCAACTACAACATGTAATTAAAATGCTCTAACTCATTTACTTAATCCGAAATGTAAATGTAACACACATCGAAAATCATCAACCCTCATAAACTCCAAAAATTATTTTTAAGAGAAATTCCTCAAATCTCCAAATTACCCTCACTTATGAAATTTAAATATCTATAAAATTCCGGGGTATTACAAATAATTTGGGTAACGACTGCTTTTTGAAAGGGGTTAAAAGTGTTTTAAAAAGTTTAAATCCTTCCATTATATAAGGGATTTAAAGAAAGAATCCAAATTAAACACAAACACTGTAAAATACATTACGGAGGATCGGACTGCCTAAATTGGCTAAAATTTTGCTATGCTGTAGCTGACGACGAGACGAAGTTTCTTTAAAAAAATTAGCTCAATCGGACCGTTAATATTTTTTTCTCATTAGGCCAGATTTTGCCCCGATTTTATATAAATAGTTATAATTTCCAAATTTTAATCCCGATTTAAATTCCACTTAAAACCTTATGTTAGTTAATAAAAACCAACAGTTTTACATACCAAAACTAAATAGATTCCAATTTTTTTTTTCAAAATTTTTTAATTTCACAAAGATTTTTACCGATAAAAAATCACGGGGTGCTACGTACTCCCCTACTAATACGGGAAATTTTCTCGAAATTTGACGAAGTGTAAACGTCAGATGTAAAGTTGCGTAAATAAAATAATGCTTATATATGTCTGCCCATAGAATGCTATGATTAGGAGCCCATACACCCAATCCAACATGCACATACCTCACAAACAAAGATACAATATATATCTTATATATATATATATATATATATGCATACCTATGAAAATAATGGCATACCACACTCTCTTCGGAATCACCACTCGATTTTATCTCCAAAAGTCATCATCACTGCATCGATACTAGTTATACCGAAAATGTATACTAACGATCTACTAAATAAATATCATTTTTAAAATCAACTCTAAGGATGCTCACATCATGATTACTATTTCTAACCTCGATGCCTATAACGACATCAACACAAAAACCCTATCTCCAATAAACGTAGCTAACATTTATGCTAGACCTAATACCTTAAGGTGTACGAATAAACAAAGGAGATCAAAGATCATTATCGCAAAAGCTAAATAGACTCAAAGCCTACAAAACCTAAGATCATGCTCTAATACCATCTATAACATGCCAAGGAAATAAAGGTGCTACGACGGTAAAAACTAAACTAAATCCTCAATAATCCATATAGAGCATCTGTATTCCATAATAATATATATGACAAGTCGTCAAAATAAATAATGTCCAATCCAAAATTTAGACCTCAATCTAAATTGTTGCTCAACAACAAGGATAGGTAAAACACACCACCAAATAATTACATTTTAATTCCACTCTAAATAACGCTAAGCCTCCAAATATTTACACTACTAATTTAAAAAAAATAATATTCTCAAAACATTGTGCTCTTAATATCCTTCAAAAATCAGAGCACATCCAAATCCACGCTTACCGGGCACTAAAAAAATGAACGGTGAAGTAAACAATCTGATAAGAATAAATGACTAATACAATAATGGTGAAAAAATGCAACAATACGAAACTATATACGAGTCTAATGTGACACCCAAGCATCGTACCAATTTATGTCTTAATAAAACATCAATTGGTCACTGGGCCTCACCTCACCTCACCCAGACTTCTCGACGCCTCATTTCGACTGTTAGACTTTTGGACTTTTGACGAGAGACTATTCTTAGTTCCATATTAAAATTTCAAGACACTATTCCCACATAAACAAATATACAATATCTCAATTAAATAACACATAAGATTCTAATGAATACCGCAACATTTTAAAAAGACTACAAATAACTCAGAATAAGTAAAATACACTCGAGAGATTTAGAGGAGCATATTGTTTAAATACCGTTCCTTAAAAATCATCACTTTATAACTCATAAAATTCTTCTTCGAAATTTTGATTACACCATTGCGTTCCTTTTGCAAAAGTAGAAAAGACACCTTATTAGTTGTTTTCCTATTTAAGGAATAAGATTTCCCGTTATAGGTGTAGTAAGTATAAACGACATAGTTTACGTGATATGCGATGTAAATTTAGACTATCCCATATCATTTTCTTCCAACTTACCCTATTATATTTAGAATATAAATTTGATCCCTTAGAAAGAGAACCACATTATCATGCCCCCAAGGTCACGTGCTTCACGTGCAATGATTTCCTAGGGTAAACCCAAACAACTATTTCACGTAAAACTATATGGATGGATTATTTGTGAGTACAATCATAATTGCATTCCCTCTAAGAATAAGTGAGATTTCTGGAGTTTTATGATGGTTTAGTGGGAAAATCAACATCACACATAGATGGCATACTTAGGTAGAAATAGGGCGAACATGAATAAAGACCTAATACCCAAATTATAGGGAAAATTAAAAGGATTATGAGTGTTTGTCCATGTGTCATAACACATGGAATCTGGATAATTACGACTACGGATTTAAGCATTTAGATCTGATTGAATCATATACAAGAAGTGAATTTAATAATGTCTTTTGTGTTTTAAAATCAACACGAGAAGTGAATTTAATCTTGTTTTTTGTGTTTTAAAATCAACACCCAGTTTTAGGTACCTATCAAATTCTATATCCATTTTGGATAGAGGTTGAATAACTTAAAAGTGGAGACCAGAATGTAATTTCTTGGAGTATGACAAAAACATCTAAAAGGTACCTCAAACAAAAATAACTTGATGTCTTAATTCTTAAATTTTACAGCCAAATTGTATTGACATGATTTTAAGAAATTTCATGGAGCCATGAGCCTTTCATATGTGAATATGGTACATATTTGTTTGGTTGTAATTAAGTCACGTGTAAAATACTCCTATGTTATTTAAAACCATGTGCATATTTGGAATTCAGCATTGTGCACACGCTTGTAAAAAACGGGACAAATTTAACACATGTATAGTTTCAAATGGAAACTCCTTGATCAAGTCGGATTCATGCAACAGTCACTAAAGATATATATGTGAAATCAAGATATGAGGTCGCATAATGAAAAACTCAGTGTTTTGACTCAAGATTAGACAATATATAATATATGGATACAAATATATATTTTTCACCACCAATTATAGGGGTGTTCGTGGTACGGTAAAAACCCGTATGGTACCATTTTGGACCGAAAAAATTGGTAATGGTTTACTTTTTTTACTTACGAAAAACCGAAACTATCGAAACTGAAATTACCGATTTTTTTGTGGTTGGTTTTTGTTTACACATTTAAAAAACCAATTTACCAAAATTACCGCTTTTGAAATACAAAAGAAATGAAATATCAAATTCATTTTAATAATGTACCTAAATTATAAAATGGATATACCAAATATATTTTGATATAGTATACCTAACTTAATAGTTATGCATTGTGGTTGATTTTTTTATTTTATTTTAAAGGGAAGTCCAAGTTTCTACCTTGTATCAAATAAAATATAATTTTTTTGTTTTATTAAGATTCTATTGAAGTTATATGTCCTTTCATTACCCCAAATAAAGCTAGACCAAACACTGGACTACTCTGGTAGCAGTAATTAATCAGCTGAGTAGAAAGCTGAAAATATCATTTAGCTAAAACCATGAAACCCAATATAATCAAACCCTTCATAGCTTTCAGTCGGCTATGTTTGTTCAATGAATTCATTGTTTACTATAAGAAGGACCATGCCTATGCAATATAATGATTTCTTATATTAGGAAAGAAATGCGACTTTAGTTTGGGCATATGAAGGATATGAAGATGCTGAGAGAGACGGAATGCATATGAGAAATTTCCTTTTCTTTTTAAGAGTCCCACATTGGCTGTATTTGAGGAGCTCCTTACGATTGCTCCTTATGAATAGCCTGGAGTGCACTTAAATAAATTTATTGGGAAAGCACTAAAAATCTAACCCATTTCATGTTCAAAATTTTGGTTGGCATTACTAATTTCATCAAAATAATTTGATTAAATATAAATGATGTTAAGCCTTATTATTTTAGTTATTTTTATCAAAAAATTATGCTATTTTGATTATCTTTATTTTGGTCAAACATTTTTTGAGTAAATAAAAAGTGATGTAACGTAGTTATTTTTTAAATCTAATAATTTGAGTTAGGCAAGCTGTAAATAGAAATTTACAAAATTATCGATTTTACGGCGATTTATCACAACATATGCGGTATGGTTTTGGCTTAAGTAAGATTGTACTGAGTGGTACAAGTGGTAAATTTTGTTTATGCTTATTATAAACAATTTGCTATTGGTATTCGCTATTTACCGACTAAACTGATCGATAACCGACCCTAACCAATTATATAGGGCTCATAAAATAGACTTCCAAGAGTCCAAGGATCTCAAGAAAGCCTAATCATCCTTTACAAGGTTGTGATGGAACACTAAGAGATCAAAACAATTTTTAGAAGCCTAATAATATCATAAGGAGGTCCAAAGCAATTATTCATCCCATTTCATACATACTTTGATCAACTTATTATACACTTGAAATAGGTAAGAAGATCCCATCAAAGTCTCGTCCCTAAAAGCATAGTCTTAACTAGATTAAATACACCATTATAGGTCTATAGCCCACTTTTTAATTGTTAAATAGTGTTAAAATTATCATTCACAAGACCTAAATATTAAGGAATATTATAGGATGGGAAACAGGCATCTCACTAGATAGATGTTCGGGATAATTTTTGGGGTAGTTTAGAAACTCCGATACTGAATTTGGGTTGTAGGAAAATAGATTTGAGGAATTTAGCTTGGGAGACCTAGTGTGACCGGTCGACCGCGCCCCTAAGGCCGGTCGGTTGCGTCAAGGAAATAGGGCCTACTGCTTTGTTTCGTATGATTATTTGCAACCCGCGGTCGACCAGGGGTTCAGGACCGGTCGATCGGTGCCCTGTTTTCAACCCAAGATTTTGGAGATTATTATTACTTCTCCTTTTTGAGTCTAAAGTTTAAGGGTCCTCTAAATTAGAGTATTATAGAGGGTTATGTCGTAAAGGACTTGAGGAATTGGGAATACATATCTATGTGTGTATATTCACTTAGAGTGAATTAGTATAATTGTAGATATCCAAGGGAATCCGTAGATAGGATTTTGGTATATATTACTTGTTAAATATTTTAGGTTTAGTATCATGCAGATATGATTGCATGATTATGATTCTTTGAGAGAATCTTTGGGATTATTGGTCATCGATAGATGGTCTGGAAAATATGGCCATTTTTATATATTCAGGTAGGAATATATATATATATATATATATATATATATATATATATATATATATATATATATATATATGTACTATGTGATTATGTATATATATGATATGATATAAATGATTTTGAAAATTTATAGATGAATATTTTCAAAATGGGAAAAAGGTAAATGATTTTCATAATTAATAAATTATGGTTACACACCTTCCTAAATCGCTATCATAAGGGAAGTTGCGCGCGTTGTTGTGAAGCCCCTGGCTATTGAGTAGGGTGGATATAGTCCCTAGGCCATATGGGAAATTATATATGTTTACTGCGCTGGTTAGGAGATTCTGGGTGTGGTCTTGACTTTCCCGCAGACATATGGCCGCTTCTCGACATTGGTAGGTGCCCAGGTTGTCTTGTATAGATTGGCCCTGGAAGATAATATCCATTTAGGGGCGCGTCCAGTGGGGAAACCCAGAGGGGCGGTCTTAGTTTTATTAAAGTAATTTATGATAATAAATTGGCTTCAATTTACATTTCCTGAGTATAAAAAGGGAAATGGGATAAAGGTTTGGCTTCGGTAACACTCCCAGATGGAAGAAGGGATGTGGAAGCATGATATGATCAAAGCATTTTCATGATAATGGAAATGGCTTTGGGTACATTTCCTGAGTATAAAAAGGGAAATGGGATGATATATAAAGGAAAATCATTTTTATGATAATAAAATTGGCTTTTAAAAGTATATGATTTGTTAAAGAAATTCATGATAATGAATTGGCTTTTATATTTACATTTCCTGAGTATAAAAAGGGAAATGGAAAGTTTTGAGAAAAATGAAAGTATTGATAAATACTTGATATATGAATCCTCAGTTCGGGAGATAGATCCGGATGGTTATGGTAAAATGTATATATATATATATATATATATATATATATATATATGAATGAATCGAGTACCGAGGGTCTAATGGATCCCGACGATCGATCGCGCCGCGTAGTAGTGTATCGAGGGGTTCCTTGTTTGGATTTCGCTCTGTGAGACACCCCACGCACGAATATGGAAATGTGTTGAGACTGGGGAGAAGTTTAATCCTTAGCGCTCCAATATTATTAATTCTTATGGTATATATATTTATATATATATCTTTCTATATCGAGGGACTGGCGGATCTCGACGATTGACCGCGTCGCGTAGTAGTGTATCGGGGGGGTTCCTTGTTTGGATTTTGCTTTGAGAGACACCCCACGCACGAACATGGCATAGCGTTGAGACTGGGGTGAAGTTTAGCCCTTATTATATTGCTTGGACTATCTAGGGTTGATAGTGGTTGGGTGATAGACTAGTCTAGCAGGGTAGCTTGACTAGGATGTTTAGAGGGATGCGCTAGGAGTGCACTATTAGTGGAGAGGTGAGGGGTATCTCATGGGAGTGCGATACCAAACATAAATATGAGATAAAACCTTTTTCAAAATAATAAGGCATTTATTCACTTGCTAAATATTTTCAAAACTCGGGCTCTGACCCGTTTATCTACTTTTCCTTTCTTTCTATATTATATATATATATATAGGTGTCCAGACACAGGGACGCCTGGATGACACTTACTTCGAGTCAGACGTCTGCTGCAGCAGCTCTAGATACGTGCAGGTTTTTGATAGCCACTTCCATCATTGTACTCTAGATAGGATGTACTGTATAAACTTTCGGGCCAATGGTCAAATTGCATTTATTTATTCTTTTAGTACATCATTCGACATGGTTGTATATTTTGACCGAGTGTTCGGTTATTTTCTTTCATTTCAGTTTCATTTCCGCAAAAGTGTGTGGATGTTTTATTTATTGTTGTTAAAAAGAGTAGTAAAGTTAAAATTTTGACACCGGCCTAATAGGTTATTAGTAATTAAATGGATTTTCGACAGTGATGCTAAGAATGATCGATATGAGACTCATGTTTTAATTTAATATTGGAGTGATCGCCCGGTATCTTATTAGGCGGGGTGTTAAAGAATCCAGCGCCCATGAAACAATCCCCATATGCGCAAATGAACACACTCTGATTTCATGCAAGTTTTCATAATAACATATATATGATCAACTTAAGAAAAACATTATAATTCAACTAATAAGATTCTAATACATGCGAAATTTAAAATAAATGAAATATGATTTATTCTAAAGTCAAATTGATAACAATCTGATTTAGTACGTTACAATACAATATATCAAATATGATTAATTATTCTAACTCAAGTTATTAAATCATGTAAGATGTTTAACTCAAAGTCATACATATAAGAAGACGAGGAAAAGAATATTAACAAGTATGATTTTTTTACGTGGTAAAATCCCGAACTAGGGGAAACATCCACGGTGACCACTACTCCACAAAACAAAAAATTCCATTGCAAACAACTTTACAAGAGTTATAATAACCCAAACATGCAACACTCGATACTATGTAAAACAGTCAGAAAAATATACCTACACGAGCTATCTCTTCTCTCGAGCATAAAAATCTTCAGTCTTTCCTCCACAGCATTTCTGATATTGACACTTTAATCTCCGTGGAAGTTTCCTTGCTTTAGTTGCTTGCTTCTTATGTTAGCGAATTCCAACTCAGTAAAAAATTATCTCTCTCTCAACAACATCGTTTCTATGTTTTGAGTTGTGCAAAAAAGTGTAAGTGAATATGTTCTAAATGCAAACCTTGCAAGAACTTAATTCTTAACACAAGCATATAAGTTTTTTATAAAAACTTAAGAAAAATACATTTTCAATTATTAATAACTTAAGTTTTCTGTAAAAACTTACAAAATAAATTTTCAATGATAAATATTATAAACATTCTTTCTAAGAAATACATACAAAACTTATCATAGAGACACAACAAGATTATTCAATCCTTTAAAAATGTGTTCTCAATCTCTTAGAAATATAAAATTCAATTTTATGAGGAAAGTGTTTTACAACTGATTTCACAAAATCAGAAATTCAAATTGAAACATCATATAGCATCTAACACAAAATCAAAATATTTAGATCATAAAAAAATTCACCAAAATTCGAATCTAAAAATCTAAGAAATTCTAATTTTTGTTAAAAATTATTTCATCATGAAAGAACATAAATTCTCCCTACAATAACACAATATTTCAATCTCAAAATTATGAGATTATGTGCAAGATCATTGAGAATCAAAAACAAAAACAGAAATGAGATGAAGTAGAAATAAAGACAATGTGTGTAAAGAAAATTGTGTGTTCGTTAGTTGAGAAATTGTATAAATTATTGTCCAGAAATTGCAGACATGCCCATTTCTTATCAAGAAATAGGGAAAGATAAAAGCTTATATAATTTGAGAATCTTACCCGACACTATTATGAACCAAATGTTAAGGAATCTTAATCCACTATGCACGAAAAACTGGTAAATATAAGGATTTTAACCCCAAATTACCATAAATTCCTTATATGGATCAAAATTATAGCTTTGTTCAATCAAACAATTTTTCATAATATATTTTTAAGGTTACCTCTGTAATATTAACTTTAAAATCTAACTCTTTATTAATAATCATAACAGACCCAACATATATAGTGAGTAAACCCCCAAATTAGGTAGTAAAATATACTTTCCCCATATTAAACCATATCACAACCAATATCATTACCACATTTTGCATATCAAGGTAGCGTAACTATTTAACTGTTATTATTTATGTCACCTCAATCACCCTTCCACTCTAAAATATGAATATATGTAGATTGAAATAGTAGTTTTTATAGATAATATTTTTTTTTTATGGAACACTTTTTTCAATTAAAGTTAATAATATATATATCTTGCTCCAAAAATTTAAATCCAAACACTTACTATTTACGGAATGAAATACAATGATTTGATGGATAAAAACAATTATGCTTGAAATAACAAAACACAATCTCCAATAATTACTACCAACCAGTAATATTATATATCTAAAAAATCATGATTCTATATAATATAAACTTAGCAAATGATATGTGACAGTTCTCATATATATTTCATACACATATCACAATCTAAACATCATATGAAAAAGATATACCCATTATCATTATTTTAAATAAAACACTAAACATTAGGTAAACGGGTCACTCTACAAATCCAATACAATGACACCTGATACGACTTTGAATGAAAAAATTACCTGATGTGATTTCCTTGCAGCTGATCAAAGTGACACACCTGATGCAATTTAAAAAAAAAGGTTGAGGGGCGAATTTCAATATGGATAACGGTATTGCCGTGATTCCACAAGTAAAACGTTCTTTGAAGCTGATGTGATTTTTGCATGAAGAGGGATATGGAGAGAGAAATTGAAAGGAGAATTTGGATTTGGAGAACGAGATTTCCGTGAGAGAGATAATCGAGTGGGATTAGAATCATGGGGGAGTGGGTATTCGTGCCGAACGGGCAAAAAATTGGCAAAACTCCTCAAATCGTTGTATAATGCTTAATTGAAAACGTAAGTAGGTAACTCTCACATAAAATCATTGTATAATGGTTAAACTAAAAACATATTTAGGTCAACTAATTGAAAAACGAGGTAAAATCAAATAGGTCTAATGGTTAACAACTCTTGACTTGTGAGTGATGTAAATTAATTTTTAAAACAGTCTTAGATAACCATTTTTCTTGTAGTGAAAATCTTCCATCTTTAATGTAACCCCTAATAGTTTTTTTAAAAAGTTTATTCACTACAAAACCCAGATTTCCATCATTTGAAAAATCATTAATTCTCAGATTTCATACCATAATTATATTTGAATAATATCTAGCATGATATCTATCCCAAAAAATGAAATAATCCTACATACAAATCTTAAAAATCATATTTGTCATGCAAATTCAACCCTACACTATCATGAGTATTATAACTACTCAAAACATTGTAAGATAAACCCTTTCCATAGGTTTGAGTGATCTAATTTTTCTTGTTAGATGATCGATGCATTTTCCCTCTGCTCCAATCTTGATTTCGACAAAGATAATGGTGAAAAGTGGTGTAGGTTGGCTTAAGAACCCTTCTCCCACCCTCTCTTGTGGACTTTAATCTCTCCCAAGTATTGTAACCCTAGCCTCCCTTCCTAAGTGACTGATATATATCTCTAAAATTCGGAGTTTTGGCAATCCTAAAATCCCAAATGATCGGTAACTGATATAACCCTAGCCTAGTGCCGGGTTGGTCTAAAAATACCCCGAGACCCAATTAATACAACCGGGAACTCTATTCTTCCTATTTCCGCCCATTTGGATTCAATTGTGGTCTTGAAATCGCCATCCGAGTGTAATTCCCCAAGATTTTTGGGACAGTAAATTCATTATTTTTGGGAGAAATAAATATTATTTTATTGGGAGAATAATAAAAATTGGCAATTAGGGCCAAAATTTGAAGATGTTAGAAAGTAATTGGAATGATGATTCAGAGAGTACGGTTGATTCTTGATGGATCGAGATAGTTGAAATGACTGTACTCGGGTCTTATTTGGGTTCGGGGATATTTTAAGTTCATTTGGCTCGAATTAAAGTAATCGGGTCAATTAAAGTGTGCATTATCATTTAAAGTTGTGTATTTTGGAGTTGAGGCTTAAAATCCTATGGGAGATATAAATCTCATTAGAGAGAAAGATAAAGAAAGAGAGAAAGAAAGAGAAGGAGAAAAGAAGAAGAGAAAGAGGAAAAAGCTTAGGAATTCCGGCTATTACGCGATTTCGAGGAAGACCCAACCTCTACAACCTTAAGGCAAGTGATTAAATTTTCTAAATAATTCTTGTGCATCTTTTATTTCATGATTTGTGGATAAAATTTTGGATTTGGGGTTAAAATGTCAAAACACAGATTTTTTTAGTAAATCTTACATTTGAGGTGTACATATGTATTTGAGGGTATACAATAAATTGGGTTGAATTATATAATGAGTTTTGATGTTAATAATATGTTTGGGTTGATGACAAATGGTCAAATGATGATAAATATTGATTTTTGGGAATTTTTGGCTTTGATGAAACTAGCCATTTTCGTAGCCTCTGATAGGCTAATTCGATTCGGCCCCTTACCGAATCGATTCCAAATGTTGCAGGTGCCCAAGTCTGAATGAATGAATTGATTCGGACCCAAGACAAATCAATTATGCCTAAGACAGAGTCCTTGGTCCTTTGGACCGAATCAATTCACATTTAGAGGCGAATCGATTCGCTGGGCCGAATCGATTCAGATTGGGCCCGAACCGATTCTGAAATAGGGCAGCTTTGGGGATGTTTTTCTAGGGTGTGTTTCATTCCGTTTTATTTGGGTTTATCAATCGAGAACCTTCACATAAGAGATGAGGAGTTTGTTTTGGATACTTTTAAGAAGTTTCCCTTATGATAATTTATTGGGGTCATATTTATTTATTCCGGGAGAGTATCAATTGGAGATTTTCTTACCGACTAGTGGGAAAGCCCACTATCTTCGAGGACTCTATTTGAAGATAATTATGGGTTTGTAAGAGAGAGGTAGGATGCATTTAACAATGTTGGATTTTAGGATTGAATCACAAATGTGTTAACGTTTGAAGGTTCATATGATAAATTGAACCATATTATGGATCAAGAATAATGAATGTTGATCGATGAGCATACGGATTCAGAGAATATCATTAACTTTAATTGAATTGGGAGATTATTCATAATATAAGTGATGTGTGATCTTCAAGTGAGAAATCTTATCATATAAACCTAGTGGGGAAGTTCTGTGAGTTATTGATGAAAAGTATATTGAGAGTAAAATATATTAATATATGAAATTATTTCATTTACTCCTAAGAGAGTAATAAGAGTATGTATACTTATATAACATGATATATATATATATATATATATATATATATATATATATATATATATATATATATGTGTGTGAGCCATACCCCCTCTATACTTTCATGGGAAGTTACGCGATGTAGGTGACTCCCCTGGCTTGAGGAGCAGGGAGAGTATAGTACCCAAGTCATAGCGTCCATTATTATTGTGTGATTTTTATTAGGGGTGAGACGTGGTGGGTATGTTTCGCCTCATTTCTGGGGAGGAACTATGACCACTACCCGTACGTTGTGATATGGTTTTTAATAAGGCGGTGTGAGATTTTGACCGTTGGTACCCAGGATGATAGGTGAGCGATTCCCTGGTAGATGATAGCATTGAGAACCTGCATCCTTGAGTTATAGCTCATTGGGATGGTTATTATTTACACTTGTGTGAATAGTATATTATTTGTATATGATTATGAGATATCACATTTGTCTCTAGAGTAAAGAGATAAAAGAAGATTGATTGAATCTCATTCCGGGAAATTTTATTCGGACTAAATTATGATGAAAATATTAAGGTGAAACAGAAGCGTATATAATTATATGAGTATATATATATATTACAATGGGTATAGAGGGCCTAATGGACCCCAACGACCAAAATTGTCAAGGAGTAATGTATGGGGGGGGGGGGTTCTTTTTTTTGATTTCGCTTGCGAGACGTCCCACGCATGAAACGCAGTGCAATATTGGGAGTGGGGAGAAGTTAGTCCTTAATACCCGTATTTATATTTGTACATCTTGACAATTGAGAGTGTCAAGGAGTAGTGTATCAGGGGGGTCCTTGTTTGGATTTCGCTTTGCGAGACGTCCCATGCACGGAACGCAATGCAGTATTGAGAATTAGGAGAAGTTTAGTCCTTAGCATTTAGATGCTAATAACTCATATGTCAATAACTAGAAAATGCGAAATTCTAGAAAGATAGAATGTTTATGTATATTGTATATGTTTAGTAAGTGGACGAATATTTGATATTGGTAATATTAGAAGTTGAGGATTATGATTTAGATGGAATTTTAAATGAGTATAAATTGGGAGTAGGTTAGATTACTTTGCCCCTAGTTAGTGTTGGGAAGATTTTTGGAGATCATGTGGATCCGTTTAGTTGCGCGCTTTAGTTGGGAGGTGAGTTGGATTTTTATGGAGAGTGCGCCTCCACTTTAATCATGTTATAATGAATTTATAATTATTATGCATTTTAATGCATTTGCTAAAACCATTTTAACACCTCAGGCTCTGACCTGTTTATATTTTTCTGTTGACCTATATATATTATATTCTTTTAGGTGTTCCTCCGCAAGGATGCCATTGATGTTATCCACCCAGTGTATTCGAGGAGCCGTCGCAATAACGGGCTGTTGCGGTATTTTGACGTAGTCGATTCCTATCTTTTGTATATCTTGATTAGGACTCAGTTTGTATATCGAGTTTACTCCCAAGTGATGTAGTTGTAGTATTTATTTTATATTTCTCTTCTCAGACTGTTGTATTATCTGTGACCCGATGACTTATTCGGCTATTTCATTTTGTAGATTTTATTATACTCTAGTATTGTTATTCGGCATGTGTGTGTCTCTTATGATATTGAGTCGTTATGTTGTTGGTTGTTGTTGCATAGTTTGTTCTATTAGTAATGTAAATTATTTTTTTTGGCACCCTCTTTTTGTAGTAACGGGTAGTTAGTCGTGTTTATTTTAGAATCATCAGTAGATTTCGAGAATGATCCACTTGAGATTCCAGATTATTTTAGTATAAGGATGGCCACCCGTTATTATTTTAAGCGGGGTGTCACGGGTGGTATCAGAGCATCAGGTTCTAGTGTCTTTAGGATCTATGTGGGTTTATTGTGATCTTCCGTAAGCGTTCTTGATGTAGAGCCCTATTATTAGGACTGTTGTGTTCATACATCTATATTTTCTTTTGTGATGAGAAAACAATTGGAAGGTGTTCTGATACACTTGTTCTTGTTTCAGATGAAATCGAAGAGAGGTCGTTCAAGCAAGGAAAATGATGGGGCTATGATTGTGGAAGCCCAATTTCCTCAAAGGACTATGACTACAAATGAAGTTGCCAATCTTGTGGCACAAGCAGTAACTGCTGCCATTTCTGCCATGGCGCATAAACCTGCAATTCAAGCAGTCCAAATCCATCCAGGACCATCTTTATGGGAAAGAGTACGGGAAGATTTTAGGAAGGGACATCCTCCAGATTTTTCAGGGGGATTTGATGTGATGGCTGCAAGTCGATGGAAGAATAGTATACAAAGGCACCTTGGTATGGTTGAATGTAGTGAGGTGAAAAAACAATTTCTCACCACCTTTACATTGAAGGGTGCAACTCTCCATTGGTGGGAGTCTGTCACCACATCTGAATAGAGAGATACATTTCCCATAATAGATTTTTGGGAACTCTTTGACCGAAGATATTTTCCTTTCGCGATTTAGAAGGAAATGAGGAGGATATTGATGGATGTGTTTCTAGGTAAGATAACGGTGGTTGAGTATGAAGAGGAATTTACTCGATTGGCGAATTTAGTACCTGATGAGGTAAATATGAAAGAGAAGCATATATCAAAGTTTATGCATTGTTTAAATTGGAAAATTGGGTAAAATTTATTAGGGAACCCATCGTTAGAGACTTTCGCCGAGGTAGTGAATGCGGCACTGTCATAATGTCATGAATATCATCTTCGTTCGTAAGGGGGTAAGAACTTTAGAGATTCAGGTTCATCAAGTAGGTCTGGTGAGGAGAATGCCAGTAATACCAGAGGGTATGAGCAGGATTATAGAGGGTCGCAACATCGTTATGTTCCTCAATATGGGAAGAGATGATTTGCAGGTAGATGTTTCTTTTGTAAAGAAGTATGTCATAGAAAGAGAGAATGTCCTAAAAGAGGTAGATGACGAGGTTTTGAGGAAGTTTATAATGTGAAACCTTTACAACAGATTCGAGGTCATTTTAGGCCAGGGGACTTTGAGTGGAACCCATCGATGAAGAGATGCAGTCAGACTAGAGAGGTATGGTGTAAGTTATTTTCCTTTGTGAATAGGATTATACTATATGAAGCTTTGGGAGTATCGTATGCAAGATTGATATGAGACGGTAATGATATAACCCTATTATGTATGGAATGAACAAGAAGGGAATATTGAGCAACTGAAGCTCTTATATGATTATATTTTGAGAGAATAGATTATCCTGTAATGTGTTAATAGAGAGCTATAAATTTGTTGTGAACGTGAGAATTGTTGAAATGTGTTGAGTAGTAATGATGAAGATATTTTTTTTATAGTACTCGTGTAAGACTTATATTTGTGTTATATTCCAGCTATGGAAGAGCCTAGTGCATGGCAATATTTTATTACGATGTAAGAGATTATCAAAGAAATGATTCTGAATTTAGTGGATTATTTCTGAGCAAGGTATTTAGCTCATAGATGTGCTAGTTTTGAGAACTATATGTTAGTACTAGTATGATAGTTGTTAACTCAAACAAGGGAGAGGCTAGAGGCTAGGGTTAGGAGGTTAGAAAACTCAAAGAAGCCATTAGAGAAGAAGATAGATCATTTGTAAAGCCTAAAAGTCAGTTTCTGAGAAATGGAATGGTAATCTTGCTCCATTATCAATCTTGGAGTGAGTATTGGAAGAGAAGGAACATCATCAAATATTAAAGCCACAAAATCAATCACATAAGACAACGCAATGTTTATTTATAGTTTTCTTTCTAGTTATAATCCCCATGTTGATAGCGTTTTGAAATATGTTGATTAAAGCCACGTTATTAGAAGAAAAGAATAATTTAAATACATGTTATGGGTAGGATTTTATGTACACTAATTATATGCATGTAGAGGTTATGGAATCAAATCATGAATGATAATTTAGATGAGAAAAGAATGAGTTTTATGTTATTTATAAACGAAGAACATGGAAGTTAAGGTTTTGATGAATAGATGTTATGATACATGTTGAATTAGATATTTTAATGTTTTGAGGATTGTATCATGTGGGAAATCATCCTAATACATGTGTGACGCGACTGAAAATGTGTCTCAGAAGTGCGTTCACTCTAGGCTCAAGTGTAAGCCTGTCTCTCAAGTAATAATCTCGGTAAGTCGGGTATCGATTCCACAGGGAAGAAGGACAACGGAGTTGTGACAACGGGACGAGACGGAAAAATCCTAACTTTGAATCTAGAAAGGAAAGGAAAAAATGATTGGTTTTGAGATGGATTACACCTAAATGCAATAATGCAAATGAGTAAAGATGCAACTGAATTAATCTACCGAAACGGAGAATGACTTCTGATTTCAAAAACTTTTTATTTTAAATGATGAGAGAAACAGGATGGGAATACAATCCCCCAACCCTAGTGTAGTGTAGTGATAATGTTAATCATAAATTCATCCGATTGATTTGACCCAGAATTTAGTACTCCCAAGCATTATGTATACGAGGTTCAAGCCCGCGTCATACCTAATCCAAGGATGAGTAAATCGGTATTGCGGTAATGACACTCAAATTATACTCTAAATCATCACGAGTACCCAAAGGTAAACGAGATATAAAGATCCACAATTATAATGTAATTACGCAATACGATCAAAATCAATCATTGAATTCAGCGGATTAACTTTATACACATGCACTAACACATTAGGTTGGGTTCATGCATCCCAACCTTTTAAACCTAGCCGGACATATTAAACTGAACAAGGCATGAAATATTAACGTTGCATGCAAACAAACTCATGATAACACTAGATCAATATACGTAACTAAATATTCTAAACGCAGAGATTCATTCAAATCATACATAGAAATTACCATGCAAGAATATCAAATATCATAAAAATAAAGCGTGGAATACAACTTGAAAACAAACCCGGAAGTGTATGGATCTTGCAGAAATTAATCAAAGTATGTTCCTAGATGTTGTGCTCCCTTTTTCTCTATCAAAAAACTCCTTAAAAATGTTCAGAACTGCTGTTCCTACTTTGCTACCTACGTTCCCTACTCTATTTTAAGAGTTTTTAACCTAATAGGATTCTTGGGAGCCAATCAGAATGGAGGAGAAATTTCGCGCATCAGGCCCCCTGAACCGGTTCGCATGTACCCCGAACCGGTTCGCCTCCCAAACCGGTTCGCCCTTGGGTTCGCGAATGTTTGCTGGTTTGGGGTGCTTATTCAACACTTAGAATTTTTTTTTCTTTCTTTCCTTTCTTCCTTGGATTTTTTTCCAACTTCAACTGGTCATAAATCATCAACCGTAGCTCGGATTTGGGTGCCGTTTCTTCCAGTGTTCTCGCTGTTTCGAGATCTTCAACTTACCAGTTGACTCCTCCTTCTGGATCTCGCTGAAAAATTACCAAAATGCCCTTGAACTTGCCTTCTTAACTTTTCTTTCATTGTCTCGCTTTCTCTTTTGCGCTGCTTGCATAATTAACCTGTAAAACCAATAAGAAAAGCACGAAACACGAAATACTTGCCAAAGAAGATTAGTAGCAGGAATGTGCATCAAATCCATATAGGTTACATTACTCGGGTTCACAAATGCACATAAATTAGGGGAATAAATATACAATATTTATGTTCAATCAAACCCGCCTAACTTAGAACTTTGCTCGTCCCGAGCAATTTAAAAGAATCTTAGTAAGGCTTAACTCTTGAAAATCACATTTTATTGGGATAGAATGCCTTTTTTGCGGGCAAGCGATTGCATTTAGCGTATGCAACAAGCCTTTAAACCCCTAGGTCACCCTAGTAGGACGAGTTGTGTCTCGTGAGGGTTTGCAGTGAATATACCCACAAAATTCGTTATTGACACAAAGAAAATTCAAAACATGCAAAAATTGAGCAATTCAAACTTTTCCAAAAAATAGTCATCATCAAGTCATTTGTACAAGTCTCAAATAATAGCGCGTGTGTGCGAAGCCGAAAATATAACCGCCAAATTCCACTGATTGATCATTACGTTACTTATTCGAAAATTCGTTTTGATTTCAATTTCTCACGGAACACTCTCACAAACGAATCTCTCGGATTATGGCTATTCTCTCGGCATGCGTGATATAAAGAGTAAATGTAATGGAAGCAAATTCACGTCTGTAATTAGAAGGACGGGAATTTTACGGTGAAAGGATCTCATCAACGGATTACGATTTTAAAAACGGGAACATTGCCTCTATTTTGTGCACTTAACCTCTCATATTATCTTTTGGTGTCTTAACTCTCCACGCGGTAATCAATTTTCGCAATTTGGACTCGGTTAGGACTTTTTCGGGTTGAAGGTTGCATTGGGTAAAATGAAGGAGGTATGGAAGGTTGGAATTGGAAAAGTCATTAATGATGTCCAATTGTGCTTTTTCCGGTCTATTGCTTATTTTTTTCTTCTTTTTCTATTTTTTTTTCATTTCTTTTCTTGTTGTTTTTGTTGAGCATACTATTTTGTTTCTTGCCCCTTTTTATGCACTTTTTGGACTTAAAATTTGAATTTTTCATTTTTCACAATTTCGGCTATTTTGGGTTTTTCGGGTTGTCAAACGAAAGGGGAAATTATTCGGCTCGATTTGGGTTGCAAAGGGTGACTTTTCGCTACTTTTTTTCTGGCCAAAATTTTGGGTGACAAACGAGGGCCTACTTCATTGTCCAAAATGACAATTGCGTTACCATATGCTTTTCTAAGTGAATTTAAGTTTAGAGGCTAATTTGGCACGGTTTTCAAGGCAATATTGCACACATTTTTTTAAAACCGATCAAAATGAAAGGATTGAGATCTTTGACAACTTATTAAGCCCTAAAAAGAACTTTGAGTTAATAATTAACTCCGATTGATTTAAAAACTCGTAAAACGTGATAGGCTCGAATCTCACCAGGTTGTTAATCTCCACATTCGTTCGTTAAGTAGTCAATTTTCGCTCAATTTCCATCTTTGGTCAATTTCAGCTTTGTGTATGTTGGATGTTTACAATTTGAGATGCCACTTCGACTTTTGATGATATTTTTGAAAAATTTGAATTCCAATTTTTACATATTTTGAACAAAAATATTTTTGGATTTTTCAATATTTTATGATTTTTTTTGAAATTTTTGGGGATTTTTGAAAATTTGTGAAGTTTTAGAAATACGCACTTGTGACACCCCCTAACTTAGACTTTTGCATTGTCCTCAAGCAAAAAAGGACGAAAATCTAACTCAAAGAGAATAATAAGTGCGGAAAAATAAAACAAACAAATATGAAAAATTCAAGATTGTATAATAACAATGGGAAAATATGTGTTACATAAGAAATCGGATAGCAACTGTGAGCAAAGTTAAATCCCTACAACAACTAACATTCACACCAACATATAAAAACAGGAATGGGTTCATGGTGGAGGTGGATGTGAGGGACCGGGTGCATTGGGATCATACGGGTCATAAAAGAAGGGGGGTGGAGGTCCGCCGAAGGTGAGTTGGTGAAGGTGGACTTGGAGTTGGTACATCATCCGGGTGTCCCTTCGGTAAGCCGCTTGATCTTGATTATATTGGTTGATGAACCCGTCGAGGCGGGACTCAAAGGCCGAAAGGAGACTCTCGAAGTTTGCCCCCGGGGGCTCAAAATCGGAATCCTCCTCATCATCCTCAAACTCTTCCTCATCGATGTCCATCATCGGGGCATCATGAGCTTCGTTGTCTGCATCCTCGTGGAGAATGGGACGATCGGGATGAGTGACTCGCATTTGGCGTTCCCTCCGAATGGTGGACGTGCCTCCAATGGGGTGGGGAAGTCGAATTTGTTCCCCCGGGTCATCGATGCCGGCTTCCATTAAGATCTCCGTAATGAAACAGGTGTAAAGGAGTGCAGTTTTGCCCCATTCGTCGTAAGCGGCATGGAGCATGTACGCGTAGAAAAGCTGGGCAAGATTGATGGTGCTCTCGGGGTCCAAAAAGTAGTAGAGAAAATTGGCGTGACGTAACCGGACCACCGAATCATTTGTGGTTTGGTGGATGGCGCCACAAGCAATGAGGTGCGTGAAGCGCACCGGAGCGGCCAAACCACCATTGGGAAAAGATTCGCACACCCATTCCTCCCCGGGTGCCATGCGAGCAATGCATTCTTATTTGGTGTGGGGGGTACCATTGTTAGGATAGTGTAAAGGCACGGGGAGGATCACCCCTTTAGCACGCATTTTGCATGCTATGATGGCCGCCGAAAATGGAATGGTGATACCGTCAAGGTATGCCTCGTGAAGCGTAGAGGATTTGCAAGCCAAGGTTGCATAAAACTGGCGAATGGCGGTGTCAAACACATGAGTGCTCGTTGGGGCGAGGAAAGAGCACCACCCGCGGAGATGAAATTGGGCGGTGACATCCCCCGAAAGTTAGTACCAATTAATGAAGCGTTCTATGTGGATGGGGCACGTAGCCGAGAAGTATTGCTCGGCGCAATGACATTCTTGAACGCTTCGAAAAACCCCCTTACCCTCGTCATCAAGGACGGTGGTATCATCATATTTTTGGGGGTGGAGATTGGTGCGGCGAGGACGCGACATGTTGAAGGAAAGAGAGAGTGGGAGGGGAAAGGATATGGTGGAGAAGAGAGTGAGGGAAATTTTTGGTGTGAGAAATGGATGAGGGGTGGGTGGGTATTTATAGGTGTGGAGGGGTGGGTTTTTGGTGGGAAATGGGAATGGGTGGGAAGGAAATAAGGGAGGGAGTGAATTTGGATGAAATTGGGAAGGGGGAAAGAGTTTGGAGGGAGCAAAAATGAATGGGGAAGAATGGGGGGAAGAATGGAGGGAAGGGAAATGAATTTGGAATTAGGGGGGGATGAACCTGCCGGGTACCCCGAACAGGTTCGGAGGTAATTGGTAGCAGGCTGGACCGAATGCTAGAATTCTCTATTCTCTCTGATTCAAGGAGTTCTTTCATCCTCTAACTTGTGCGTAAGGCCCCTAAAAACGTTCTAGACCCTCGGGCTCCTTAAAAATTCTTCGAACTCAACCTCGGATTGCATGCTAGCTCCCTCGAAATGCGTGCTAACTGATCTCTCTCGGGACACATGCTCCTGATTCCTAACTAACCTATTCACACATGACTATTATACACACAAATTCACCCCATACGCGTCGGGGGTGCGACGACCTCACTTTCTCAGCTTAATTGACCCCGTAAACGGGATCCGATAACCAAATTGTGTCGACCTCTTCTGCAAACGCCTCTAGATATGGCTTTAGGCGTTGTCCATTTACTTTGAACGTGTTTTCCCCTTTTAAATTGTCTAGTTCAACAGCTCCATGGGGGAAAACGTTCTTCACGACGAACGGGCCAGATCATCGTGACCGCAACTTGCCCGGAAAGAGGTGAAGCCGAGAGTTGTAGAGAAGAACTTTTTTCCCGGGAAGAAACTATTTTCTTCGAATGATGCTATCCTGAGCGAATTTCATCATCTCTTTTGAAATTTTGGCATTCTCATACGCATCATTTCATAGTTCTTCTAACTCATTCAATTGAAACTTGCGGGCTTCACCGGCCTTGTCCAAGGCAGAGTTCAATTGCTTAATCGCCCAATATGATTTGTGTTCGAGCTCCATGGGAAGATGGCAAGGTTTGCCATACAAAAAATGGAAAGGGGACATGCCAAGTTGGTTCTTAAATGCGGTACGATAGACCCATAGTGCATCGGTCAATCTAAGGGACCAATCTTTTCGGGTAGGATTGACGGTCTTTTCAAGAATGTTCTTGATCTCCCGATTTGCTAGCTCGTCCTGCCCATTCGTTTGTGGGTTATATGTCGTCCCAACCTTGTGGATGACACCATACTTTCTCACGAGCTTCTCGAATGGCCTATTGCAAAAGTGCGTGCCATTATCGCTAATTATCGCTTTTGGTGCACCGAAGCGGGAAAGTATGTCTTCCTGCAGGAACTTTATCACCACTTTGTTGTCATTGGTCTTGGTAGCTATAGCTTCCACCAATTTAGAATTGTAGTCTACCACGACTAGGATATATAGGCAACCAAAGGACGGGGGAAAAGGACCCATGAAGTCAATACCCCAACAGTCGAATATCTCAATGATGAGTATAGGGGTAAGAGGCATCATGTCTTGTCGAATGATGGCTCCCATCCGTTGACACCGGTTGCATGACTTGCAAGTGTCATTCGCATCCCGAAAGATTGTGGGCCAATAGAGGCCGCATTGCAGAATCTTAGCGGCCGTCTTTTTCCTCAAGAAGTGGCCCCCGTACGCTTTCGAATGACAAAACTGGATGACTTTTGGGATCTCTTCTTCTGGTACACATCGTCGGATGATTTGGTCGGCGCAATATTTAAAAAGGAAGGGATCATCGTAAAAGAACATACACGACCAATTAAGAAACCTCTTATTATCTTTTGGTGTCCAACCGGGAGGGACGGCTCCCGTGACAAGATAGTTCACTATGTCTGCAAACCAGGGATATGAAGAAGTAGCAAACAGTTGCTCATCCGAAAAGTGCTCGTCTATGGGTATGGAATCACTAGGTACGTCGGACGAAAGCCGAGATAAATGGTCGGCAACGACTTTTTCTACTCCTTTCTTATCTTTGATAGAGATATTGAAATCTTGTAGGAGTAGGATCCACCTTATGAGGCACGACTTGGCGTCTTTCTTCGCAAGTAGATACTTTAAAGCCGCGTGGTCAGCGAAAACAGTAATAGGAGAACCAATGAGATAGGAACAGAACTTATCGAGGGCAAAGACTACCGCTAGCAACTCCTTCTCCGTGGTAGAGTAGTTGAGTTGAGGTCCGGTAAGAGTCCGACTAGCGTAGTAGATGACATGATCTTGATTATCTTTACGTTGGCCCAAAATAGCCCCGATCGCGTAATCGCTTGTGTCACACATAAGTTCGAATGGTAAGGACCAATTCGAAACTTGCATGATGGGAGCGGACACGAGCATGTTCTTCAACTTATCAAAGGAGCTTTGGCATGCCTCTGTCCACTCAAATGGGTTGTCCTTCATGAGTAGGTTGTTTAAGGGCCTAGCGATGGCGCTAAAGTCCTTAATGAACCTTCGATAAAACCCTGCGTGGCCTAAGAAGGAGCGCACATCTTTTAGCAATTTAGGTTAGGGAAGATCAGCTATGACCTCTATCTTAGCCCTATCAACCTCTATTCCATTGGATGAAACAATGTGGCCAAGAACTATTCCCTCGGTGACCATGAAATGGCACTTTTCCCAATTTAGCACTAAGTTCTTTTCCACGCATCGGGTGAGTACTTTTTCCATCTTGTCTAAACAATGATCGAAAGAGGTGCCAAAAATGCTGAAATTGTCCATGAACACTTCGAGTCCTCTCTCGACCATGTCGCTAAATAAGCTCAATATGCACCTCTGAAAAGTCGCAGGTGCATTACACAAGCCAAATGGCATACGTTGCTAGGCAAACATACCAAAAGGGAAAGTGAAAGTCGTCTTCTCTTGATCAAGTACATCTACCTCAATTTGGTTATATCCGGAATAACCATCAAGGAATCAATAATAAGGGTGGCCCGCAACTCTCTCAAGCATTTGATCAATGAATGGAAAGGGGAAATGGTCTTTCCTAGTTCCCGCATTGAGTTTCCGGTAGTCAATTCAAACGTGCCATCTGGTGGTGGTGCGTTGGGGAACAAGTCTCCCTTAGCATTCTCAATAACAGTCATACCCGACTTCTTCGGGATGACTTAAATAGGGATCACCCATTTGCTATCCGAGATTGGGTAGATAATCTCGGCATCCAATAATTTGATGATCTCGGTTCTCACAACTTCTTTCATGTTGGGGTTCAGTCTTCTTTGCATTTCTCTAGAGGGCTTAACATCCTCTTCGAGATGGATCTTATGAGTGAAAATCAAAGGACTTATCCCCTTCAAATCAGTGATGCACCAACCAAAGGCACCTTGGTGCTTCCTTAAAAATTTCAATAATTTGCCCTCCTGCCCTTCATCTAGGCTAGAGGAGATAACAACAGGAAATGTCTCATCCTCTCCTAGATATGCATACTTAATATGGGAGGGGAGTTTCTTTAATTCGAGGGTTGGAAATTTTTCACTGGAGGGAGCCAAGTGTGTATCCCTCGGAGGTAATTCCTCGAATCTAGAAACCCAATTAACCTCTTTCACGACCTCGCCCGACGTACTCTCATCGAGCAATTCTCTCAATTCTTCAACCTCCCTCTCGAAGGTGGTGTACGTCCCCTCACACTCATATCTCATCGCTAAACATGACTCTAAAGCGTCGCCACAGAAAATTTCCTCAAAGTACTCTTCTACTACCTCGTCGATGAGGCTCACCGCGTGAAGATCATCTTCCTCCCCTGCATTTTGGGCTATGTGGAAGATGTTAGTATCCATGGTCATGTTCCCAAAAGTGAGTTGCATTCTACCATTCCTTGTATTGATGATTGCATTAGCCGTAGCCAAGAAAGGGAGCCCAAGGATGATGGTAATATGATTGCTCGAGTTGAAGGAGGGCTCCGTGTACCAAATGACAAAATCTACTTGGAAGTAGAAAGTGTCAACTTGGACGATCACGTCCTCGACTATGCCTCGTGGAATCTTCACTGATCGATCCGCTAATTGGAGAGTGACCTTTGTGGGCTTGAGGTTTCCCAAATTAAGTTGCCTATAAATGGAGTAAGGGAGTATGTTTACACTTGCCCCCAAGTCAAGTAAGTCTTTCTCAATTCTATTTTCTCTAATGATGCAAGATATTATGGGTGAACCGGGATCTTTGAATTTAGGCGGGAGATCATTTATTAGAATGGAGCTCACGTTCTGGGCTATAAAGACATTCTTTTTTACCTTCATCTTCCTTTTGACCGTCAACAAATCTTTGATAACTTTGCCATAAGCTGGAATTTTCTTGATGGCATCAAGAAAGGGTAAATTTAGCTTTACTTGCTTAAGTACTTCTAGCACTTCATCACGCGGATTCCCCTTTTGAATGGGAATCAATCTTCGAGGAAATGGTGCTGCGGAGGATGATTTCACTACCACCTCTGGATCACTAGAGTCTTCCTTGTCACTCTTGTTCAAGGGGACATCTTCGGCCTCTTTCGTGCCGGGCGAAGTCTCCTTGTCTTTTGTGATGTCGTGTGGAGGAGGTGATAGATCAACGACTCTCCCACTACGAAGAGTAGTCACGACTTGACATTGCTCCTGATGTTCAGTGGAGGTGGAGCTAACACTAGTTTGACCTTGGGGAGGTCGTTGGCCTTGGGTAGGAAATTTACCTTTCTCTTGAACACTCAACGAGGATTGTATTTTTGACAAATTCGCATTTATGTCGCCAATCAGACGATCATATTTGGCATTGGTTGTGGTCTGGCTTGTGATGAATTGATTCATGGTATCCTCGAGAGTTCTCCGCTATGGCGGGATATAATTTCCGTGAGGTGGTGGTGCTTGCACATGTCCTTGCATGTGTGGAGCTTGTTGAAATTGTTGTGGTGGAGGAGGGGCATCATGCGAAGGAGGATTCATTGCGGCATGTTATTTCCCGTAGCTAAAACCGGGATGACTTTTCCATGAAGGGTTGTATGAACTCCCGTGCAGGGCACCGAAATTACCCTTAAAGCCTCCTATACCACTAACTTGCTCCTGCAACATTACCCTGTAGGCAGGTATCGTCGGGCATTCCTCAGTTGAATGTCCTGCCTCACAAATCGCACACACCTTCACGACAGGGTTCAGAATGGGTCCAGCTGGTCCTTTTCCATATATCTCGCATAGGTCTCGAAATCCTATCTCAAGAGTCTCCAATTGGCTATCCGTCATAGAATTCTTATCTACATGGAATAGACCGGATGCTGATGGAGTAGTGGTCGCTTGTCAATTTCGATTTTGAGCGTTTGGGTCGGAGGTATCCCAGGATTGGGTAGTCTCGGCGACATACCTCATGTGAAGATCAGCATCATGGGCATCTAGATCGAAAAACAGACCGCTTCCCATAGTTTCAACAAGTTGTTTGGAGTTAAGATTCAACCCATTATAGATAAAGGAGATGATTTGCGATGGATCAAATCCATGATGGGGCCATGAAGCAACTAACTCGTTGAAACGTTCATAACATCGATGGAATGACTCATTTTCATGTTGCCTGAATGCTTGAATTTGAGCCTTTATAGAGATTGTTCGATGTGGTGGGAAGAATTTCTTGAGAAATTATGACTGTAGCTCATTCCAGTCAACATGAATTTCTTGAGCGACCATAACCAGGCTTTAGCTTTATCTTTGAGCGAGAAGGGGAAAATTTTAAGGCGAATAACTTCTTGTGTGCAGGTTTGATCATTTAGAGTATCACACACGTCCTCAAATTCCCTAATATGGAGGTATGGCTTTTCAGAATCCATACCGTGGTAATGCGGTAGCATCTGGATCATTCCATTTTTGAAACGGAACTGCCCAGCATTGTACGGGATTATAATGCATCCCGGAGTGACAGTGCGCTTGGGATATAAGAATTCTCTCAACGGGCGGTACGAAGGCTCTTCCTCATCGGCAGGTGCACTGCCGTGTTGTGACATCTCTCCTTCACTTATTGACTCGGTGTTCTCACTGGGCGTGCTCGAAGTGTGTCCTAAGAAAGGGAAGGGAGTGTTATCGAAGATTGAGTGCGACGGTGTGGGAGGTGGGATCCAAAACTGTGGGGCGTTTGGAGTGTGGGGACTATTAGGATTATACTCAACAAGTGGATTTCCGTGAATACTGGTTGGAGTATTATGGGGTGTGGGAGTGGTTTCAGAATTTTTCATTAACGCTTAGGAGAGAAGATGGTGAATTTATATATATATATATATATATATATATATATATATATATATATATTTTTTTTTTTTGATTTTTGACATTTTTGGTCAAAGCTTTGGATTGACTCGATCTAATCCTAAGTCTACCTACGTCCCCGGCAACGGCGCCAAAAACCTGACGCGACTGAAAATGTGTCTCAGAAGTGTGTTCACTCTAGGCTCAAGTGTAAGCCTGTCGCTCAAGTAATAATCTCGGTAAGTCGGGTATCGAATCCACAGGGAAGAAGGACAACGGAGTTGTGACAATGGGAGGAGGCGGAAAAATCCTAACTTTGACTCTAGAAAGGAAAGGAAAAAATGATTGGTTTTGAGATGGATTACAGCTAAATGCGATAATGAAAATGAGTAAAGATGCAACTGAATTAATCTACTAAAATGGAGAATGACTGATGATTTGAAAACCTTTTTATTTTAAATGATGAGAGAAACATAATGGAAATACAATCCCCCAACCCTAGTGTAGTGTAGTGATAATGTTAATCATAAATTCATCCGATTGATTTGACCCGGAATTTAGTACTCCCAAGCATTATGTATACGAGGTTCAAGCCCGCGTCATACCTAATTTGAGGATGAGTAAATCGGTATTGCGGTAATGACACTCAACTTGTACTCTAAATCATAACGAGTACCCAAAGGTAAACGAGATATAAAGATCCATAATTATAATGTAATTACGCAATACGAACAAAATCAATCATTGAATTCAACGGATTAACTTTATACACATGCACTAACACATTAGGTTGGGTTCATGCATCCCAACCTTTTAAACCTAGCCGGACATATTAAACTGAACAAGGCATGAAATATTAACGTTGCATGCAAACAAACTCAAGATAACACTAGATCAATATACGTAACTAAATATTATAAACGTAGAGATTCATTCAAATCATACATAGAAATTACCATGCAATAATATCAAATATCATAAAAATAAAGCGTTGAATACAACTTGAAAACAAACCCGGAAGTGTATGGATCTTGCAGAAATTAATCAAAGTATGTTCCTAGATGTTGTGCTCCCTTTTTATCTATCAAAAAACTCCATAAAAATGTTCAGAACTGCTGTTCCTACTTTGCTACCTACGTTCCCTACTCTATTTTTAGAGTTTTTAACCTAATAGGATTCTTGGGAGCCAATCAGAATGGAGGAGAAATTTCGCACATCAGGCCCCTTGAACCAGTTCGCATGTACCCCGAACCGGTTCGCCCCCCAAACCGGTTCGCCCTTGGGTTCACGAATGCTTGCTGGTTTGGGGTGCTTATTCAACACTTAGAATTTTTTTGCTTTCTTTCCTTTCTTCCTTGGATTTTTCTCCAACTTCAACTGGTCATAACTCATCAACCGTAGCTCGGATTTGGGTGCCATTTCTTCCAGTGTTCTCGTTGTTCTGAGCTCTTAAACTTTATAGTTGACTCCTCCTTCTGGATCTGGCTGCAAAATTACTAAAATTCCCTTGAACTTGCCTTTTTAGCTTTTCTTTCATTGTCTCGCTTTCTCTTTTGCGCTGCTTGCATAATTAACCTCTAAAACCAATAAGAAAAGCACGAAACACGAAACACTTGCCAAAGAAGTTTAGTAGCATGAATGTGCATCAAATCCATATAGGTTACATTACTCGGGTTCACAAATGCATGGAAATTAGGGGAATAAATATACAATATTTATGTCCAATCATTGGGGATAATGTTTAGGAAAATTTATTTGCAGTTTGGGAAAGAACAATGGAGAATTGAAGGAAAAAATGATGAAAAATGCATTTATGTATTTAGGAAGAAGATGATTTGTGTAATTTCGAATCGATTCTATCCAAAGGTGAATCAAATTAGCAAGCGAATCGATCCAGCCTCCTATAGAATCGATTTGTTTTCCCGAAAAATGTCAAATTTCCTTTTTAAGCCTAGAATTCCTAAAATTTGGTCGGAGAAAATTTTGGAACATTTTAAAAAGGTAATGAGGTTTTTTTTATATTATAGTAGGCTTGTGATGTGATTATGACTTAGTCTTAATGAGAGTATTAAGGAGAGATTTAATATCCGTAAGTGGGTTTATGTTAGAGACCAATAGTGTATGATAGAGCTAGATACTAAATTTCATTAAAGGGATAACTAGGACCCTTAGAGTAGAGAGTAATTATTGGATTAACTCGATAGTGAGAATGATCGTAAAATTGATGGTATGGTGAGTATTCAAGAGAAAAATATTGCATACAAAATATGATAATAGGGTTGTGTGTATACATACTGATTTAATGTATATATAGGTTATGTGTATACATATTATATGATTTGTGTTACATGTGAACATACATACACATTATATGATTTGTGTTACATGCGAACATACTTATGCTACCTACTATCATGGAGGTTCCCGCGTAGTTGGCAATCCCACCTTGTCCATTTCAGGGAGGTCTAAATTTGTGTCCAAAATATAGAACTTAGGGCAGCACTATGTCGTGTATTGGTGAGACTGACATGTCCTTTGGGTACATTAGGTACGTGTGTAGCCCAAAGGCTTAGATATATGTTCAACTCTATTGTTTGTTGTTTGATTTTTAGGTTTGAGGACATATTTCGAACCAATAGTCCTTAATTTAGTACGAAAGGTACATGGATTGATAGCAATGTATGCCTATTTGTACGGTTGTACTTTTGAGAGACACCGTAATTATATATATTAGTGAGATAAATATGTATAAACGTTTGGATAATTCTACTTACATGGGATAGTAGACAGACTGATAGTGTGCATTTAGATAATGAGTTAAGTAATAAAACTTAATTAAACGATTAAATGATAACAGATGGAAAACAATACTTGTGATATCAATAACATACCGGAGATGTAAATTCATATAGCGTACTATAAGGCCGGTATGGGGAATTATAGTTACCGATAGCACGAATAGATACTTATATCTAGTTAGCTTGGGTAGTTTGCCTAAGTAGCCTAAGTAGAAAATGTTAGGTGTGAACAATAGTTGAGAGGTGAGGCAACTCAAGAGAGTGTACGTGAACCTAACATGCGTAATCAGTAACTGATTTTTAAATTTTGATAAATACTATCTAAATGTTTTCACAATGTTTTTGGTTCTAACCCTTTTTATAAATATTTTTCAAAACCTTTTAGATGTCTAGTCATTGGGACACTAGACTTGACGATCTATTCCATGGAGATGATTTACTACAACCTTATGGAGGCTTGCAGGACTTAATTAGAAGGTTCCAACTTTCATTACAAGAGTATGATTTCTGTAGACACCCCATTTTATTACCCCCTAAACTCTCCTTATGTCCCTAGCACCTCCCTGCATTACTACAAACCTAGGTCATACCCCGAGTACTGACCTAGAAGCCATTGGGCGCTCCCATGCTCCATTTGACCAAAAAGTCAATCTCTCCAGCTCGACCGAGACTGAATGAATCTTCGAAGGGCACTGAAACCCCTTTCCAACGGTCCATCCCGTTCACGATTCTGACTTACCATGCACACGAACGACCTATTTTCCTCGAAAACATGATCTTGAGGCCACCGGACACTCCCGGGCTCTGTTTGACCAAGGTCAACCCTTCAGCTCGACTGAGACTAAATGAATATGCAATGGTCCCTAAAACCCCTTTCCAACGGTCCAATCCATGCACGATTATGACTTACAGTAGGTACGAATGATCCGTTTTACTCCGAAAGGTCAATAAATGCTTCCAGGGCTCGGTTGACCAAAGTCAACTCCCAAAACTGGTTCAAAATCCTTGGAATGTAGAATTAAATCTCCTAAACGTTCCAATGGTCCGCCCCGTGCATGATTTTGACTTAGCATGCGGACGAACAATCCGTTTGCGTCCAAAATTCTCCCGTCCAAAGGACCAATGAGCACTTTCGAGCCACATTTGACCTAAAGTCAACTCCCAAATTTGGGATTAGTCCAAAGGACTTTCAAAGGTCTCTGAATTACCTTTCCAATGGTCTACCCCGTGCACGATTCGGATCAATGATTTGCGCTCTACGAATGATTTTCTGAAAAGGCCTGAAAGACACTACCAAACGGTAGGTTTCAGACCCTGCCTATCGGCAGGTGCTGATAGGCAGGACCAGGTATATGAAGATGGGCAATGACATGGGCCTATAAAAGGAGGCCTTGACCTCATTTGCAAGGAGAGACGAGATCTGATAGATATCACTCTCAGCAAATCCAAAAAACCTCTCTCGAAGTTAGCGTGATTCCCACACCCAAAACCCTTTCCAATCCTCACTTTTCATCCTCCTTTTCATCAAACTTGGTTAATTCACTACCCCCCATCATCATCCAAGTGCAAAGAATTCTTTCCAACATTCAAAATCAGGCTCAAGATATTCAATAAGGTCCAATTTTCTTAATTCTCTCAAATTTTCATAAATTCGCAATACTTTGTTTTATTATTTTGCACTTTTATTATCTCATCTCACACATCCTAATATACTTTTTATTTAGTATTATTGCACATCTCTTATTTTCATATAAATAAAAACCCAAAAAAATAAGAAAAATAGGGTTTGCTCATAAATTCCAAGTAGGGATTCTCACACTTTTCTCACATTTTTCTCACAACTAGAACACTTTTTCTACACCCACACCCACACTCACAAAATAAGAGAAGTCCCCGGTTGGATTTATGAGATAAACCCCACCCCTCGTTTTTCATGCGAACTACGTTGACTTTGATGCCTCTATAGGCTACGTAGGCGTCCCGAGGAAAAACCCGAGGCTCGAGTCATAATCCTACTTTTCTCCTTTTATATTTTCTATAAATTCAATTCCTTAGATTACATATATATATGCATATATTTGTTCTTAGTGGCGTATTATTCCATATACATTATCGTTCCATCATAACGATCAACATAAGGATAATCGCGTAAATCCTATTTTCTAATATTATTTTTTTATCTTCCTATGGATGACTCTCTTTATCTCTTCCATGATACAAGTCGAGGATTCCTATCTCCATTATAAGTGCACACATATCACGGGGAAAATAAAAGAAAAATATCAAAAATCCATGAGAGACCGTAAGGGCAGAATGGGTGCCTAACCCCTTCCCATTTCATAACTTAGACTCCGGACCCTTCTTGAATCATTTTGGTTTTGTATGTACCAGTATGTCTTTGGATGTTGTCCTTCGGGATGGATTACCCTTTTATTTTATCTTTTTTGAGTAAAATAGACTGTCGACTCTAATCTCTCTACATTTTTACACTTCACCACATGACGCCGGTCGAAGCGCTCCCAAGAGGGACATGCGGGACCCGAGATCCTCCCTCACTCTCATCTCCCCACAGCGAGGATCGGGGATGGCCACAATTTCATTTCAGTATTTGAGTTGGGTATGTTTCCCCATTAAGACATCATCTATTTTAGTTATTTATTTCAGACTTGAAGTGAGATTTATTTACTATTTCTTGGATTATTAGTTGTGTTTGGATTTTTAGCCGATGATATATTCGAAAAGACAATATTCATTTATTTATTTCATTGTGATGGTTGAGACTATATTAATTGTGTGAACATCTTAATTTTGTTTTCAGCATTTTATATCAAATTCTTTAACGAAAGAAAATAGTTTTGACACTAGCTTAATTGACTAATAGGTGGTTAGTAATTGATATGGTTTTCGACAATGATGCTGAGAATAAACAAAGTGGAAAACCTCTTTTAATTTAATCAAGGAATGATCACCGTTATATAATTAGGCAGTGTATGACAATTGGTTAGCGATGGTGGGCTATTACAACAAGGCTATCGTGTTCATTGTTCCAAGGCAGGATTTTTTCTTTTGCGATGTCTCACCTGAAAGAGGGATGAGTTCGCATATATATTATTTTATGGAGGAGATTTCAGAGAGTATATATATCTCGTAATGTTTGATTCCAGTGCGTATGGACTTCACTGATGTGATTTAGGGCATATCTGGCTTATCGTCGTGTAAATGTATTAAGCTCATTATAAGTTTTTTGCTAAGGACATAGTGTCAATAAGAGCGCAGGATTATGTAACTCCATTAGAGATGTTGGAGTTGATGTTTAGAATTACACATTTGGGGACAGTTTTTTGAGTGTCCCATTCATATGCTTTGGGCCTACAAAACTCAATGACCAATAGTTCTAAGGGATAGTGCACTAGAAGAGTTCCTTGTTTGGGTTTATTTACGGGACATGGCACACATGAACCTTAATAAACGTCAGGAGTGGATAGAAGTTGATGGATGATACGACATCAGTTTTAAACATTTAATCAGTGAAAATGTAGAGAAAACACTTTGATCTTAGAGATAGTGTAAGAGATAAGGCCATTGGAGCCTATAGTGCCATGTAAAAAGCACTGAAATTTTTTTTCTCACCACGAGTTGATGGGTGGGACAATATAAAAAATAATTATGTTTGTGATTTGTGAGACGATCCATAATACATGTATGATATATTCATATTGAGTATGCGAGCCTAATCTCGATATAAGTATGTTACGTATGTGACATAGGTGATGTTTGTTAAAACATGCACAATATATAGGGTATATGGCCACCCTGGTTAGTTTGATTTTAACCATCGTTCGAGATAAGGGGATGTGGTTATAATGTGTCGTAAGTATGCATGTGGACCACTAGAAACAAAATTGAGAAGTAAAATGGATTGAAATCCAATTGAGAAAGACAATGGTCTGAATATGTATGTGAAAGGAGAACTATCACACCCGAGATGGGTTAAGAGATTGTGAAAAGACATGTAAAAGATATCTCTTGACAGGAGAAGACGCAACTATTGTGGGAAAACTGAGCAGAGTCTTACTCGATCGAATAAAGAGGGTGTCTTGTGCATAAGAAGAATGTTGATTACAATAAGATGTAAAGGACCCAGTAAGTGCGCAGTTTTGCAGAAGATGCATGGGAAATGGTTTTTGTATACCCCAAGAAACGAGAGTAAGATGTACCACATAATGTGAAATGTTGAACATGGGTATCGGTGTTGAGTGAGATATAGTGAAATTATCTTCGGGTGCACCACATGTAGATGGAAAAAGTTTGTTCGAGATGATAAATCATAGTTTTTATTTCTAACAAATTAGCAATTCAAGTGATGGAAGGGACAAGAAGACTGATAGATTTCATTGCTAACATTGCAAAAAGGCTAAGATTTTCTTTGGTTTTATGAAATGGATTTTCTGGGAAACAATAGTTGTTATTCTTTTGGGTGAGTTATACTATCAGATAGTGTCCCCAACACTTCCTTAAAAAGAGGGATTGCTCCAGCAGATGGTGTCGCCTAACATTGTTGTGAATTAAAAAAAGATCCTTGAATCACAATTTTAATAGTGATTATCATGAGGCAATGAGGATAGAGTTTATTTTGAGCAAGATGTGTCACTTGTAGCCCGATGTTTAGGCGGATGGGGAGGAGTAATTACCATTGGTGGATTGTGTGAAATAACTCATACCAGTTTCTCTTTATCAAGGAACATTTTGAGATTTTGTGCTGGAGGCCATGCTTTTTACCCTCTAGATGATTACAGATCAGTGGATAATAAGATTTTCGGGCCGAATGTGATTCAGAGTCCATCGTCAAGGATTGAGTTAATTAGAAACTATTTCGAGTAATTCATAAATATCGTAACAATTATGTCACCACGAACAAAAGTTTCAAGGACTAACATGAGTGGTCAGGCTGTATCTTGGTTTCTTTTATGAAAGGAGTTTTGTGGATTGGTAAATAAGGGAAGTTGGCACATAGGGATACGGGGATTTCCATCTGTATTGAGATGATGGAGCCAATGATTTGTAGGCTTGTCTTATGGGAATATTTTTCTCACGATCACAATGTGCTTTGTGTACCATCATCATAGTGAGACCTTTGGAATGATGGAGTATATTAGTATTAAATGATTGTAGTGAACTTATCGCTAGACTTAGGCCATAGTGGGTAGACCTTTAGATAGGTGGGTACCACTAGAGTGTATATGCTGGGCCACCATAATGTTATCACTATTTAATTTTGGATATTAGAGGATGTTGTGTGGCTAAGGATCTATAGTTTTAGTACCGGGCATATCCAAATTTTGAGGACAAAATTCCTTTGTAAGTGGGGAAGTATGTAACACCCTGTAATTTTGTGGGTATTTAAATTACACAAGTGCTTGTAATTTAATAATTGAAGAAATAATTGGATTAATATATATGTGTATTATATATAATTATGAGGTAAGTAAATGAAGTTTTGTTATTTTTATATCATGTCGTAAGTGGGTAAAAGAGACACGTTTATAGTAACATATTTGAGACACGCGCTGTGAATGCGTTGGGAATAAAATTATGATTTCTAATAAGTGAATCAGATGGAGATTTCGAGCATACAATTGATACATAATGTGTCAAATAGTCAAAATTAAGGGGGGGGGGTAGTGTTTGGGTTTAGGGGGCTTTTTATACTAGTTATGACTCACATTGGGGTACACGAGTCTTTTTACAATTGGTTTCATCCCAATTTCGGGAATTATAACAAATGAGGGGTTGGGGAATGGATTAGGGAAGCCATTACATTTCTAATAGAGATAGATAGATAGATAGATAGATAGATAGAGAGAGAGAGATAGATTGATAGATAGATAGATAGATAGATAGATAGATAGATAGATAGTTAGATAGAGATAGAGATATAGAGAGAGAGAGAGAGAGAGAGAGAGAGAGAGAGAGAGAGAGAGAGAGAGAGAGAGAGAGAGAGGTCAAAGCAGAGGAATCAAGATGCCATTTTAAACAGACAAAGAAGATGATCAAATCTTATACAATTTGAGGCAAGTGTTTATCTTCCTTTGTTATTATATGTGTGTTTTTATTCATATTATAGTTGGTGTTAAATATGAATTTTTGGGTTGAGATTTATGTGATAAAATGGGTTTTTGTGAAACGATTTCATAAAATTGATAGATGAGTATAACCCATGAAATCTGAAATTAAACCCTATTATTTGGAAGAATAATTAAGGAATTTAATCAAGAAACATTTACCCTTATGGGGGATGTTGATAGGGTAGCATTATATTGTGTTGGGATGATTTTTGGGAGTGATTTTGGTGGAGAAATTTGCTAAAAATGGCATAAAAGCCATGGCAATCCGTCTTTGATATTCAATAGAGATGAATGTATTCGGATCACCTTTTTATCCAAAATGATGAAGTTAGATTTTTCGATACGAATACATAGCCACCGACCTCATATTTTACCAAGTTTTTTAATTATTTTTTATTTTTCTACGAAACAGTGCATGATATAAATATCTTTAGGAGGAAGTAAAACTCGGGTTATTTTGGGATGTCCGTATATGAGTGTAGGACTAGGTAAAGTATTTAGGAAAAATATTTTATCCTTGGTTTGGATGGAAATGAATATGGGGTATGGATTTAGGAGTGTCTAGGATGTACGACACTCCAAAATATATGTCAAAAATATATAAGCGGATTCAAATGGGAATTTTGGATGGAATAGAGTGCCGTAAACACTCCATGGATCGAGAAGCCTGAACCGGCTTCAAAAAAACCACAATACCCCCTTCCAGGGTGTTAAATAAAACAAACCACCTTTGTCCAGTCTCCACTGCCAACATCATGCTGACTACTCTCCTCCATAACCATTTCATATAATCCCCTGGGACATGCCAAACTCTCCCAACAGACTGAGAGGGACGGGTCGACGGACGCCGATTTTCCCACAAGGAGCCAAGCTGCATGCACAGATGCTTAGTCAAATCATCCACCGAAAAGAAAGTTGTGGTCCAAGGTGGCACGACCTGTGCCCAGCCAAATTGGGGCAGAAGCCGCCAAGGTAAATAAAAAGAGGTCTCTCGGAGACCAACCAGCCGCACATATGAATACTCTCCTAGGTCCAGAACAGGCAACAATTGCCCCCACCAAGACACTGACCAATACAGATTTCGAGACCCATTATCTATAAACCAGTTCTCCCATCTCTCAATATCCAAGCCAATAATGAAGAAGTAAAGCGAAAAGAAGTTGGGTATAGCCGACAGAGGATACTCTGGTAGGGCCACCAAGCGGAGTCTTTCAGACAACCACATCAACAACATCACGGGGCTATCCCTCAGAAAGTCAGAGTTGCCTTCTCTCCAGGCATCCAGGCCATTCAGGGTCACTTCTAGTATCACCGTCATAGGATTGTGACTGTATGACATCCATTAAGTAATGGCTATAAGTTGCGAGTCCACTAGTAGTTCCCTAGTCACCAGCAGTAATTTTGAAACCAGGCCCAGAGCAACGACTCCAGTATAGCTAGCATTACCTACTTCCCACAAATGCACGGACTACATCACCACCGGGAGGGAGATCATTCCTTCAGCAACCAGTGATTTGGCCACCGAAGGTGAAATATGAAGAAGCCCGACCAATAAATCCCCGGGAGAACTGGAAAATTCGGGCAAAGCCACAACAACACTGGGATTTATACCCAGCATGGCTGAAAATTCCTCGTAGGTAGGACAAACTTCATCCAACCCAAAGCAGAATACATGGTCTTCGGGGTACCAGAATTGTACCGCCGCCATCAGCATGTTCCACTCAATAGGATGACTGCGCCACAAGGAGACTAGACGCATGTTGAAAGCATCATAGTCGACATTATAAGAGCACATTACTTCCAAGGTTTCGAGGTAGTTAGCAAACTCAATGCTACCAAGGAGATCCTTCTTGAAAGGCTAATAGATAGTGGGAAAGTAAGTAAGAATGCTAAGGTGTGATGAAAACACTCCACCCTTACCCTTTTTTATACTTGAGAACCCTCACAAGAGACATAATCCCTGCTGAAATCGAAGGGAATCCTATCCCAAAAAATAAAAAAGGATGAACAGGGTACCAGTCAAAAATTTGAATTGATGGGACTGGACTGAACTACCTATAGGCATGACAGGGTGCTTGTTGATCAGCAATCCCCCATTTTTAGAAATTTCCCTTTTTTCCCTCTTTTGTCAAATTAGAAAACTCAATAAAAATAAATTGATATTCTCAAAAGAATTTCAAAATCCCTTTTCCTCCTTATATAATTTTCCCTTTTAAATTAAAAACTTTCCTTCAAAAATCCCAAAAATACTCCTTTTTACGGTCTCAGCAGCAAAGTAAAAAGCGCATCTGTATGCATTCATTCATCATTAATAAAAGATAATAAAAAACTCCTTGCATTGCATCTATTTATTTTCTGTGTTACATCAATTTTGCATGAAATAAAAAGAAAAGGCAAAAATAACGGGACTCAGCCCGAACCCACATTCTCCCTCTCTCTCTTTATCACCTACCTTTCTCTCTAGAGCTTCCACCCCTGCGACGTGCTCTCTTCCCCCTACAGAAACATGATGTACATCCACTACCCGAGCCAGAGTCTTCTTTTGACTAAGAAGATGGAACCAAGCAAGAAGGAATAGGAACTGCATCCAAAATATGGGCAGTCGTTGAAGATATCCAGTCTCTGGTGTCTCTTAACCAAGTGGTCGACACTCGAACTTGCTGCAAGAAAAAGGCAAAATCAGTATCAAAGCGGAGATGACCAAAACCGAAAAGAAAGAAAGAGGATAACATAAAGGTATAACACATGTTGGAGGACCTCCTCTGTCAATCCCAACTCCTCCGAATCCATCGCATGAGGATGATGCAGCATAGGCACTATCCGTCCATCGGCGCGCCGAATGTCGTATGAAGGAGTGTGAAATCGCACAAAAGGAACCTCTGAGGTCACCGTCGTTATTCGCCGCAGATGTCGTCGGACCGCCGCTACTGTGAGAAGATCCGACCGCCCGAATTGAACCCGCAGGAGGGAAAGGCAGGGCATCATACATGCTGGGCACCATCAACCATCTCGTCACAAAGTCCATATAGCCATACGGTGCAGCCGTATCATTTTATAAAAGTAGGACTCGCCGGTCATCGCCGCGATCCTCACATCCTCTAAGAGCAGTCGCTCCCATCTCATATATTTATGAGGCTACGTAGGTGGCACCACCACCTTCTCCTCCGCAATCTGGCGAACCACCCTCTCCCCGAGATACCAGGAATGGTCGAACTCATGCGCCAGTAAATGCATCATCTGCGCGTTCACCCCTGTCATCCCTACATCCTGAATGGCTGTCCCCTAGGGATAAAAGGTCACCTAAAAATCTCCAAGCAGGCATAAATCAATATAAGATCAGAAGGCACAAAAATGAAGACTGGAAACGGAAAGAGTCTTACCCTACCACTGGTCAGGTCATTAAAAACATGACGCACCGCCTCCAGAGAGAGAGATCCCTTCGACTATCGATTGGCCTTACGCCATCGATACAATCGGTAGAAGTCCCCAACGGTGTCATCCTTCAGAACAATCAGTGGGGTATTGCACCCAATCACCTCAAAAAACCACGTCTATCAAAGATAAGAATTCACAAACAAAAAGTGATGCATAAGGAAAATGCGAATACATGAAAGGAAAATTCGAATGCATGAAAAGAAATGTGCAAACTGAAGAATACCTCAAGAAGGTATGTGGCTCCAGTAAAGTTCTGCCGATAGCACCGACTGAATGCATCCAGAGAAGACTAAAAGGTCGGCAAAGCCAGACTCCCCTAATCATAGAAAGGGATGTTCGAAAACATCCTCAAGTATGGTAAGAACCACAAATGGACAATGTCGCCACTCGACGCCACCATGAAACCTCCCAACACCAGCAAAATAAATAACTGGTCCATCTTCCTCACTTATAGCCAGACCTCCACATCAATCACCCTACCCAGCAGGACATCCTTCAGCAGGGACAACTGGATAGAATCCCCAAAAACTATCCTCCCTACATCACCCAGTGCCGCACGCACTGCCTCCGATCTCACTCACAAAGAGAGATACACCTATATCTGCTCTCTATCACAATCCAACCCCAACAGCTGTTGGACATCTATGGGAGTCACAGTCATCTCCCCGAGGCTGAAATGGAAGGTGTGAGTAGTATCCCACACCTCTCCACCAAAGCGCACAGGACCGCTGTCGAACGAGGCGTCTCATCCAGCGCAGATGCCAACTTCCCCAAACCCACTAATTATACCACCTAATGCACCACAGGTGGGATATGCTCCCAAACATCCCCGAGCCCCATTATCCCACGGGCACACATATTCTTCAAAGAAATATCAGATTGGCAAAAAGAAAAAAATGTCATCAGAAGTCAAGAAAGAAAGAAAATTCACCGAAGAGAATGGAATGCCAAAGGTCGGGTTACTTACATAACCGCCAGGATTCACCCTCGAAGAGAAATGACGTGATGGCTCCCGCAATAGAGTCCGCTCATTCGTAACAGGCTTAAATGCATCAAAGGAGTTCTCACTCCCCAAAGCAAGATGCGCCCTGGCCCTCTACTCCACATTTTCTTAGTCATCAATAGTCAACCACTCCCTGTGGACTACAGTGCTCACAAAAGCGGCCATTTCTTGAAGATCAAAATGCTGTAACGATTTATAAAGAAATCGCTGAAAGAGAGAAAGCTAAGAATCTGTGAAAAAATGAAGGGATTCACCCCCTTTATATAGGATGCCAAATGCCATGCCAATCAGCACTGACCCCTACCATATTGATCGACACTGATTCCTCACCATCCCGAGGCAGTCCAAAATTCTGTGCCACTGCCGTATGGCACCCATCATACCATGCCGATCGTCACCCCCTTAAATTTTGTACAAAAATTCCCAGAAAATACAAGAAATCCCTGAAAAATCCTTTAAAAATTCTTAAAAATCCCAGAAAGGATTTAGAACATTTTCACTAAGAAAATTTTGCATTCCCTCAAGCATAACCCCTCTTTCTCAGTGAAATCCTAAAAAATGAAGTGAATATCCTCCCGGTAAAGCCTTGAAGGATCTCTAAGGATCGTCTGATCACTTCCCGAGCGAAGTTTTTACAACACCAAAATTGGTTGTTCCCCCTACGAGGCCTCCAAAAGAAATAAAAGCTTCCCCAGCTATCATCTCCCCAGTTTAGATCAAAATCACAAGCCACTTTCTCCAGCAGAATCAAAATCTAATCTTTATCCACTCTTAGGTCAGAATTGACCTCAATTTTGGATCAACACCTGAGTTAGGTTAAAATTGACCTCGGTCCTTGGTCGTCATCACTCTTAGGTCAGAATTGACCCCGGTCTTGGATCGTCATTCGAGTTAGGTCAAAATTGACCTCGGTCCTCGGTTGTCACCACTCTTAGGTCAAAATCAACCTCGATCTTGGATCGTCACCTGAGTTAGGTCAGAATTGACCTCGGTCCTCGATCGTCACCACTCTTAGGTCAAAATTGACCTAGATTATTAGATCTTCACCCTAAGGCCGCAGAATTGGATTTGACCCTCAAAATCGATCACCCTCATCACTTAAGCCCGCAGATTTGGCTTTGACCCACAACATTGGTCATCTCCCAACATCACTTAAGGTCCTCAGAATCGACCTAAACCTTTAATTGTCAGTCAAACCATCCCCAACACACCCTCTGAATCGCTCATAAGAACTTAGAATCGGCCTCGACCCTCTGAATCGGTCATACTCCCTCAAAAGCATCATGTGGTGTCTATTCGACGGTTATCATTTCTTCCAAACTCGCCCGTTGAGGGGCTCTATAACCACCTAATTTTGTTACCCCTAACTCTCCTTAGGTCCATAGTACCTCCCTTTATAACTATAAACCTAGGTCATACCCCGAGTACTGACCTAAAAGCCATCGATCACTCCCGAGCTCTATTTGACCAAAAATTCAAACTTTGCAGCTCTACCAAGGCTAAATGAATCTTCTAAGGGCACTGAAATCCCTTTCCAATGGTCCATCCCGTGCATAATTCTGACTTACCATGCGGACGAACGATCCGTTTGCGTCCAAAACTTGATCTAGAGGCCACAGGCACTCCCGGGCTCTGTTTGACCTAAGTCAACTCTTTAGATCGACTGAGAGTGAATGAATCTTCAAAGGGTACTGAAACACCTTTCCAATGATTCGCTTCATGCATGATTCTGACTTACCATGGGGACGAACGATCCGTTTGACTCAAAGAGGTCACCGAATGCTTTCAGGGCTCGGTTGACGAAAGTCAACTCCCCAAATCAGGTCAAACTCTTTGGAATGTCGAACTACATCTCCTAACATTTCCAACGGTCCACCCCATGCGTGATTTGGACTTGCCATGCGGACGAACGATCCATTTACGTTCGAACGATTCCCTGTCTAATGGACCGACAAACGCTTCGAAGCCATATTTGACCCAAAGTCAACTCCCAAACCCGGGAGATGTCCCAAGGACTTTCAAAGGTCTCTGCATTACCTTTCCAATGGTTTGCCCCTACGTGATTCTGACCAACGGTTTGCCCTCAGCAGCCAATTTTATGAAAAGACCTGAAACAGATTGTCAAATGGCAGGTTACAGACCCTGCCTATCGGCATGTCCCAATAGGTAGGACCAGGTCTATGCTGATTGGTAGTGACCTGGGCATATAAAAGGAGGCCTTCACCTCATTTGTAAAGGGAGCCCAAATTTTATAAAAAAAACACTCTCAGCGAATTCCAAAAACATCTCTCGAAGACAATGCGATTTCAACATCCAAATCCCTTTCTAACTTCCACTTTTCATCATCCTTTTCATCAAACATGGTGAATTATCCATTCTCCATCATCATCCAAGCGCAAGGGATGCTCTCCAACATTCAAGAGCAATCTCAAAATCTTCAATAATGTCCAACTTTTATAACTTTTTCTCCAAATTCTCTTAAATTCGCAGTAAGTTGTTTTATTACTTAGCACTTTTATTATCCCATCTCACATATCCTAATATACTTTTCATTTAGTATTATTGCACATCTCTTATTTTAATATAAATAAAACCCAAAAAATAAGAAAAATTGTGTTTGCAAATAAATTCCAAATAGGTATTCTCATATTTTTCTCACACTTTTCTCACAACTAAAACACTTTTTCCAGACACACACACACTCACAAATAAGAGATCCCCCATTTGTATTTATGGGATAAACCCCACCCCTCATTTTTTATGTGAACTACGTGGACTTTGATACCTTTATAGGCTACGTAGGCATCTTGGGGTAAAACCCGAGACTCGAGTACTATTCTCACTTTCTCTCTCATTTTCTATCTTATCTAAATTCAATTTTCTTATATTATATATACTTGTTCTTAAGGACATATTACTCCATATGTGTTATCGTTCCATTATAACAATCAACATAGGGGTAATCGTGTAAATCTTATTTTCTAATATTATTTTTATACCTTCCTACGGATGACTCGCTTTATCTCTACCATGATACAAGTCGAGGATTACTATCTCCACTATATATATACACATGTACATATATCACGGGTAAAATAAAAAGTAAAATAGTAAACATCCATGAGAGACCGAAAGGGCGTAATGGGTGCCTAAAACCTTCCCATTTCGTAACTGAGCCTCCGAACCCTTCTCGAATAATTTTGGTTTCGTATGCACCAGTATGTCTTTGGATGTCGTCCTTCGGGATGGCTTCCCCTTTTTTCTTTTTCTGTTTTGAGTAAAAAGACTGGTGACTCTAAATCTCTCTAAATTTTTACACCTTGTCTCAAACGACGTCGGACGAAGCGCTCCCGAGAGGGACGTGCGGGACCCTAGGATCCTTCCTTCACGCACCCACCCGCGGTGAGGATCGGGGATGACTACAATAACGTATATGGAAAAATATGCCACTAAGATCAAATATATATATATATATATATATATATATAGAGAGAGAGAGATATAGATATGTATAGAATCCAAGAGAATTGAACTTAGTGAAAATAGAAAATGGGAGAAAAAAATGAGAATAGGACTTGAGTCTTGGGTTTTCCCTCGAGACTCCTACATAGCCTATAGAGGCATCAAAGGTCACGTAGTTCGCATGCAAAATGAGGGGTGGGGTTTATCCCAGAAATCCAATCGGGTACTTCTCTTATTTGTGTGTGTAAAAAAGTGTTTTAATTGTGAGAAACGTGTAAGAAAAGTGTGAGAATTCCCGTTTGGAATTTATGAGCAAACCCACGTTTTCTTATTTTTTGGTTTTTGATTTGTATGAAAATAAGAGATGTGCTATAAAACTTAATAAAAAGTATATTAGGATATGTGAGATGAGAGAATAAAAGTGTTAAGTAATAAAATAAGTATGTGAATTTATGAGAATTTAAGGAGAGAATTGAGAAAACTGGACCTTTTTGAAGATCTTGAGTTTTGGAGAGCAGCCTTTGCACTTAGATGATGATGGAGGCTAGTTAATTCACCAAGTTTAATGAAAAGGATGATAAAAAAGTGAAGGTTGGAAATTGATTTGGAAGTTGAAATCACGCTGACTTCGAGAGAGGTTTTCTAGATTTGCTGGGAGTGATGTCTATCACACCTGGCCTCCTTGCAATGAGGTCAAGGCCTCCTTTTTATAGGCCCATGTAATTGTCGATCAGCATAGCCCTGGTCCTGCCAATTGACAGGTGTGTTTGGGCACACTACCCATAGGCAGGGTCTGGGACCTGTTGTTTGGCAGCGTCTTTCAGGCATTTCGGGAAAATTGGTCGCTAAGAACAAAATATTTATCCAAAACATGCATGTGGTGGACCATTGGAAAGGTAATTTAGAGACCTTTGAAAGTACTTTGGACTGCTCCTGGGTTCGGAAGTTAACTTTGGGTCAAATGTGTCTCGGAAGCGCTCGTCGATCCTTTGGATGGGAAAACTTCAAACGTAAATGGATTGTTCGTTTGCATGGTAAGTCAAAATCATGCACATGGTAGACCATAGGAAAGGTTAGGAGATGTAATTCTACATTCCAAAGAGTTTGACCCAGTTTGGGGAGTTGATATTGGTTAACCGAGGCCTAGAAGCATTCAGTGTCCTCTCAGAGTAAAATAGATCCTTCGTCCGTACCGTATGTCAGAATCACGCACGGAGTGGACCTTTGGAAAGGGGATTCAGTGCCTTTTGAAGATTGATTCAGTCTCGATCGAGATAAAGAGTTAACTTAGGTCAAACGAAGCCCGGGAACACCCGGTGGCCTCCTGATCGAGTTCGGGGGAAAACGGGTCGTTCGTGCGCATGGTAAGTCGGAATCACGAACGTGATGGACCGTTGGAAAGGGATTTCAGTACCCTTTGAAGATTCATTTTGTTTTGGTCAAGCTGAAGAGTTTGCCTTTTGGTCAAATGGATCCTAGGAGTGCTCGATGGCCTCTAAGTCAGTACTCAGGGTATGGCCTGGGTTTGTAGTGATGAAGGGAGGTTCTAGGACCTAAGGAAAGTTTAGGGGGGGGGGTAATATAATGGGGTCTTTACAGTATCGTATGGGTGATACGAGTGGGTTAGGAGATTTAGTGTCTGGGTAGATTCTTATTGTGGCTAGTTAAGTCGGGTATTATAACTAGGTTGATTTAGTAGGACACGTTAGGTTTGCACCATAATTGAGTGTTGAGGAACTCAATGGAGTGAAAATGAAGCTAACATGTATATAGTAATTGTTCTTACTGCATTTTAAATACATTGAAATATTTTTCAACTGTTTTGGGCCCTAACTCGTGTCAAATATTTTTTCAAAACTTTTTACGTGTCCTTCCACGGGGACGCCAGATATGATGATTCAATCCATGGATGCGTAGATGTAGTGCTTGTGTAGGCATGTAGTACTTGAGTAGACACTTCAGTCATTTCCTTCCTAGTCTAAGACTTATATTCAGTTACTTTAGTTGCTCATGTTGCCCGTTCAGTTTAGATTTGTCATTGAATTTATTCCATTCTGTATCAGACTTTGTATTTAGTTTTAATTCATTTCAATTAGATTTAGAATGGTTCATATTATTTTAGTTGTTTAATAAAAAAAGATAAAATTTGGCATTGGATTATTTTAGTAATTTAAAAACATTTCGAAAGTGATGTTAAAAAGGAACCAAATGAGATTCCCTTTTACTTTTGTAAAGGACTGATCACCCGGGATTAAAATAGGTGAGGTGTCACATTTTTGTGCCGAAACTATATGCTGACGTACTTAGACTAGACGTTGTACCATGTGTACCACACCATGAAAACCGTTAAGGAATTATGGAATTCTTTGGTGAAGAAATGCAAAACAGATGATGCGGGTATGGAGAAATTCATAGAAGAACATTTTCTAGACTTTAAAATGGCCGACTCCAAGATGGTTATTGCACAAGTTAAATAACTACATGTTATTCTTCATAATTTAACTACACTTTCCAAATCGCGGCCGTAATTGAAAAGTTTCCTCCATCTTGGAACTTGTTAAAAAATTATCTCAAGCGTAAACATAAGGAGATAAATAACGAAGAGTTGATAGTTCGACTGAGGATTAAATAAGACAACAGTGAATCTCAAAAGTGGATTGGTAAGAACATCATGCAATCCAAGGTTAATGTCGTGGATATACAAAGGAACAAAAGGAAGTTTAATGGCAAGGCATGCCAAAAAAAAGGAAAAAGTTCAAGGGAAAATGCCACTATTGTGGCAAGACATAACATCGCTCAAGCGAATGTCGTAAACCAAATACCCCCAAGAAGTAGAGTGCACAAGATAATGTGACAGATGGTGAAATTTTTTCCAATGTTATCGTAGACGTAAATATTTATGTTGTTGTGTCTGAATGCAATCTGGTAGGAAATACTAAGGAGTGTTGGGTGGACACTGGGGCCACACACCGTAATTCTGCAAACAAATGGATATTTACTCGTTACAAGGCTATGAAAATTGCGGAGAACCTTTTTATGGAGAACACTTTGATTTCTAAATCCGAGGAAAAATGAAATATCATTCGGAAATGAACTTTCTCTTAACAATGTGTTGCATATGGCCAATATAAAGAAACATCGGATGCACATGAATAAATAATACAATAACACTGTAAAGGTGAGGTGAAGATGTGGTTTTGTCTTATATAAATCATTTTATTTTTGTATATCTAATCTAACCAAAACAAATGTAGAAATTTTCAACAGATAAGGTCAAGTAAATTACTAACCACATGGATGCGATGGAAAAAGAGATAGGTTTCCGATAAAGTAAATGTCGAGGTGATTGTTGTGCGAGAAAATCTCCTGATTGAGGACCACGAAGTTTCCAAAAATGGTATTTGTAATACCTCGTACATTTACGGATAATTAAATTACATGAGTGGGGGTAGCTAAATTATTTGAGGATTTAAAGTAAATGAGATGAATTAATTTGATTTCATGTCGCATGTGAATTAAAGCGACATGTGATGTCATTTTAATTGGAAAACACGTGTGAATGTGTTGAATATAAAATGTGATTTTTTTTATTAGTGACTCAGATGGCAATTTCGAGTGCACAGTTGGTCTCGGAAGGGCCAAGATAGTCATAATAGAGTACCCAAAGGTAGTGTTTGGGTTTCGGGGACTTTTTGGACTTGTAAGGACTCGAAAGTGTGTATACGAGTTAATTTTGGGTTTCATAAGGGAAAATCATTATTTCTCCCTTATAAGAGCATGGGAGAGAGGGAGAAGAGAATGAAAGAAATAAGAGAAGAAAAGAAGGAAGAAAAGGAGATGAGGAAGAGAAAGGGGGCCGAGCTCCGACGAATTCGAGGTGGAATCTTCTGATTTTATCCACCTAGGCAAGTGTTTAACTTGCTTTAACTAGTATGTGTGCGTATATTTCATATTAGAATTCATAAAAATAAGAATTTGGGTATTGGGATACTTGGATCAAATGGGGTTTTGAGGAATTAACTCATAGAAATTGATGTGTTAACATCCCTACAAATTGTAGACAAAAATCCATATGAATGGTGTAAATTATAGTGGAAAATTGGAAGAAATGGAAGTTAGGGCCTAATTAAGAAAAGAGTACATTTTTTTAATTAAATTGATTAAAAACCCAAATTAATTATTGTGTTGAGTAAAAATCTGTTGGGAGATGTGTATTTTGATGTTGGGTGTTGTTGTAAGCCATAAGAAATGGTTGAAGGAATGGGGGTTTAAAAATGGAGGTTGGAGAACACGATAACCCATGGCAGATTTTGAATCTAAGAGGGAAAATCGATTTTGCCAAAAGGGCGAATCGATTCAGTCATGTGCAGAAGCAAAGGTAGAACCATTTCAAATCGATTTGGTGAAGGTCGAATCAATTTGGTCAAGCGAATCGATTCGGACCCGGCAGAATCGATTCAGACTTGACAAATTGGATTAAATTTTCTTAACTTTTTGCATATAAAATGGAGAAAATTTCTTAGAGATAAATATTAGGGGATCTAATATAGAGTATAATGACCTCTAAGAGTTTAAATGAGGGATGTGTGACCTTTAGGGTTTATGTGTAAGAAATCCGGGAAATGATTTGAAAGAGTGTTTTAGTTGAGTGACACTCGATAAATTAAATATATATATATATATATATATATATATATATATATATATATATATATATATATATATATATATATCATGCGCGTAGGATTTGATTATATGAGATTAAATACGAAAGTGGGAGTAAGATAAAATAAGAAAAATACCTAGACGTGACAGACTATTATTCTGAAATAAGAAATGTAAGAGCGGTATCACAAGTTACTGAAAACTCATAGATTGAAAATAAGTTGTGTGTATACTTATATTAGTATTACAAATTGGTATGTTTGGATTTTAGGCTAATGCCATGGGAGATACGCATAGATAGCAAGATCAATGTGATATATATGACATGATTATGAATATATCTATGTGGGAATTATATATTTATGTTAAGAATAACCCTCGAGTGCTATAATGGGAAATTGTGTGATGTGGATGAGGGTCCTGGATTGAGGAGAAGGTTTCGTATAGTCCCCAAGTCATAGTCGTCCATTAATTATTTTGTTTCATTTTTATTATGGGTAAGAAGTATAGGGTATGATTTGTTCTCACTTCAGGTTCGGAACTGTGACTGCTTTCCATATGTTGTGATTTGGTTTATACCAAGTCGGTGTGAGAGTCCGACCGTCGATACCCAGGATGATATGTGAGTAATTCCATGGAAGATGATAGCATTTAGAGACAATATCCATTGAGTTATAACTCGGAGGGATGGTTATTTCAGTAATATAGTGTGTGAGATATACTTTATGTGTATAGTATATTGAATATATATATATATATATATATATATATATATATATATATATATATATATATATATAAATATAATATGGACTAAGATAAGGAATGAACTATAAATATCCTAGATGCGTATAGTAGATACTATAAAAAATATTTGAGTGAAGAATATATACATGGATTAAAATAAGGAAAAGAATTATGAGTATAAAATCCAGAATAATATGTGGATGAAATATGTATATAAGCTGAGAATATTATATACGAGATTGATAACATTGAGATGAGAATATTGTAATAACTAGAGATAGTTATTTTATATAAATCGAGAATACTAATAAAGGGTTAAAGTAGCGTATAAGCTCGGGTTAAGCTTAGAGTATTATATATGTGGATTGAAGGAATAGGGGATGGATTTCAAATGTTGGCGAGATACTAGTTAGGCGGGATACTTTTAGGTGTCCAGATACAGGGACACTTGGATGACCACTTCTTTCGAGTCAGACATTGCTGACGGAGCTATGGATGTGGGTAGGATATTGCATGGACGCTTCCATCTTTGAGATCCAGATAGGAGGTATTATGATGTAGATTCGGGCATGCGACTACTTGATGTCATTTCTTTCATTTTAGCGATTTTACATTCCACACATTCGATATGATTGTATCATGTTTACCGAGAGTATCGTTATTATTATTATATGTTCATTCCATTTATAGTTTATATTCCTGCATAAATCGAGTGAATTATGCATTATGTTTGATAAGATTAAAAAGTTGAAAATTTTATGCAAGGCTTAATAGGTTATTAGTAATTAAAATGGTTTTTCGACAGTGATGCTGAGAATTAAACCACATTAGTTTCCTGTTTAATTTGATATATGACTCATCACCCGATATTTTATTAGGCGGGGTGCCATATGTGCTATCAGAGCATCATGTTCTAGTGTACTTAGGAATCTGTGTAGACGTGCTACATATTCAACATTGCTTTTTGATTAATATAGATCCCTACGTTTAGTATTGTTAAATCCTATTTGTGAGATTTCGTTCTCCTGTTATAGTGTATAAATATAGTGGATCTTATTCATGTTCGGGTGTGCTTCATATGCCGAACAACAAAATATATCAGTCGAAGGCTATTGGGAGGATAGCAGTAGGCAGGGCTCAGTTGGGATTATAGGATATCTTGGGAATAATAACCGTAGATGAGGTCACCCCTATTGTTTCTAGGTAAGTTAAGAGCTTTAAGGACTGTTAGGGTGCATCATATGATATTCAAGTACTGCTATAATATAAAGTGGTGCCAAATTAGAGTCACATAACATGGTTAGAATAAGATAGAGTCGGATGGGTCTTTAAAGAGGACCATCCGTGGGAATTTAGAAATATTGATATTGTGTGTGCTAGCCACTGGAAGATAGATATCCAAAGGCTCTAGCTTATGGCGAAATGTGTAATACCCGGAAGTGAAGGTTTTGGGTAAAAAATTTCTTGGCTCGTAGGTGAGAATTTATAATGGTGGAGAGTCAAACACCACATTCAGAAGGCAAATGTTATGACAAAGGGAAGGATCTTAGTTATGGATTGATCGTAAATTCCTTCATCAGTTTTTCCCGGATGAGATGGGTATACTCCATTTGCGAAAATGAATTTGTTTTTATAATGAATTATGTACCAGATGGGACATATGTAATGGATAATATAACTCTAAAGTAAGTATTGACTCATTTTCCAGCGCTTAAGGTAAATTTTGCATGGGTTATTGATGGGGATAGTGACAACGTCATGTTATTACCAAAGGAAATGTTAATGCTTCTTTGTGAAGGGAGCTAAAAGATTTAAATGATTTAGTCGGAGAGTAAGACTGTATTAAACCATGTTAGTGAAGAAGCACAAGGGGGATACCCATTAGGGGACCCATTTAAATGATTCAGATAGCTGAATTATTACTAAGTGACGGTAAATTCAGTCGGGATTGTTAAAGACATCAGTGGGTTCCTTAGGGCCATCGAAGCGAAGGAAAAAATGGGGGTAGCAAATCAGAGTTGAGAATACCAGAGTTCAAGAGAAGGACAACCCTATTATGGTCAGTATGATTGGAGATAAGTAGATAATATTTACATAGATATTTTGTGGAGAGTAGAACAACATGCATTAAATTTTTCCCGATGGGAGGAAATGGACAAGAGTGTGGTGCCTAGTAAGGGAAATGTTTAATGTAGCTTTCAGTTTGGTTTGGATAGGCGTGTTATGTTTAGGAGCCATTTGAGAAGGCCAAGGATGAAATATGAGTTTCTCCTTGGGTGAATGAGGTATGCTTTATGTGACATGAGCAAGTAAAGATATTTTGACGAGCACTAGATTCATGTGTGAGACAAGTTTTGTGGTTATATCGATAACATTATTATGTGTGTTTATTTTTCCGTGGTATAGCGGGGTTATATTTGGTCTCATCCGTAGGGGAGCGGGTGCAGATAATGGGAAGGCCTTTTATTTTAATTACTTATTTAGTGCTGTGTTATACGACTATGATATTATCATTGGATTGAGCTGGTTAGTAATGGTTGGTATGGTAGTGGGATGATATTACAAGGCTATCGTGTTCGTTATTCCAGCGTAGCATGTGTTGTTTTTGCGATGTTTCACCTCAAAGAGTGTTGAACACGCATTTATATTATATTATGATAGAGACTTAGGAGAGTATAGTTGTCTCAAGGTATTTGATCCCAGTGTGTAGGGACCTTATTGATATGATTGGAGGTATATTGGGTTTATTACTGAGTGTAGAGATTGAACTCGTTAGAATGTTTAGCGCTCAGTACTTGGTGATAAGGAGAGAACATTATTATATTACTCCTTTAAAGATGTGGGAGTTGAGATTTATATGTATATGTCTCGGGACATGATTTTTGAGAGTTCTGGTTTTTGTGATTGAGGTTTATGAAATTTGATTACTGCTAGTGCCAAGTGATAGTGCTATGGGTGGAAAGTTCCTTGTTGGAATGATATTGCGAGATGAGATACGCATGAACTTCAGTAAAAATCATGCGTAGAGAGATGTTGATGGATGGCAAGGAATCAATATTTAATGTTAATAAATGAATGTGTGGAGAAAAAAATCTGAGCTGAGAGTGGGACAAGTTCGAGAATGATTAAATTACGATTTAGGGGGTGATTGAAAATACCCAAGCGTTATAGCCACGTCGAGAATGCAAAGACAAAGATTGATTGTTGTATGTGAGGCATTTATCGTGGTTTTCCAATAGGCATGGATGATAGGGTGTATGGGCGCCCTGGTTAGTTTGGTTTTACCATCGTCCGAGTTAGAAGGAAGTGGAATATAATTGTATGAAATATATGCATGTGGGGTAGTTATAAACAAGCTGTAATGGTATGATGGAATAAACGTCGTGTGAGAAAGGCGACAATCCGGGTATGTATGAGCAACGAGATTAGCACACCTGAAATGGATTAAAGGACTTTAGGTAGACATTTAAAAATATATCTCTTGACAAGAGGAAAATCAAACTATTGTGTGAAAGTAGACCGAAGCCTTATTCGATCGAATGCTGAGAGTGGCTCATGTGCAAATATAATGTTAATGATTATAAGATAAGAAGGACCCTGAAATGCACATTATGGTGAAGTGCACGGGACGAGACTTTTGGTACCCAGAGGGAAGATGGTGAACATCAAGTACCACTTAATGTGAGACGTTATAAGTGGAAGTCGGTGTTAAATTGCACATAGTCAAATTGTTTCTGAATGCACCACAAATGGATTGAAAAAGGTTGATTTGAGATGATCAACCAGTAATGTTGTATGAAGTCGATGATTCCAGTGACGGAATGGGCAGATAGGTTAGTGAGTTTCATTGATGGGTTTCCAAAATCAAGATAAGGTGATGACTTCCTTAAAACATGTGGAACAAATTGACCAAAAAGGGAAGTAGTTGTTATTATTTTGGGGGAAAGTTACAGTATTAGATAGTGTGCCCCAGTTCTTCTTTGAAAAAAAAAATTGCACCGGTGTGAGGTGCTCCCCAATATTGTTGTGAATTAGGGTGAGATACTTGAATCCCACCTCCGTTATGAAATTTTAAAAATCAGTGGCGATGAGGTTTAGTTTTGGGAAAGTCATGTCAACTATAATCCGATGAGTAAACGGGAGGTGATTGACGACTAGTAAAATTGTATGAAGGTGATTTTATAATCACTGCAATTATTTCACTTTCACAACTGATATACCATGTAAGTGAAGTAAAGCATAGTACGATAATTGGGAGGAGAAATTTCTGATGGAAAAGTTGTGTAACACTCGTACCTGGTTGTTTTGGACAAGGTTATTATTGAGGTCTTGTATGGAATTCCCTAACCATTCTCCCTCTGGTTGTTTAAAGGTGAGTGGATAATTAGAATTTTCGATTGGACGATAGTTATAGCCCGATAATTAAAGTGGAGGAACCAAAAATTGTTTTGAGTTACTTTTAAATGTCGTAAAAGTTACGTCGTCGTGAATTAATGTTTTGAAACCCAACAGGGGGCAGAAAGATGTTTATATGGTTTCTCTCAGAATGGGAGTTTTGTGTTGGGATGAATATGGGAAGCTGGCACGTCGTGATGTGCGACCTTCCAATATTAAGGCAATAGAGCCAGTAAAATATAGGCTCGTCCTATTCGAATGTTGTTAGTAGAAGAACAACGTGTGATGTGTTTTCTTTGAGGTACAACCTTATGACTGATGGAGTATATCAGTATCAAGAGAGTCAAACAAGCTTGCTATGAAGATAGGGGCTATAGTGATTGAGCCTCATTTTGAAGTTGGTTTTAAGTATCTTAGGATGTGGTGTTGTAAGATTCTCAGTCTTAGAAGCAGTTGTGTCTGAATTTTGAGGACGAAATTCTTTTGTAAGAGGGGAAGTATGTTATACCCCGTACATTTATGGATAATAAAATTACATGAGTGGGGGTAGTGAAATTATTTGACTATTTAATGTAAATGAGATGGATTAATTTTATTTCATGTTGCATGTGAATTAAAGCGACAAATAATGTTATTTCAATTGGAAAACACGTGCGAATGTGTTAAATTTAAGATGTGAATTTTTTTATAAGTGACTAAGATGAGAATTTTGAGTTCACGGTTGGTCTCAAAAGGGCCGAGGTAGTCAGAATAGAGTACCAGAGGGTAGTGTTTGGGTTCTAGGGACTTTTTGGACTTGTAGGGACTCAAAAGTTTGTATATAAGTTAATTTTGGATTTAATATGGGAAAACCCTTATTTCTCCTTTATGAGAGCACGGAAGAGAGGGAGAGAAGAACGAAAGAAAATAAGAGAAGAAAGGAAGGAAGAAAAGTAGAAGAGGAAGAGAAAGGGGGCCTATCTCCGGCGTATTCAAGGAAGAATCTTCGGATTTTAGCCACCCATGCAAGTGTTTAATTTACCTTGACTAATATGTGTGTATATATTTCATATTAAAATTGATAAAAATATTAATTTGGGTTTTAGGATACTTGAATCAAATGGTTTTTTGAGGAATGAACTCATAAAAATTGATGTGTTAACACAACCTATGAAATATAGACAAAAATCCATATGAATGATGTAAATTATAGTGAAAATTGGAAGACTTGGAGTTTAGGGCTTAAATAAGAAAAGAGTAGATTTTTTTGATTAATTTGATTGAAACCCCAAATTAGTTGTTGTGTTGGGTAAAAAAATGTTGGTAAATGTGTATTTTGATGTTGGGTGTTATTGTAAGACATACGAATTGGGTTAAAGGAGTTGGGGCTTAAAAATAGAGGTTGGAGAAGATAATAAATCGGAGAAGATTTTGGATTTGTGAGGGGCGAATGGATTTGCCTAATAGGTGAATTGATTTGTCTAATGGGCGACTCAATTTGATCATATGCCGAAGCAAAAGTATAACCATTTCGAATCGATTCGGTGAAGCGTGAATCGATTCAGTCAAGGGAATCGATTCTGACCATGCGGAATCAATTCAGACCTGACAAATTGGAAAAAATTTCCTTAAGTTTTTACGGATAAAATGGAAAAAATTTCTTAGAGATAAATATTAGGGGATCTAATATAGAGTATATGGCCCACTAGGAGTTTAAATGAGGGATGTGTGACCCTTAGGAGTTATGTGTAAGAAATCCGCGAGATGATTTTAAAGAGTGTTTTGGCTGAGTGACACTCGGTAAATTAAATTATGTGGATATACAAATAGATACATATCATTCATGTAGGAATCAACATTTGAGATTAAATCCAAAAGTGCGAGTAAGATAAAATAAGAATACTAGCTAGACGTGATATGCTATTATTCGGAAATAAGAAATGTAACAACGGTATCACAAGTGAGTGAATACTTATGGATTGAACATAAGTTGTGTGTATACTCATATTAGTATTACAAATTGGTGTGTTTGTATTGTAGGCTAATGCCAAGGAAGATAGGCATAGATAGCTAGATTAATGATATATATATATATATATATATATATATATATATATATATATATATATATATATATATACGAGTATAATGACGATATATATATGACATGATTATGAATATATCTATGTGTGAATGATATATTTATGTTAAGCATACACCTCTAGTGCTATCATGGGAAGTTACGCGATGTGGGTGAGGCCCCTGGCTTGAGGAGCATTTTGCGTATAGTCCCCAGGTCATAGTCGTCCATTATTTATATTGTGTGATTTTTATTCCGGGTGAGAACTCTTAAGTATGATTCGTTCTGACTTTCAGGTTTGAAACTGTGATCGCTTCGCATACGTTGTGATTAGGTTTATACCAACTCGGTGTGAGATTCCGATCTCTAGTGCCAAGGATGATATGCGAGTAATTCCCTATAAGACGATAGCAAATAGAGACGGCATCCATTGAGCTATAACTCTGAGGGATGATTATTTTACTTATATAGTGTGTAATATATATAAGTATTGATATACTTGATGTGAATAGTATATTATTTATATATATATATATATATATATATATATATATATATATATGGAATGAACTATAGATATACTAGATGGGTATAGAATATCCTATCGAAAATATTTGAGAGGAGAGTATATACATGGATTAAAATAAGGAAAATAATTATGAGTGAAATTCTAGGTTCTATGTGAGTATAAAATTCGAAATAAGATGTGGATGAAAAATGTATAATATGTGAGAATATTATATATGAGATTGATAACAATGAGATGAGACTAGTGTAATAACTAGAGATAGTTGTTTTATATAAATCGAGCATGTTAATAAAGAGTGAAAATAGCGTATAAGCTCGGGGTAAGCTTAGGATAATATATTGATTAGGCATAAATTCTTCCCATTTATCCCCTTAATTTAGAGGCTTTTATCGCTCTGCAAAGTGTATTTCAAGTGGATTTATCTCATACATTGCTAATGACATTTCTAAACTATTACGTTGAGTTTGGTGTATTTCCTCTATTTTTTGCAGGTATTCAGTGCACAAGGAATGATTGGAATCCAAATCCGAATTCCATACCAAAAGTTATAAATCTTCAAAAATACAAGGAGGAAAAGTTCCAGAAAAGATGGAACCTAACCGAATGAGTTGGAAAACGAGCCGATCCTAGCTTGAGAAAAATTCATGTGAAGAATTAAGAGATGGAACCGAACCAAAGAGGAAGAAAAATGAACCGATCCTATGCTTGAAGAACTTCCTATAAATCACGAAAATATGGAACCGAATTGAAGAGAAGGAAAACAAATCGAACCGATTCAAGGAAAAACTTATGACAAAGGTGGAACCAAGTCGAATCACCATAAGGGGATCGGTTCGGGTATTAAAAATTCAAACTTATCCTCTTATAAAATTAGAGTCTTGCATGGTTGAAACACTTAGAATAGTAGAGTATATATTTTAAACACCTCCCAGACGTAGAGGAGGCTTCAAAATTGTTAGAGAAGCTTTGTAATTAGTTTATAGAAAAAGAACAACAAGAAACCCTAGTTTTGATTTTAGTTTTCCAGTTCAAGTAATATCATTCTAATTTTCTCTTTCATTATTGCAATAGTTAATTCTTTAGTGAGTATTCTCCTTCTTCTTCTTCTTCTTCTTCTTCTTCTTCTTCTTCTTCTTCTTCTTCTTCTTCTTCTTCTTCTTCTTCTTCTTCTTCTTCTTCTTCATTCATTAGTAAAAATGTGTTTTGTCATTCAAAACATGTTTTCTTCTAGATTTAATATGTTCGGCTATGTTTTCAATGGTTGGGGTGCGTGAACCCCACCAGATGTAATTCCTGTTAGTGGAAATATAAGTTGGAATGAAAATATTAGATGAATTGTATCGTAGTTAATACGATACTACTTTAATTCAACATTTGCTTACATACTATGCGGGCTACGATCCCTCATACATGTAATACTTAGGATAAATAAAGACTGGATTTTAATTCAACCTTTACTTACATACTGTGCGGGCTACGATCCCTCATATATGTAATACTTAGGAGCATTAAAATGCTGGATTCATTTAAGGATTTAATTCTGAATCTAGTAGCCTACGAAGTGAATTACTAGGGCGTGGGGGATTATAACCTGACCCATATTTATCATCTTATAGTTAAAAGCTTTAGTTAAACCATCATCCGTTTTTAGGGGAGTTTGATTAGGCATAAATTCTTCCCATTTATCCACTTAATTTAGAGGCTTTTATCGCTCTACAAAGTATATTTTGATTTGATTTATCTCATATCATTTCTAATGACATTTCCTAACTAGTACGTCAAGTTTTGTGTATTTCCTATCTATTTTGTTGGCATTCAGTGCAAAAGGAAGGATCGACATCCTAATCCGAGTTATAGACCAAACGTTACAAATCTTCAAAAATACAAGGAGGAAAAGTTCCTGAAAAGATGGAACCGAACTGAATGGGTTGCAAAACGAACCGATCCTATCCTGAGAAAACTTCTTGTGAAGAACTAAGAGATGGAACCGAACCCAAGAGGAAGAAAAATGAATCGATCCTATTCTTGAAGAACTTCTCGTAAATCACGAATAGATGGAACCGAACCAAAGAGAAGGAAAACAACAGAACCCGTTCGAGGAAAAACTTGTGTGAAAGATGGAACCGAATCGAATCACCTTAAAGGGATCGATTTGGGTATCATAAATTCGAACTTATCCACTCGTAAAATTAGAGTCTTGAATGGTGAAAATTCGTATAATCGTAGAGTATATATTTTAAACACCTCCCAGATGTAGAGGAGGCTTAAAAATTATTAGAGAAGCTTTGTAATTAGTTTAAAGAAAAAGAGCAACAAGAGACCCTAGTTTTGATTCCAGTTTTGCAGTTCAAGTAATATCATTCTAATTTTCGCTTTCGTTATTGCAGTAGTTAATACTTTAGTTATTATTCCCCTTCTTCTTCTTCTTCTTCTTCTTCTTCTTCTTCTTCTTCTTCTTCTTCTTCTTCTTCTTCTTCTTCTTCTTCTTCTTCTTCTTCTTCTTCTTCTTCTTCTTCTTCTTCTTCTTCTTCTTCTTCTTCTTCTTCTTCTTCTTCATTCATTAGTAAAAATGTTCTGTGTCATTCAAAGCATTTTTTCTTCTAGATTTAATATGTCCGGCTAGGTTTTCAAGGGTTGGGGTGCATGAACCCCACCCGATGTAATTCATGTTAGTGGGAATATAAGTTGGAATTAACACCTTAGAAGAATTGTATCGTAGTTAATGCGATACTACTTTAATTCAACCTTTTCTTACATATTGTGTGGGCTACGATTCCGCATATGTGTAATACTTTGGAGAAATAAAGACTGAATTTTAATTCAACCTTTGCTTACGTACTGTGCGGGCTACAATCCCTCATGTATGCAATACTTAAGAGCATTAAAACATCGGATTCATTTAAAGCTTTAATTCTGAATGTAGTATCCTACTAAGTTAATTACTAGGATGTGGGGGATTGTAACCTGACCCTCTTTCTCATCTTATAGTTAAAAACTTTAGTTAAACCATCATCCATTTTTTAGTTAATTTAGAGAAATTGCATTTATTAATCATTTTCAAAATTGCATCTAGTTGTAGTTGTTTCACAAATCAAATAACCTTTTTGTTCTTCTTTCGCAATCAAAGTTAGGTTACCTATGTTTATCCAACGTTGTTACGACTCCGTTCGTCATGTTTCCCCGAGGATCGATACCCGACTTATCGGATTATTACTTGAGTGACAGGCTTGCACTTGAGCCTAAATAGCATGCACACTAGAAACATTTGTGGTCGTGTCAAGTTTTAGTGATATGAAGATTGAAGGAATAGCAGATGGATTTTGAATGTTGGCAAGATACTAGTTAGGCAGGGAGCATAACTAGGAAGGGTAAAGTACTTGCGTTAGGTGCTCACTGATAGATGAGGGGTGAAGAGTCTCTAATGAGAGTGTGATATCAATTTATATATGGAGTATATACATAGCGTAAAAGTTATTATAATTTGCGAACTTGCTAAATATTTTTAAAACTCGGGCTCTAACCCGTTTCTATATCTTTTCTTTCTTTTGTTATATATATATATATATATATATATATATATATATATATATATATACTTTGAGGTGTCCAGACATAAGGATGCCTTGATGACCAATTCTTTCTAGTCAATCGTTGCTATCACGGTTGTGGATTTGGGCAGGATATTGTATGGATGTTTCCATCTTTGTGATCTAGATATGAGGTATTATGATGTAAATTCGGGCATGTTGCCTAATTGATGTAAATTATTTCATTTTAGCGATTTTACATTCCGCACATTCGATATGGTTGTATCATGTTTATCGAGAGTATCGTTCTTAATATTATTTAGTGATTCCATTTATTGTTTATATTTCGACATGAATAGAGTGAATTATGTATTATGTTTGATAAGATAAAGAAGTTTAAAAATTGATGTCAGGACTAATAGGTTATTAATAATTAATATGGTTTTTTGACAGTGATGCTGAGAACGAAACCACATAAGTTTCCTGGTTAATTTTATATATGACTAATCACCTGGTATTTGATTAGGAGGGGTGCCACAGTATTGCCTTCGTAGAGTACATACTCATATAATAATTCCACATCGTTTAATGTCACCGATATAACCGATAGGTCGCCAATAAGGCTCAAGACGATAAGCCCTACTAGAGCGTACACCTTCGATCCTCTCATTCTCTCAATTTCTTTGCTAATTTCAGATACTTTCCTAATAATCATAAGCCTCCGATACAATATATCTCAAACATGAAGGAAATTTGTTACAAATACAGGTTGGCCCAAGTGTGATAGAGGTTGTCATGTTTTCCAGTATGATAGAGATTTTGTTATGAATTTATAATATTGTGATGTTTTGGAAATTTCTATTGTATTTGGGATATAGTGGTTCTTTTAGTATATTGTTAAATTTCTAATGGATTAGAGTATTTTTTAGGGAAATTGATAATGTTTTATTTTTTTAAAAATGGGAAGTATGCATTGATAACCAAACAAAATTGGGTCCAGAATGTGATGTTTGCTTCAAATGGTGGAGTGGGAAGAAAAAAAAGGGTTATCGAATAACTATGCATTTTGAGTTTATTTTTCATGATAATTGATTTTTTAGCTACACAATGTGAAATATTTAGCTATAGAATGTGAAGTACACATTGAGAACATCTAAACATTTATGCATCGAATTTGGTCTTCATAGGAAGTAAGGGAAAAAATATTAGAAGGAGGTGAGTAAGCTTTAGATGGGTTACTATGATGAAACAACCCGTAGTCACATCAATGTTGATGTTATATTAAAAAATCAATGCACTTTGTGCTCGTGATTGAATCAGTTACTCACAAAATAGTAAAATGTAAATTTTAGATCAGAATTCTATACTTTCATGTTAGCAAAACCAATCATTATAATACCTCTAATATGACATATTGAGTCATTTACACTATTATGCAGAAAACATGATCAAATATTTAGGTGTGAAGTCAAACTTTTTTCACTGAATAGTTTTTAGATTACTTTAAAAAGAGGTAAATATTTTGAGATAAAAGGTTTTCTATCATAGAAATTATGTATGAATCATACAAATTTTGGGTTTGGTAAAATCTTATTTTGTTAACTTGGCTTATATTCAATTGAAGTTTTTTAATGTTTATTTTACCATTTTGATTCCATTTATTCACTAAAAGTGAAGTATATATTTTTTAGTTTGTATTTGGATTTAGAAACGGAGAGGTATATGAAAATGACATGTTAGGTGAAGATCCCAAAATATTTATATTTTTATTTTCTCAACATATGAACAAAGAACGTATTGTATTTTTTTATTACAAAATCTACAGCAAATGTAACAATTACTATAGTAAGGATTTTAATTACTTTGTACATTCCTCATTTTTATCCTATGTTTATCTTTTATATATTATAAAATGCCCTACAGTCATTTATTACTGCTAATCAGTCTGCCTGTCCACATGTCAATACTCATTAGTGTCTTTTATTCATTTCATCCATGAGCTTCTCTCTCCAAAAGGTTTTATCTATTCACCTATGTTCATTTCATCATTTTCTTCAGTAGCTAAATATTTTTTATTATGAATTCAACTTGTCTTTATTTTGTTTTGATTTATTCTATTAATTTCCTCTTCAATATCTCTAAATGAATCCTATTTTTTTTTTAATCTAACAGATCTAAATATTAATTTTTCAGATCTGATATCTTTTAACTCGCCGCCATCATTTAAAACCAAGGTCTGATATATTTATGTATGTCTGTATAATTTGTATATATAGTCACCTCTTTCATAATTTCTCCACTTGTGGCCTCAATATTCACTTTACTTTTACTAAAGCTACATTTTAGAAATGATAGAAAGATTTGTTGAATTGGGGTGTGTTTTGGTTCGTTAAATTTCTTACCATTTAAACAAATTCTGTAATTGTAATTTTAATTTGCAACCACTATTTCTACAATATATTAATAAAGTTCATGAACGAAAGTCACTTGGGATTAGCCGATCCTGCTTCAATTAAGTGTAAAGTATTAAGTGATTTTTGTGTTGATGTGTTATTAGTATAGATTTTCATATTCCCTTACCTAATATTAGTCAGTATTTTATATAAACAGAGGTATACTTAATATTATACCTCTTATACAACAAGTTATGTAAGATAATATTGTACCTCTGATACTTATAATTGTATACTCTTAGTTTAAAAGTGTTTCTTCGGTATAGGTAATTTATTTTTATTAAATAGTGAATTTTTATTGTGTTTTTTCTTGTATTTCAAAAAATCTAAGCAGTGGCATTTTGATATTGGGATTTGGTTTAAAGTGTAAGTATTGGGATTTTGTTTAAAGTGTTTTGAAATTTGTACGAGCAAAAAAGGACATGCTTTGGGTTGGGGTTGGGGTTGGCGGGTGGGGTGGGGGGTTGAGGGGATATGTTTTTTTGCTCTTTTTATGTGTCATTCCTCTTCATATCTATATTATACCTCTAATACAATAGTTTTAGAGGTTTTAATACACTATAAGGAAAAAACTTTTTTATGACATTTTTAGAAAATGATTTTAAGACATTTAAAAATAAAATGTCATTATAATTATACTACTATTACTTATATGACATATTATTTATAAAGTGTCATTATAGATTTATTAGTGTTAGTTTAAATGACAATTTAAATATAAGAGTCATATTTAATTATATCTATTATGACCCTTTCTCGTAAAAAGTCTAAATGCTTTTCTAATAAGTACACTCTATATGACATTATTTGTCACAAATTTTTTTGGACGCACACGTAATGAAAAGTAGGAAGTTCTTTCCCTCCTCCTCAAATCGTAATTTTTTTCTCGAAAGTCATAACCCTCCAAAAGTCGCATCAAAACTCCTAATCCAAAATCACTGTTCGCTCCCACTAACTTCCGATTTTAGTCATCTATATATAATCTCTCGGTCATTTAAAGTTTTGATTTATTGAGTTTGGTTTCTCATTTCAGATGTAAGATTTGGGGTTTCTAATGCATCATCTGAATTCCTTTGGTAAGGAGGTGAATTAAAAAGATATTTTATTTTATTTTTTGTTGTGCAGTTTTTGATGGATAGTATTAGGAAATATAATTTCATTTCGTGCAAAGGTAAATATGATTATCTAATTATTTTGAATACCTGATAAAGGTTCTAATCTCTCTCTCTCTCTCTCTCTCTCTCTCTCTCTCTCTCTCTCTCTATCTATCTATCTATCTATCTATCTATCTATCTATCTATCTATCTATCTATCTATCTATCTATCTATCTATCTATCTATCTATCTATCTATCTATCTATCTATCTATCTATCTATATATGTATGTATGTATGTATGTATATAAGGTTTTCAAACCTAAGAGTTAGATTATACATCTTGCACATATTGATAGTGTGACACCCCTCTTATTAAAATAAGAGGTGGCCTGCCCGATACTCCAATAATTACAGGAATCATAGATGGTCCATTCTTAGCATCACTGACATTGAAATAAATATATGAGATAACCACCAATTATTTTAGAAAACGGATGCCACTTTATTTTGTAAGTTTAAGGAAAATGATTTCGACCATCCAATTTTAAAAGAAGGTCGATAAAAATAAAGATAGATAACAGTTAATCAATTATACACAACATAATAACTGAATAAGTTGTCGATCAACAGACCATTACAAGAAGGCTACACCGAGTATTAAAATAAATATCACAGTATATAAAGAAGTACAAAACTTGGGCAACACACCCGAATATGTAAACTGATTATAACTGGAGTACAAAAAGATAGAAGGGTCTATAACAAATAACCTACAACATCCGCAAAATGTTATAGCTCCAGAACACTTTGATAGAAGTGTCTCTACGGCGTCCTTGCGGCGTAGCACCTTGGTGTAAATAGGATTCACGCAAAACAAAGAGATATAAACGAGTCAGAGCCCGGTTTGATATGATCACCATGTGAATAAAATGCATGAGAGTTATAAATATCTAATATCATAAATAAACTTATCTCGCTATTCACAAATAAGAATAATTCTCACCACTCATATAAATGCACAACCAAGAGAAATGTCATTTACAATGATGCGTGTACATTAATCCAAGAGAATATAACTCCGTTTTAACTTAAGAAGATTCCATTTCAGTCTTACCAATATAACTTCACAGTTCCTTTTCTCATTAGGAAACTTATTCAAAGCAATTGATTTATAAAAATTCTTTTTCCATTAATCAAATACCAAATTCATAAAAATAGTTATAATAACAATATAACGATCCTAAGACCATCCTTCCGGGAGTCACCCCACTGGATGCACCCCTAAATAGTTATCATCTTCCAGGGCCTATCACCAAGAAAACCTGGGCATCCTAAATCGCATGACGTTGGGAAGCGGTCATATACCTTTGAAAGTGATTCATAACCATACCCGAAATTACCTCACTTTGAAAAATAACATCACATTTTATAACAACCGGTCTATGGTCGAGGACTATATTCACCCTGCATTAACTAGCCAGGGGACTTCACCTCATGTGTGTAACTTCCCTTATGATAGCATTTAGAGAGGTATGTATATGTAAATCATCATTCACAAGATATGCCAATTTAAAATGCATTACGTTTTATCCGGAGCCATACGCGTTTAATGATCGTAATTATAAACCTCAACGTTTAATTATCTCCATAATAGTCTCCATAAATTAACGATAATCCTTCAATCCATAATGTATGATATTACTTCAACGCAATTCTAAATGTCCACAATTATATCAGTCAATTTCCCCTAGACCTCGAGTAGCTCATTATGCAAAAAGAACCCTTACCTTGTTCCAACAACTAAGTAAATTAATTCCTGGTCTAATCCCCAACTCTCATTTCTAACCTAGGTTCTTAATTAGCATAATACTAGACTCTAATACTCTAGTTTTACTTCATTCAAGACGGTCCTAGGTTCCTACATTAAAATAAAGGATCTAGAGAAAACTATAAATTTCGGAGTGAAAAATAGGGGACCGGTCTCCCGGCCCCTAACCCCCGGTCGACCTTTCCTATGAGGTTTTCTCTAGGAAGAAATGCTATAAGCTAAATTTTGAAGGCCCGGCCGTACGGGCTTCAGACCGCGGTCGGCTGCACTCACCAGACCCACAGCTTTACCTTCTTCTAAAATACCAAATCCAAAACCCTAACCCCATATTTTTCCACTTCCTTCATTTTCATCAAATAACAACATAACCATAAAATTTCTACACAATAATAAACCCATATATCTAACTCAATTCTTACAAACATGAAAATCTAAGGGTTCAACACTAAAATTCATCAAAACCTACTATTTGTTCAATTCTTCCAAATACACAACTATCACAACAATTTATCCCCATTAAATCATATACTAGCAAGTTAGAAACTTGCCTTAAGGTTGTAGTGTCGAATCTTCTTCCGGTAGAAACAAATTCAAGCCCAATTTGTTTAATTCTCCTTCTTTCTCTCCTTTTCCTCAAAATTCTCTTTCCCTCTCCTTCTCTCTAGGTTTAGAAAACATATAATTGATAATAAAAGGGGTTGAAAGACTTAAATGCCCATTTAACACTAAATTCAGTCTTTAAATGTTGCTACACCATTAAAATCAATCGTAACAACATAATTATGTCATAACCTATCAAAAATATCGAGAACCCCAAAATACAACATGGCACTTATTTTGACTATATCAACTATTTCAATACTAACCGTGCCCTCTAAATCGGCATTCGAAATAACATACATTATTTCATGTTCCAATCTCATTTTAAATCATAATCGTCTCCTTAGGCACAACGACGCAACAAAACATAATATGATGATATTTACATTCACTTAACAGTAAATATGCAAAATTTAGTAAATATTATCTCTTAAATCACTTAAAATAATATTTAATCCAACTTCCATTATTTTATATTATTACCCTACACGAAAAATTTATATAAAAACAATTACTCAAAAATAAGGAGTATTACATACTCCCCCCCTTATAAGAGAGTTTTTCCCTCAAAATTCAGGCACACCTTATAAAAGAGGTGTGGCTACTTCTCCAAAATATCGTTATCTCGCTCCGAAGTAAATTCCTCGGCATTGCGGTTTCCCCACTGGACTCGGACCAAGGGTACCACTTTTGATCTTAGTCTACGCTCCCTGTGATCTAAAATAGCAATCGGTTGATCCTCATATGAAATATCGGGCTTATCTTTACAATGACAAAAATAAAGACTACCTAATGCGGTGCAAGTTTAACTTTTATCCCGAATTGCGTTATACCCTTCCTTGGGAATACCCACACTAAAACTTGGTTCCCTACCTCCAATTCTACAAGACTTCTATTCTCGTCGGCATAGTCCTTTTGACGGTCTTATGAAATTTGTATGCGATTTTGAATGAACTCAATCCTCAAAAAGATATCTTGGATCATTTCAGGTCCAAGAAGCTTATTGTCTCATGCTTCCAACTAATAGGTAGGTGATCTACGCGGTCAGCCATCTAATGCCACATACAAAGCCATACCTATTATGAATTGGTACGAATTATTATATACAAATTCGACCAATAGAAGGTATTGTTCCCATCCTCCTTTAAAGTCAAGTACGCACATCTGATGCATGTCCTCCAACATTTGTTTGACTCTCCCCACTTATCCATCCATTTACGGGTCGTAGGAGGTACTCAACTTCAATTAGGTCCTCATCGCTACCTAGAAATTTCCCCAAAAATGGGATACATAAATCTTGTCTCGATTCGACACTATATTGATAGGCACCCCATAAGGTTTCACAAACATTGTAATCAAGAGCCGAGCACAATGTGCCATATATAATCCATACGTACTGGTAGGAAGTGTGGCGACTCGATCAAAGGATTGACAATTACCCATATAGAATCATGCTTTCTTTGCAACCTCGGCAATTCGATGCTAAAATCCATGTATATATTCTCCCATATCCAAACTGATATTCCTAATGATTGCAACAATTTTGTTAATCGCTGGTTGTCCACTTCACCAATTTACAAGTGGTGCATTGGGAGACAAACTAAGAAATGTCCCTTCCTTGCGCTTCCATGACTCTCATCACAATATCAGGTGTAACGGTCGACATTGACATAAATGCTCTTGTTACAACATCCTCCTGTCTAAGCTCTTTCCACTTGGCTTTCCATGCTTTCGCTAGTTTCCCCACGGGTTTGCTACTCAGCGTATACATTACCACAATTGCCTTTCCTGTGTAATACTGAATATCTAATTGATAGTATTTTATGAACTCCAACCACTGGCGTTGTCGCATATTTAGATCTTTCCGAGAGAACAAATATTGTAACGACTTGTGGTCCGTGAAAAGACTGAATTTATCGCCCACGAGGTAGTTCCTCCATATCATTAAGGAGAGCAATACCGCGGTGATCTTTAAGTCATGCATGGGATAGTTCTTCTCATGAGGCTTAAGCTTGTGAGATGCATGCGCAATGGCCCCATGCTCCTGTAGTAACACGCCTCCTAATCCTTATAAAGATGCGTCCATAAAAAAAATAGTCAACTCCCGATCTTAGCAACACGAGTGAAGGAGTAGAAGTAAACATGTCCTTCAGTTCATCGAAAGCTAGGTCATAGACGTAGCACTCTCGCAAAAGATGGGCCTCGCATTCTTTTCTGCTTGGTGTCCCGAGTTACTCGAGATTCCATTCTTCTTATTCCTGGAAATCCAATCCATCTTAAAGTTAACCCACCAATCTTCTCGCGGTGAACTCACTACAACCTTCCTAAAATAGCGCCACCTGCACCACTGGCCTTACTTCCTAGTAACCCTAAGGTCAATGTGTTTCATACACACGTAGAATGAGTACTATACTAACTATATCCCGAGTGCCCAAGACCTTTCTCAATTTCCACCATTTTCTCAGTTTCATGCGTCGGACCTCTCGCAAAGGAAAATCCAAATAAGGAACCTTCCCATTACACTACTACCTCGCATCGTCGGTCATCAAGATATAATTGGCCTAAGGCACACAATCGGGACTACTTAGAATCCTATCTTGTAACCCTATTAACGTTCTTCTACCTTTATGTCCTTCCATTTTGGTGGAATGTAAAGTCTAACTATTCGGGGCGCCCACTCTCTACAAAGTGCTACGAACCTTCTACTCAAAATATATTTCCTTTAACTTGTCCTTCTATTCAAGTCCTGACTAGATGGCTCAATCTATCTTCCTTTACCTTACCTCGGCCACATATTTGCATGAGGGAAACATTCCTAGTGCTTTTACACTGTACATCTACTTTTTTTTATTAGTCCTTAATCAATCACGTGACTCATGGCTAATTACACCAAAATCAACATCCTAACATAAAGTAACATCTCACCACTCCCAACGTCATTAAGGTGCATGCGTGGAGTATCTCGTAAGCGAAATATAGACAAGGAACCCCTACGATACACTACTGCATAACTTTGTTGATCGTGGAGATATGTTAGCATAAATAAAGTAAAAATAAAAATTCCTACATACCTTAGACAATCTCTATAAAGTCTCAACCTGTATCCAGGTGAGATATTATAGAATAACTAGTTCCACCCAAGAACAGCAGATACGATAACCTTAGCCTGCTATCACTTTGATCAATCAAAATATTTCATACTCGTATAACACATACAAAATGAGTAGTACAAACTAGATATAATTTTAAAATATCAACACCTTATTTTTCAGCGAATGAAAGAAAATAGAACCTCACTACCACGAGAAATATATAGATATACCCTCTATAATATTACCAATACTACCATAAATCTCAAATTACACACCCGAATCTAGGGTTAATAAGATACTGAGACTAAATATTGTCACACAAAACACACCTCCCTCATCTGAGGTGGATCTCACATAACATTCTTGCCAATTACCCTGGCTATTCCAAATAGTTCCCAGATACATTATCCTTATCCTATCTGTACCAAAAACTACTTTAATCAATGCCTCATCTAGGCACCCTATTCTTGTCCTTAAACTCCTACCAGACAAAATCAAGGTGTGTGGTTCTACGTTCCACATCACAATCCTTCCCCATCTCTGGACACCCTGACCATGTTAAAGTTTTCAGTGTCTCAATCTCTATAGCCTCGATCCTGATAATCACCCTCGTAGTTCCCTTAACTCCCCCAGCAAAGAAAAACATGTCATCCGCCACAACTGACTTATTTCAATGAATTCGTCTGGTGGAAATCCAGCAATAAGGTTTCACGAACACGACTTCTCCATAAGTCTTAGCAACACTTACCAGTGAGCCTATCATTCCACTTAATGACTCTTTTTTCCTTGTACCTACCTTATTTCTGTGCAAGGTTTCCTCAATCATATAACTCTTTATTCATGATCGACCTCTGACCGATCCTCATGTGAATATTTGAAAAGATGCATTCTCTTCTTTTCTGATAAATCAAAGGTAAAACCATCCATAAGGTTCCTCTATGAGCAAAACATCCTGCTCCCCCATATATGGTGACTATTTTTCCCACCAATTTGACAATGCTCCAACGGGTGAAAAAATTTCCTCAAATTTCCCATTTGGCCATTCCTATACCCCGCTCTAAGACAAAGCTTCTGAGCCCTATACTTCCACTGAATGAAACTACACTGCCTCCGCATGACTTAACTTCAGCGTATGGTCCTTATCAAGGACCTTCCAATTTAATTTCACTAAGTAATCCAAGTTTACTATCACTCTGTACTTATAGGGGTACATGGGAAATCATAGATACTGTACTTTTGTAGTCGTTGTAGCAATCCAAGAAAATGCCAAGAAGTGAGTGACCTCCAATGCGGTCCCCATCCCCGACTTCAACTTATAGGTATAACTAAGCCCCGTCGCCTTCTGCCCTCATAACGGCCTTCCTTGGTCGCCCATAATCAATCAGCATACGAATCTCAAATGAACATGCAAAAGATTTAATAAAATCTCACATGATGGCAAGAGAACAAAATCTCACAAGAGGAATCCACAATCCTAAACCTAAGGCTCTATGTCAAATCAAAAACAACGATGAAAGTGTAGTACGTCTGCATAGATTCCTAAGGACACTAAAACCTAATGCTCTGATACCATCTGTGACACCCCACTTATAAAAATAAGAGGTGGCCAACCTGATACTCCAATAATTACAGGAATCATAGATGGTCCATTCTTAGCATCACTAACATTAAAATAAATATACGAGATAAGCCCCAATTATATTACAAAATAGATGTCACTTTATTTTGTAAGTTTAAGTAAAATCATTTCGACCGTCCAATTTTAAAATAAGGTGGATAAAAATAAATATAGATAAAGGTTAATCAATCATAGACAACATAAGAACCGAATAAGCTATCGATCAACAGACCATTACAAGTAGGTTACACTGAGTATTAAAATAAATATGACAATATATAAACAAGTACAAAACTCGGGCAATACGCCCGAATATGTAAACTGATCATAACTAGAGAACAAAAAGATAGAAGCGTCTACAACAATATCCTACAACATCCGCAAAATGTTATAGCTCTAGGACACTTTGATGGAAGGGTCATTATAGCGTCCTTGCGAAGGAGAACCTGGGTGTAAATAGTATTCATGCAAAACAAAGAGAGACAAACGCATCCGATCCCGATTTGATATGGTCACCATGTGAATGAAATTTAAGAGAGTTATGAATATCTAATATCATTAATAAAATTATCTCACTCTTCACGGATAAGAATAATTTTCACCTTTATCTAAATGCAAAACCTAGTGAAATGTCATTTACAAGGATATGTGTACGTTAATGCAAGAGAATATAACTCAGTTTTAACTTAAGAAGATTCCATTTCAGTCTTAACATTATAAGATCATAGTTCCTTTTCTCATTAGGAAACTAATTCAAAGAAATTGATTTATAATAATGTTGTTTCCATTAATCAAATACCACATTCATAAGAATAGTTATATTCACAATATAATGATTCTAAGACCATCCTTCCGGGAGTCACCCCACTGGATGCACCCCTAAATATCTATCAGCCTCCAGGGCCTATCACTAAGACAACCAGGGCATCCTAAATCGTGGTACGTCGGGAAACATCCATATACCTTCGAAAGTTAGTCATAACCATACCCGAAATTACCTCACTTCGAAAAATAACAACACACTATATAAGAATCGGTCCTATGGCCGAGGACTATATTCACCCTATATTCACCAGTCAGGGGGCGTCACCTCATGCTCGTAACTTACCTTATGATAGTATTGAAAGAGGTATGTATACGCAAATCATCATTCACAAGATATGCCAATTTAAAATGCATTACATTTTATCCGGATCCATACGCGTTCAATTATCATAATTATAAACCTCAACATTTAATTATCTCGATAATAGTCTCCATGAATTAACGACAATCCTTCGAACCATCATGTATGATATTACTTCAGGCCAATTCTAAATGTTCAAAATTATATCACTCTATATACCCCTAGACCTCGACTAACTCATTATGTAAAAAGAACGCTTACCTTCTTCCAACAACTGACAAAAATAATTCCTGGTCTAAGCCCCAACTGTCATTTCTAACCTAGGTTCTTAATTACCTTAATACTAGACTCTAATACTCTAGTTTTACTTCATTCAAGAAGGTTCATAGGTTCCTACATTAAAGGAAAGGAGCTAGAGAAAATTAAGGATTTCAGAGTGAAAAATAGGGTACCGGTCGACCGGCCCTTTGTAATACCCCGTACTTTGGACTATATTTATTTTGAGGATTAATTAATTAAATGCGTATTAATTGGAAATTAATCCGGGATTGACTATATTTATTTTGAGGATTAATTAATTAAATGCGTATTAATTGGAAATTAATCCGGGATAAAAATACTAATGAGATGCGAATTGGTATTTGATTATGTGCGTATATGATTATATATGTATTTGGTATTATAAAATTTGTCGTGAGAATTATATATGGCAATTTGGAAATTTTGTCGAGACGCGTGGGACCGCCGCGTCACGGGGTAATATTTCGATAATAAAAGTGAATTTAAAATCTGTAATCCGTATGGTCGTTTTGAGTGCGCCAACGCGTCCGGAAGGGTCGAGATAGTCAGAAAACACTAGCCGGGGGTATAGTTTGGGTCCCGGGGTATTTTTAGGCCATACCGGTAACAAAAAGGGTATTTTGGTAATTTTACATTTTTAGGAATTAAAAGTGACGAAAATTAGAGATGTAAATCTGACGTGGATTAAACCCATTAAGCCCATTAACCAACCCATATTAACCTAGAAGGCTACGTAGGTTGTCATTTAGGTTTTCTAAGTTTCCCCAAATCAAACCCTAGCCACCTTAAGCCACCATTAGAGAGGAAGCTTGGAGAGAAGAAATTCTGCAGAAATTCTTCATTAAATCAACACCAAATCCGGAATCAAACCAAGGCAAGTGATTTAAATTACATTCCTTATGCAGCGAATGCTTTTTCCATGTTAGAAACATTGTTAATCAATCTTATATAAGAGTTAAAAGAAAACCCATGAAATTGGAAGATTGTTGTCTAAATTTTGGGATAGGTTTGCATGTAGAAACATTTTTTGAAGATTTAATTCAGAGATTTCATATCTATGTGATGTATAAACGGATTAAAATCTGGGAAATTTTGATGAGAAGAATCTAGGGTTTATGTTCTCGAAGAAAATTGGGAATTTATGTAGAAACCTTGTGATTTAATGATGTTTAGAAGGTATTAAACCCCTTTAATGATGTTAGTATAGCACCTTGGCATGTTTGAGGATGATTAGAGAACTCAATATATTGTAGGAACGAATTTTAGAAGAGATTTGAGGAGTAAAAATGGTGAAAAACGAATTGGGGAAAAATCTGGGCTGAAACTGGTCACTCGTTAGAAGTAGACCCCAGGCCGTTCGAACGAACTCGTTCGAACGAGCTTCTAACGAGTTTCTAACGAGTTGACCAGTCGTTATTAACGAGTAGGGATTTCATTCGATATCTCGTTCGAACGAGATATCGTTAGAAGGGACAGTTCGTTCGAACGAACTGGGATCTCGTTCGAACAGCCTCGTTCGAACGAGACTTCTAACTAGATGACAGTCCAAACTCGTTCGAACACTCGTTCGAACGAGACTTCTAACGAGCTAGAAGTTTTTGCCATTTTGGACTGTTTTGACTTTTGGAGTTCCGTAAACTGATTTGAGGATATAGATATCATTCCGTAGATGTAGTAATGATAGGATTGGGACATTTGGGTATTTATGAGGAGAAATTTACATACGAGAGTTGTATTACATGGACGGTTTGGGTCGAGACGTGAGTGTCCACTACGACGTGAGAATTAATTATGACACGTATGATTATAAACCGGTATAGTACGAATTGTGATAATTATAGTTAGTACGAGAATGCGATATGAACTACGATTAAAATACGGTATTACTAAGACATGTGTTTACTTAGTATTGGTATATGGATTGTTTGTATGACATACCTACCATACTTGCTATCACGGGAGGTTGCGTTCGCTTAGGACCCTCTAATCCTTGTGTGCCTATGGGGGGGGATATAGACTGGTACCTCGATGAACATAGGTCATAGAAAGACTTATTGTGATATTAATAAGTCCACTGATCATGGGAGCGTAGGTATGTGCGTGACCCATGTGATGGTGACTGTGTTCGCCTCCATTATTTGTGATGTTGTTATCGGTAAACTATTCCTGAGAGATTCAGAATATGTAATCCTTATGTACGTGATGTACCGGGATGGCTAGCAGAGTATGTGTGCACCACAGCTTAGTTCTCGGGGTGCTTGTATTGTATATTTATGATATGAATAATATACATTAAATTAATGGGAATCCTCATGTTAATGTTGTAAAAATATTACGGTATTATTTCTAGTTATATAATGAGTTAACTGATAGTTATATCAATGGTATATTTAGTAACTGAGTTCACGTTAAACCCCTATTTAATTACGAGCGTTGTTATGTTAAATGGAACTGAGTAATATGGGTCGAACCTTTGGCAGTCTAGCTAGTTATGTTGTCAGTTAGCTAGTAGTAAGGGTCGATATAGATGGGTACTTACGTTAGGAGTGCACAGTTAGACGAGAGGTGAGAATATCATGCGAGTGTACGTCCTAACATGTACTTTGCATTTAATGTTTTAAATGTTTTTAAAGCACTTGCAGGTTTTTAAAATATAACTCCACATTCGGGCTCTGACCCGTTTGCTTTTCAAATCTCTTTTTCTTTGTAAAACCATTTTTAGGTGCCCAGCCACAAGGACACCAAGTATAGGATACTCATTTAGGTGACGAGCTGTAGCTGCTTGTGGAAGCTACAGGGATTTGCATGTAGACGCTTCTATCTTTTGGATTCCAGAGTCACCATCTATCAGTTGTAGGGCATGTTGCCCATTTCTTTAGAGACATCTTTTATATTTCAGTTTTCAGACTTTAGCATGTTTTATTTCAGTTTCGGTTATTCATTTCAGTTATGGGATTGTAGTGAGGAGTTTTCCTCCAGACTTTATTTACTCTATTGTGATGGTTCGTTTTACTTCAGTATGGTGAATGGTGTTATTTATTTCTTCATTACACTTGTTGCATGTTAATCAGACTTAAATTAAAATTTGGACTTGCTTTTTAAATACTAGGTGGTTAGAAATAATAAAAAAATGTTTTCGACAGTGATGCTATGAACTGAGCCAACTTGGCATTTTGAATTAATTTTATAAAGGAGTAGCTACCCGGTATTTAATTAGTCGGGGTGTCACAGGTGGTATCAGAGCATCAGGTTCTAGTGTCCTTTAGGATCTGTACGGCTATTATGTTTCCGCTACGTTTTCTTTGATATAGGGCCCTATATTTTAGGACTGTTGTACTCTTTTTGTGTATGCTTCGTTCTTCAGCTATATTAAGTTTATAAACCGTGAACTTATAAACTTTGTTCTTATTTCAGATGCCTCCACGACGTGCACGACGAGTTCCCAGGGATGCTACGCCCGAACCACAGCCCGTTCCAGTTCAGGGTATGATGAACGCCGCTGAGGTTGCTGCTATAGTAGCCCAAGCGGTAAATGCCGCGATTGCCGTGATTCAGCAGGCACCACCTCAGGTGCAGGTTGCCGCGCCAGTACAGGTTAATGCATTCCCGTCTGCTTGGGAGCGTGTACTTGACGCTTTTCAGAAAGCGCATCCGCCAGAGTTTGCAGGTAGCTCAGACGTGGTAGTCTCGAGCCAATGGAGGAAGGACATACAGAGGCATTTGAGGATGCATGAGTGCACTGATGTTCAAAAACAGGTGCTAGCTACTTTCAAGCTAGTGGGATCTGCACTACAGTTGTGGGAGTCTATCACCACCGTGGAGGAGAGGGATACCCTCATGATTCAGGAGTTCTGGGTGCGGTTCGACCGCAAGTACTTTCCGTCCACAGTTCATACAGAGATGAGGAGGAAGCTGATGAGTTTGAAGCAGGAGGGCAAGACAGTGGCCGAGTATGAGGCCGAGTTCACTAACCTGTTGAATATCGTTCCAGACGAGATTCCAACAGAGAAGAAGAAAATAGAGAAGTTCACCGATGGGTTGAATTGGAGGATCCGTCAACATCTGCTAGGGAACCTATCGTTGGCCACGTATTCTGATGTGGTTAACGCTGCATTATTGCACTGCCAGGACCACCATTTTCATATGGTCGAGGGCAAGCGGTCGGGGGAGTCTAGCCATCAGGGCAGGACTGGAGGACATAGTGCCAGCGGGGCACAATCGGGTCAGGGGCAGAGATAGGATGAGCGGGGTACCCAGCAGAGGGATAATAAGAGGTTTCGGTCAGGGAACTACAGGCAGGGACAGGGAGGTTTCCGTCAGGGCCATCAGGGTCCAAACGGCCATCAGGGCCAGCAGGGGCAGAACGGGGAACAGTTTCATCAGGGCCAGCAGGGCCAAGGGAGGAATGGTAACGGCCACTAGGGCCGGGGATAGCAGGGGCAGAGGGGAGGGAACTTCCCAGGGAAGTGCTTTACTTGTGGCAAGACTGACCATAAGAAGCAGGATTGTCCTGATAGGGGCAGGGCCCCACAGCAGCAGCAACAGGGTGCTCGCCAAGAGCCACAGAGACCTATGTTTCCCGCCGCTCTTCCCGCACCGCCACAGATGGCAGCATTGCCACCCATTCCAGCAGTCCCAGCTCAGCAGGGGCAGCTACAGTATGGACGTATCTACAACGTTCACCAGGCTGCAGTTCCACAGGCACCGCCCGCGATCGAGGGTACGTTTCCTATCCATGGCACTATGGGTCGGGTGTTATTTGATACGGGTGCTACACACTGTTTTATAGCTACACACTTCGCGAAAGCTTTAGGGTTGTTAGCTACGGCAGAGAGCACAGTGACGTGTGTCGACTCACCATTAGGGAGTGGGTCACTTATTTTTTTTATATGCGGGGGAGTGGGGGTAGAGATCGGTGGTTTGGTATTGCCTGCAGATATGTTAGTGTTAGACATGCATGTTCACGATGTGATCATCGGTATGGATTGGCTCGTAGCATATAGGGCCATGATTGATTGCTTCAGCGGGAGCATTGTTTTTGCCATTCCGGGGCAAGAGATGTTTATAGTGGCGATGCCTCGCCCAGAGGGAGGATCGACCGCTCATCTGTATTACATTGAGGAGGATACCTCTAAGGAGGTTGCGATTCCTTTAGATTCGATCCCGGTTGTCAGGGAGTATTCAGATGTGTTTCAGGAGATACCAGGCTTACCACCCAGTCGGGAGATAGACTTCGTTATAGATTTGCTACCGGGTACGAGACCTATAGCACGTGCACCGTACCGTATGGCTCCAGCTGAGATGCGAGAGCTACGGGATCAGATAGAGCAGCTGTTAGGGCAGGGCTTTATTCGCAGGAGTACCTCACCTTGGGGCGCTCCAGTCTTGTTTGTGAAGAAGAGGGATGGTTCACTGAGATTGTGCGTGGACTACCGAGAGTTGAATAAGGTCACGATACGGAATAAGTATCCGTTGCCTCGAATCGATGACTTGTTCGACCAGTTGAGAGGAGTTTCTTTCTTCTCGAAGATTGACTTGAGGTCGGGATACCATCAGTTGCGTATCAGGGAGGAGGACATCTCAAAGACTGTGTTCTTGTCGAGATATGGTTCTTATGAGTTTTGGGTTATGCCTTTCGGCTTGACCAACGCTCCAGCAGTGTTTATGGACTTGATGAACAGGGTGTTCAGAGATTTCCTAGATCAGTTTGTCATTGTCTTCATTGATGACATTCTGGTTTACTCTCAGACAGAGGAGGAGCACGCCGAGCATTTGAGGCAGGTTTTGCAGACACTTCGTAAGAACGAGTTGTATGCAAAATACGAGAAGTGCAGGTTTTAGTTGAAGGAAGTCCAGTTCTTGGGTCACATTATTTCCGACCAGGGAATATCAGTTGATCCGGGGAAGGTATCAGCGGTGAGGGAGTGGGGACAGCCCACGACACCAACAGAGATTCGTAGTTTCTTAGGTCTAGCAGGATACTACAGGAGGTTTATTCGGGGTTTCTCAGAGATAGCAGGTCCTTTGACAGATCTTACTCGTAAAGGTGTGCCGTTCATTTGGAGTGATGCCTGTCAGTTGGCATTCGATGAATTGAAGGACAAGTTGACCTCAGCACCTGTGTTAGCATTGTCGAGACTGGGAGTTGAGTATTTGGTTTACACCGACGCGTCTTTGCAAGGACTGGGAGGTGTATTGCAGCAGGAGAGACAGGCCATAGCTTATGCTTCCCGTAAGCTTAATCCTCATGAGAAGAATTACCCCACGCATGATTTGGAGTTAGCAGCGGTAGTATTTGCCTTACGAATTTGGAGGCACTATCTTTTGAGGGAGAAGTTTCAGCTGTTCACGGACCACAAGTCACTACAGTATCTGTTCACGCAAAAGGAATTGAATATGTGGCAGCGTAGGTGGCTTGAATTTGTGAAGGACTACCAGTTCGACATCCAGTACCACCCGGGTAAGGCTAACGTGGTAGCAGACGCGTTGAGCCGCAGGCCAGCAGATGAGGTGGCAGGGGTGTGGAAAGCTAAGTGGAAGGAATTGGGACACCAGGATGCAGTGGCCCGATCTTTCATGTCTGTAATGACCGTTACCCCACAAATTGTCACGAGGATAATACGGGCACATGCTAATGACTCGTTCTGTCAGGAGCAGATAGTTCGATTGCTAGCAGAGGGAGCCGAGTCCTATACCGTTAGCTCAGACGGGGGATTGCGCTTCAATGGGAGATTGGTAGTTCCGGAAGGGGAAGAATTACGGCACGATGTTATGGCCGAGTCGCACGACTCACGGTTCACGGTACATCCCGGAGGGGACAAAATGTACCAAGACATGAGATGACAATATTGGTGGAGCGGTATGAAGAGAGATATCGCTGAGTTTGTCTCGAAATGCGCCACTTGTCAGCTTGTAAAAGTGGATCATCAGAGACCACCAGGATTGCTACAGCCGTTGGAGGTTCCGGTGTGGATGTGGGAGAGCATATCCATGGATTTTGTCACGGGGTTGCCTACGTCGCAGAGGGGTCACGACTCCATTTGGGTAATTGTGGACAGGTTGTCCAAGGTCGCTCACTTCTTACCCGTAAGGACTGACTACACTACGGGACAGTATGCCCAACTCTTCATTTCAGAGATTGTGAGACTTCACGGTGTGCCCCTAAATATCGTGTCTGACAGAGACGAGATATTTGTTTCGAGGTTTTGGGAGAGTTTCCAGGAGGCAATGGGCACGAAATTGCGGTTGAGTACGGCTTATCATCCGCAGACCGATGGGCAGACATAGCGCACCAATCAGATGTTGGAGGACATGCTACGCATGTGCATTATTGACTTCGGGGGTGGATGGGAGCAGTACCTTCCACTGGTGGAGTTTGCTTACAACAACCCCTATCAGTTCACTATTGGCATGGCTCCGTTTGAGGCATTATACGGTAGGCCTTGTCGTTCCCCAGCATGTTGGTTGGAGGTGGGGGACAACAAACTACTTGGGCTGGAAGTGATTCAGGATACTTCGGCAAGGATTGAGTTGATTCGGAGTCGCATTCGGGTAGCTCAAGACAGGCAGAAGAGTTATGCTGATGCGAAGAGGTTTTTCAGGGAGTTCCAAGTGGGGGACCAGGTTTTACTCAGGGTATCTCCAATGAAGGGGCTTATGCGATTCGAGAAGAAGGGGAAGTTGGCACCGAGGTATGTGGGGCCGTTTCCTATTATTGAGCGGATCAGACCGGTTGCGTATAGACTTGGACTACCGGAACACTTGCATCGGATTCACGACGTGTTCCATATTTCCTCGCTGAGGAAATACCTTAGAGATGATTTGGCTCATTCTCACATTGCTGTGGAGAACATCGATCTCCAGCCGGATAGCTCCTACGAGGAGGGGCCAATTGCTATTTTGGACCGAAGCGAGAGGAAACTGCGGTCAAAGATAGTCCCGTTAGTGCGTGTTCAGTGGCGACATCACAATGTCGAGGAGTCCACATGGGAGCGCGAGGATGAGATGCGCGAACGTTATCCAGAGCTGTTTTTAGCAGGTACTTTCTAGTTTCGAATTTCAGGACGAAATTCAGTTATTAGGGGGGAAGTATGTAATACCCCATACTTTTGACTATATTTATTCTGAGGATTAATTAATTAAATGCGTATTAATTGGAAATTAATCCGGGATTGACTATATTTATTTTGAGGATTAATTAATTAAATGCGTATTAATTGGAAATTAATCCGGGATAAAAATACTAATGAGATGCGAATTGGTATTTGATTATGTGCATATGTGATTATATATGTATTTGGTATTATAAAATTTGTCGTGAGATTTATATATGGCAATTTGGAAATTTTGTCGAGACGCGTGGGACCGCCGCGTCACGGGGTATTATTTTGATAATAAAAGTGAATTTAAAATCTGTAATCCGTATGGTCGTTTTGAGTGTGCCAACACGTCCGAAAGGGTCGAGATAGTCAGAAAACACTAGCCGGGGGTATAGTTTGGGTCCCGGGGTATTTTTAGGCCATACCGGTAACAAAAAGGGTATTTTGGTAATTTTACATTTTTAGGAATTAAAAGTGACGAAAATTAGAGATGTAAATCTGATGTGGATTAAACCCATTAAGCCCATTAACCAACCCATATTAACCTAGAAGGCTACGTAGGTTGTCATTTAGGTTTTCTAAGTTTCCCCAAATCAAACCGTAGCCACCTTAAGCCACCATTAGAGAGGAAGCTTGGAGAGAAGAAATTCTGCAGAAATTCTTCATCAAATCAACACCAAATCCGGAATCAAACCAAGGCAAGTGATTTAAATTACATTCCTTATGCAGTGAATGCTTTTTCCATGTTAGAAACATTGTTAATCAATCTTATATAAGAGTTAAAAGAAAACCCATGAAATTGGAAGATTGTTGTCTAAATTTTGGGATAGGTTTGCATGTAGAAACATTTTTTGAAGATTTAATTCAGAGATTTCATATCTATGTGATGTATAAACGGATTAAAATCTGGGAAATTTTGATGAGAAGAATCTAGGGTTTATGTTCTGGAAGAAAATTGGGAATTTATGTAGAAACCTTGTGATTTAATGATGTTTAGAAGGTATTAAACCCCTTTAATGATGTTAGTATAGCACCTTGGCATGTTTGAGGATGATTAGAGAACTCAATAAATTGTAGGAACGAATTTTAGAAGAGATTTGAGGAGTAAAAATGGTGAAAAATGAATTGGGGAAAAATCTGGGCTGAAACTGGTCACTCGTTAGAAGCAGACCCCAGGTCGTTCGAACGAACTCGTTCGAACGAGTTTCTAACGAGTTGACCAGTCGTTATTAACGAGTAGGGATTTCGTTCGATATCTCGTTCGAACGAGATATCGTTAGAAGGGACAGTTCGTTCGAACGAACTGGGATCTCGTTCGAACAGCCTCGTTCGAACGAGACTTCTAACGAGATGACAGTCCAAACTCGTTCGAACACTCGTTCGAACGAGACTTCTAACGAGCTGGCAGTTTGGGCCATTTTGGACTGTTTTGACTTTTGGAGTTCCGTAAACTGATTTGAGGATATAGATATCATTCCGTAGATGTAGTAATGATAGGATTGGGACATTTGGGTATTTATGAGAAGAAATTTACATACGAGAGTTGTATTACATGGACGGTTTGGGTCGAGACGTGAGTGTCCACTACGACGTGAGAATTAATTATGACACTTATGATTATAAACCGGTATAGTACGAATTGTGATAATTATAGTTAGTACGAGAATGCGATATGTACTACGATTAAAATACGGTATTACTAAGACATGTGTTTACTTAGTATTGGTATATGGATTGTTTGTATGACATACCTACCATACTTGCTATCACGGGAGGTTGCGTTCGCTTAGGACCCTCTAATCCTTGTGTGCCTACGGGGGGGATATAGACTGGTACCTCGATGAACATAGGTCATAGAAAGACTTATTGTGATATTAATAAGTCCGCTGATCATGGGAGTGTAGGTATGTGCGTGACCCATGTGATGGTGACTGTGTTCGCCTCCATTATTTGTGATGTTGTTATCGGTAAACTATTCCTGAGAGATTCGGAATATGTAATCCTTATGTACGTGATGTACCGGGATGGATAACAGAGTATCTGTGCACCACAGCTTAGTTCTCGGGGTGCTTGTATTGTATATTTATGATATGAATAATATACATTAAATTAATGGGAATCCTCATGTTAATGTTGTAAAAATATTACGGTATTATTTCGAGTTATATAATGAGTTAACTGATAGTTATATCAATGGTATATTTAGTAACTGAGTTCACGTTAAACCCCTATTTAATTACGAGCGTTGTTATGTTAAATGGAACTGAGTAATATGGGTAGAACCTTTGGCAGTCTAGCTAGTTATGTTGTCAGTTAGCTAGTAGTATGGGTCGATATAGATGGGTACTTACGTTAGGAGTGCACAGTTAGACGAGAGGTGAGAATATCATGCGAGTGTACGTCCTAACATGTACTTTGCATTTAATGTTTTAAATATTTTTAAAGCACTTGCAGGTTTTTAAAATATAACTCCACATTCGGGCTCTGACCCGTTTGCTTTTCAAATCTCTTTTTCTTTGTAAAACCATTTTTAGGTGCCCAGCCACAAGGACACCAAGTATAGGATACTCATTCAGGTGACGAGTTGTAGCTGCTTGTGGAAGCTACAGGGATTTGCATGTAGACGCTTCTATCTTTTGGATTCCAGAGTCACCATCTATCAGTTGTAGGGCATGTTGCCCATTTCTTTAGAGACATCTTTTATATTTCATTTTTGAGACTTTAGCATGTTTTATTTCAGTTTCGGTTATTCATTTCAGTTATGGGATTGTAGTGAGGAGTTTTCCTCCAGACTTTATTTACTCTATTGTGATGGTTATTCGTTTTACTTCAGTATGGTGAATGGTGTTATTTATTTCTTCATTACACTTGTTGCATGTTAATCAGACTTAAATTAAAATTTGGACTTGCTTTTTAAATACTAGGTGGTTAGAAATAATAAAAAAATGTTTTCGACAGTGATGCTATGAACTGAGCCAACTTGGCATTTTGAATTAATTTTATAAAGGAGTAGCTACCCGGTATTTAATTAGTCGGGGTGTCACACCCTTGACCCCCAGAAGACGGCGCCAATGAGGTTTTCTCTAGGAAAAAATAATGTAAGATAAATTTTGAAGGCCCAGTCGATCGGTCATTGGACCGCGGTCGACCGTGCTTATTATTTATGCCTATCGGGAGAAGCAACAGGCTTTTCTATTTAGGCCTAGTCGATGGGCTTCAGACCGCGGTCAACCGTGCTCACAAGACCCACGGCTATACCTTCTTCTAAAATACCAAATCCAAAACCCTACCCCCATATTCTTCCACTTCCTTCATTGTCATCAACGAACAACATAACCACAACATTTCTACACAAGAATAAACCCATATATATAACTCAATTCATACAAACATCAAAATCTATGAGTTTAACACTAAAGTTCATAAAAACCTACTATTTATTCAATTCTTCCAAATACACAACTATCAAACAATTTGTCCACATTAAATCATATACTAGCAAGTTAGAAACTTGCCTTAAGGTTGTAGTGTCGAATCTTCTTCCGGTAGAAACAAATTCAAGCTCAATTTCTTTAATTCTCATTCTTTCTCTCCTTTTCCCCCCAATTCTCTTTCCCTTTCTTTCTCTCTAGGATTAGAAAACATATAATTAAGAAGAAAAAGGGTTGGAAGACTTAAATGCCCATTTAACACTAAATTCAGTCTTTAAATGTTGCTACACCATTAAAATGACTTGTAACTACATAATTATGTCATAACCTGTCAAAAGTGCCCAGAACCCAAAAATACAACATGCCACTTACTTTGACTATCTTGACTATTTCAGGACTAATCACGCCCTCTAAATTGGCTTTAGGAATAACACAAATTATTTCATGTTCCAATCTCATTTTAAATCATAATTGTCATTTATGGCACAACGACGCAACAAAACTTAATATGATGCTATTTACATTCACTTAATAGTAAATATGCAAAATTTGGTAAATATTATCTCTTAAATAACTTTAAATAATATTTACTCCAACTTCCATTATTTTATATAATTACCCTACACGACAAATTTATATAAAAATTATTCAGAAATGAGGAGTATTACAGATATGATCAGAAATAATTAGATTGGAGTTGGAAAAGCTTTCCCTATGCTAAATGTAGGTCGTAATTGGAGGTATAATGAACAAAGAGGAATGGGATATCTGAAATAGAAAAAGATAGTAAGTTTTTTCTTCTGATTTGTAAAGAGTTAGGGCATCATACTAGGATAATAATTTAGTAAATTTTCTTGCTATTTATAGTGTAAGATGTAAATATGAATATGAATATAAATATGGGTGAATAGAGAGTAATTTATTTTATTTCAATGTGATGCCACTAGTGTCTTTCCAGAAACAATCTGCTTTTAATTTGAATGGGTTTTGAAATTCCAGTATTAGTAGCGTTGATTGGCTTTCTAACTTTTTTTAGGAGCATAGGTAGATCTTACGGTTATAGTGAATTTGTACAAGCAAATCAATTCTAGCTCCATATTGTTTATTTATACGGAAAAGGGATGGGGTTTGAGTGATTGGGTTAAATTGTTTTGTGTTGACTATATGTTTTCTTCATTTTTTATAGGAATGTGTCAGTAATTATATTAATGTGGTAAACAATGGTGAAAGGCAATGTTTTATTATTTAATCATTGTAGAATGTTTGGAAATAAGCACTCATGGGATAGAATTTATAAGATAAGATTTCTTTCTCGTGCCCATTTAGGCATCCAAGAATTACGTTGATGAGGTTGGATTATAATTATTGATTTAGGCATCCATTCAGGCATCCAATAATTATACACTACATTCCATTAATTTAGTAAATTAAATTACATATGTAAAAGTTAGAATAGTTTTATTGAGCTTGTTGCAATAAAAGTCATGACTAATTGCCTAGATGATTTTTTTTTTGTAGTTGGTGGAGTATCATATGGATTAACTCTGGGGTGGTGTCTGGAAGTTATTTTAAAATTTCCACTTCAAACTATTTTTTTCATCAAATAATTGAAACTATATTGAGTTATTCTTCTAATTGTTCTTTTTGTATTTTACAGTTCATAGTTGTAGACATTACTCTTGAGAACACCAGATATGTTTTTGCGTTCTTGGTTAGTTTGGTATATCAAGGATTTTCTTTCAATTTGGGTGGATTTGAAGGTAAATGGTTTAAGTTGCCACTTCCAAGTCTTCAATTGTGATTTTACAATTTTACCACTTAATTTTATGTATATGAGTTTATTACTTAAGACAGAAAGTTAGACTTGTTGAATTCTACACTACACTCATATTGGTTTCCAGGTTGACATACCATTAGACCTAATATTTTCAAAGGTCGGGGTATTTGGGTGAACCATTTTTATTCCCAAATGCATTTTAGTTTCCACATCTTATTGATATTATGACTTCAAAATTTTTTGTTGATTCTGACACTCTTCTTTGTTGGTGGTTATGAGCGAAATGGAAGGTTTGGCAACCGATTATAGCTTCAAAGTTCTTTTGCATTGAGGGTACTTAGTGGGCACACGATGAAGATTTTTTTGTGTTTGACGATTCACACTTGATGGTGGATAAGATAACGTCTCAATTTTTATGTTTTAGAAATTATGGTTAGGGCTTGTGATTTGGCGAAGGGGAAGGGTGTAGAAGATAAGGGCATTATTGTCCACGATTTTTAGGGGACTAAGTTTAATTATTAATTATTAATTTTTTTTAATGAAAAAGAAACGATGTTAGACTCTTATGGTTATGTCTTATTTTGGACAGTGGGGGGGGGGGGGGGGGGGGGGGGGGGGGGGGGGGTGGCGTTAAGTCTAAATATGGTATTATTTCAGGTTCTATGTAAAAAAAAACTAATATTTAAAAAATAATTTGTATGGGAATTGGCGTTTTTGATGATTTTTTGAATTTCTAACAATATTTTTTTGAAAAATAACTTAACATTTTAGAATTAATAGTTGTAAAATAATAAAAGTTCCTTTCAAATTTCATTAAATGTTAACTATTGTATTTAAAGTATGTTAAAATTGAATCACTAAATAGTAAAAATTAATTTAAAGAAGATTTAAAGAGGCAAATAAGTCATATAAAGTATCAAAGAAAGGTAATAATGTATCCTAAATGATTTTTTTGGGCCTTCACATATAGGTCATATATGAACGTTTCCCTTAGATATGTCCCATTATTTGTTTCACCATGGATTAAGTCTCATAATAAGACCATTGAGAGTCTATCAAAATACTCCAATGTTATTTTTCACCTCCCAAAATTTGATTTGCTCTCAGACGTTGGACATATTCAATCTTCTTGCAACATTTCTTTTGCCTCTTGTCTCACCCTATGACAGTTGCAATATCGTAAAAAGGTAAATTTAATTTTTTTCAAACAAAATTGTTTTGACTTTAAAAGTATATTGACATGTTTAATTATAGTACTGGAAAATGGGTGAATTTGGATGGGTTTGAGTGACACAAATGCGGGTTGTGCCAGATTTGTACAGGCTAAATATGTTTAATGGTAAGAGACAAGTTGGGCCAAACTATTTGTTTTATGACGAGTGGGTTTCACTTTTATTCCATTCCTCATCGGTTTTGCCATCTGCATTTTTATTTCATTTGTTGAAAGAGAAAGAGAGAGGGAAGGTTTTCAACTCCCAAACCTTGTTAATAGTCACTTTTACGAAAATTCTCAAGTCCAAAGTTTTAGGGCGTTTGAAAATTATCACGGGTTGCCCACTTCCACCCACACGAACTCATTTTTAGCCCATTTTTAATCATTGTTTGGGTCCGAATTTAGCCCATAACATGAAATTATAGGAATCTCTTTAAGTGCGGATTGATGTTGCTAATACTATTTAATTATGATGTTTAAAAAAGATTAAAAAATAGTTTATTTTCATAAAAAAATGCTTAAAAATATGAAAAGTAGGCATTGTAGTCACCTGGAATGAGGTGCCGAGAGACAGCGTGGTAATACATAGATTTGTAACTGCATTCCAACTGTCGCGTGACATGCCCACGACCGTTGGTCTGCTATGTGAACAAATATTTATTTTTCTTAAACAACTGGTTTGGGAGTAATATATTAGTTTTCTCTATACTCTAGGGACAAAATCACTAAGTAGGTGGATCACCTTAAAGATGACATAATGATATTTTGTAGCACAATTTGCTCTTTTTGATTCTCTAAAGAAATGTAAAAAATGTTAATACGATCCCAGACAATCAAATTCAGAAGCGGTGATCCATAGTTTTGATTATGGCAACAGACCAACTGCCTTAGCCAAGGGACGCACGCCAATTTGAATTCCACAGAAATAACTCCTTATTATTATTATTATTATTTTATTATTTTCCATTATTTATGTTTTTTTCAACCGTTGACAAACCCATACAATGAAAAACATACAATAAAAGAAAAAACATACAATTAGAAAAAACATTAAGACAAAACACCATATGGCTCCAAACCAATTTCACAAATGATCTTATAAATTGTAGATCAAATCCATAGGTGTTGCGGAGTCGTGAAGGCAATCTTATGAAAATATTCGATATGGACTATTTATCTCATCATGTTTTGGAAACTCCAACTGATCTAGTACACCTTCTCGGTCTTTGGGTTTACACAATGGAAGATCAGGTTTGTCCTATTCATCTTCTATGATAATGTTGTGAATAATGATACGAGTCATCATGATTCACCCTAGATCATCATGACACCCAAGATGAATTGGGGCTTTTAAATAATGAAGCAAGATTGTAAAACATCAAGACATCATTACGTATCCTTTTTATCCTCTTGACATTATGTGAAGTATTTTTTTTGGTCTGCGGCTATGCAATTATTTGGACAAAGGTGGACTATTTCAAATATATGATTTCTAAAGGGTAATTTTCCATATTATATGATCATCCATTGATAACTTAATTTTATATAGGCCCCGTACTGTGTATTTGCTCCTAAAAAACATCCGACTGATCGAGAATGCTCAAATCGTTATTTGCGTTTGACATATGAAAAAACACATGCCAAACTAGAGGTCGTGGTCATCTACGAATTCCATTATGAACATAATCTTATTGTGGTGACCTCATTGTGTCCCCATCCAAACCACCAAATAATTTTTCTAGTCCTAGTGCATGCAATATATGCTACCTAGCATTCCTTAGAAGCTCCGTTGCATCACTTTCGTGACCAATTTCAAACATTTTGGGTTATAGGTATACTCATGTAATTATTCAAATGCATGACTTATACCGCTGTGACACCCCGCGATCCGAGATAAGGGGTGGCCAGCCCGATACTCAAACGTAACAGGAATCATGGATGGATATCATCCTCAGCATCACAAGAATAAACTGAGTATAAGGGAAAACCACCCAATAAATCACAAAACGGGTTGCCAAAAAGTTAAGAAATTTAAAATCAGTTAAGAAAATTAAATTTAAACAACGCAATCTGATAAGCAAGTGGAATTCCTCCTGAGTATATAATACAACTAAGACGTATGTACACAAAAGGACCAAATAGGCTCTCGATCCACAACAACAAACAACTAAGTACAACAATTTAATATCTTATGTAATACATTCATTAATCAAATACATATATTTGGGCCAATCGCCCGAAGAAAAGACCCGATCATATCTAGAATAACAAGAAGACAACGTCTAATACAATGTCCTGTAATAACCCGCAAAATCGTACAGCTCATCGAAAGCAAATGAATGGGAACGTCAAAACGGGCATCCTTGCGGGGGAGCACCTGAGCGGATACAATCATACACACAACAAGGAAAGTAAACCGGTCATGGCCGGGTTCTATATGATCACCAGAAGAAATAAAAAGCCTGATAGATATGAACAATTATGCATGGATGATAAGAATGATAATATGACAATGACATGCTATCTACATCACAATTTAAGACAGTTTAACAAATTTTGAAATGAAATGTCATACATAAAAGAGAAGAAAGTAAATAACATAAATTTAAAAGCTTTGCTCATTAATCCAATTACCATATCCTTCTTACATTCCTTAATACGAATTAAAAACCATTTGTTTGGTTTACATTAAGAAGATACAATTTCCTTTCATTTATTAACTTCCATAGTTAATTATCTTTCCAAATTGTCTTTCCATTCCTTAATAGGAATACCGTTATTATCAAGTGCTCTATATGGCACATAGCAGATTAATCTCATTTCCCGTGCTCTTTATGGCACGTATCCATGCTCTTTATGGCATATAACCATCAAGTCCCACATGATGCAGAAAAGTTATATTCATATACATATAACGATTCTAAGACCGCCCCTCCGAGTTTCCCCACTGGGCCCGCCCCTAAATGACCATCATCTTCCAGGGCCTATCTATACAAGACAACCGGGGATCATAACGCAACGTCGGGAAGCGGCCATATGCCTGCGGGAAAGTCAGGACCACACCCGGAATCCCCTAACCAGCGCAAAAAATATACAAAACCCTGCATATGGCCTAGGACTATATCGACCCTGCATTCACTAGCCAGGGGGCATCACCAAGCGCGCGAACTTCCGTTATGATGTCATTTAGAGAGGTGTGTTTAAGTAAATTAGCATTTACCATTACATACTCCAAATCCAATATCTTTGTGCTTGGTTCTTTTTATTTGAACCTATCATAATTATGCAACCGGGTTCATTTTATTTGAACCAATCATCATTAACATAGCTTGGGTTCATTTTAGTGGTACCTATCATCTTTAAAACAATTTTGGGTTCATTTTAGGGGAACCTAATTCCCATCGAATATTATCATTAATATTCCTCAATTTCAAGTCCCAACTAAATCTCCAAATGATCATTATGAACTTACAAATCCCCAAAGTTCATATAATTTTGATAAGCCCTTAAGTCTCCAAGTTAGGGCATTTAACTTCTAAACTCCTAAAAATTCTCTAAAGGAAGGAATGCCTTAGAATTTTTTTAAACACCCCGGAAAATAAACCCCAGATAACCCAATTCTAATCTAGGGTGGCGACCACCTCAACTAATACTCTTGGACTCTAGGTTTACTTCATGCAAGAAGGTTCCTAGACCCTAAACCCGAGGAAAAAGCTCAAAAATGTGCAAGGAAAACAAAAGAAAAATGATGGGCTTTCGAATCTATTCGGCCAGGAAAAAATGGGGTTTCCGCATAACTGCCGGATCACCCAGACCTGGAAACTGTCCCAGGCCGAGTCGATTCGGCCAGGCCGAATCGATTCGATTCTGCAGATTTGCGAAATTTTGGCTATGGAGTTTTAAACTCCAAATTTCCTTCCTATACAAATCCACCCAACCCAACCTCAAATTCTTCAACTTATACATCATAAAATGTATATAACTACCATCCTCAACAACATTTATCATCCAAATCAATTTCTAAGGGTTAATACCCAAATAATATAACAAAACCCTAACTAAACTAAATCATAACAATCCACAACAAATCATGCTAATTAATCCACTTAAATCATACTATAGCAAGTAAGTTACTTGCCCTGATCTTGCAAATTCAGATTTGATTTGGTGGAGGCAACAATCCAAGCTCCAATCTCTCTTTTCTCCAAAGCTCTCTTCTTTCTCATTCTATCTCTCTCTAGGGCTCAATTGAAAGAAAAGGAAGAGTAGAAATGGGGGTGGGGAAAATAAAACGGGGCTTAAGTCTAAAAAGCCCACTAAAATGATTAATACGCGTTATAATAAATCGCAACTACACATTTAAGCTATAACCTGTCAAAAGTGTCCGAAATGCCAAAATACAATATGACACTTATTTTGACTGTCACGCACCTACCGGGACTAACTACACCCTCCAAATTATCATTTGGGAATTTTATAACTCATTGTAAGTTCCGGTTTCTCATTAAAACAAAATGTCATTTTATATCTTATGACACCATAAATCACCACATGGATACTTTTACCTACTCATCAGGTAATCATACAACATTTTAGTAAATATTAACCTTTTTTTTATTAAATTAATATTTACTCAACATCCATCATTTTATAATTAATTACTACACATAGTAAATAAATATAAAATAGGCTACCAAAAGACAGGGTTGTTACATTCTCCCCCCCTTATGAGGGAATTTTGCCCCCAAAATTCAGGCATATCTCACAAGAAGAAATGCGGATACCATTTCCGCATGTTATCCCCGCGATCACATGTCGATTTCTCGTCACAGTGCTGACTACCTTGAAACATAACTTAAGGTACTACCTGCGATCTCAATTGCCGGTCTCCACGCTCTAAAATAGCAACCGACTCCTCCTCCTAAGGAACGACAAGTTGCATCCCAAAATCTTCGAAAGAAATGATCCTAAAGGCACCATCACATCTCTTGTACTACTTTACAAAGGAGATATGGATCACGTCATGAACTTGCTGAAAAGATTTTAGTAGAGCAAGGACCCACCTGAACATTTATGGGAAAGGTCCATCATAACGTGGTGCAAGTTTTCCTTCTACTCCAAATGCTTAATGCCATTCATAGACGATGGTTGCACCAACACTTGGTCTATCGACCTCAAACTCCACATACCTTCTCCCCGCATCGATTTAGATCTTTTGTCGATGTTGGTTATACGAATACGATTTTGAATGAGCTTAATTTCCAAACAAGTATCTCGGATCAATCCGGGTCCGAGAGACTTATCATCTCGCACCCCTAACCAACAAACGGGAGATCCACAAGGCCTACCCTACAAGGATTTATAAGGCGCCATCCCAATAGTTAATCGATACAAATTATAATAAGCGAATTCAACTAGTGGGAGACACTGTTCCCGACTATACTTGAAGTCAAGCACCCACATAAGGAGCATATCCTCCAACATGCGGTTTACCCTTTCTGGTCTGGCCGTCTGTGGAGGATGATAAGAAGTGCTTAACCACGACTTGATTCACATGGCCTTTGAAACTAGCCAAAAGGGAAAAATGAACATTCTGTTTCAGTAGAAAACTAAAATCAAGGGCACCCCATGCTGTCCAACAACCTCTCCATACCCGGCCACTACTACTAGCAGCGCATATCTTGACACATTTTGTCATTACCCGGCTGAACCGTAAACTTAGAACTACGAGATTCCACCATGTCTGCATTTCTCAAGTCCATTTCATTCCGGAAAAAAATTCCCTTATGGAAATGCACTCCACCCTCAAGGTCAAAAGAGAAGAGTTCTGTTTCCTCAAATCAGAAACTTGTATAAGTGGTCTTAACCACCCATGTCTCTCCTACGACATCTTGCAAAGAAGTGTTGCTTGCACGAAAAGATAAATTCTGCCCAGGAAGTAGCATCTCCCTTCCTATACGGTGATCACCCCCACGATGAACTTCAAATCAAATAGGGGATAATACTTTTCACAAGTTTAAACTTATGAAGCGCATCAACAATAAGTCGACACTCCAGTGTTATTACTCCCCGGCATGGCAGAGACTTGTCAATTGAATCCACCCTCGAGCTTAAAACATGGGATCAGGAGTGAAAATCAATTCACCCTTCCCTCCCGAAGGCTTAGTTGCCAACGTAACGCTCTAACTACGAGAGGCTTCATCTCCTTCGGCCTAACCAACCAAACTTCTCGTTACTAGGGAATCAATCCCTCTTAGAGTTAACACACAACTTATTCATGGTCAACTCCCAACAACCTTCATAAACTAACGTCACATAAACCAAAAGACCTTATGTCCAAACAACCCTAAGGTCTACCTACCTATATCATATCTAAGTCGTATACGCATAGTACTAGGTATATCCCTAGTGCCCAAGACCTTTCTCAACTCTCGACATTTCCTCGGTTTCGTGCGTGGGACGTCTCGCCGAAGCAAAATCCAAACAAGGAACCCTCCCGTTACACTACTACCTCGTGTTGTCGGTCATCAAGATATACAGGTCTAAGACACATATTCGCGACCAAAACGATTCTACTTATATACATTTCCATATAACTAACTGAAGATTTAATAAATCAAACATTTACTTTTCATAAAGCCTTGGAATTATATACCCCACTCTACATATATATATACGCATATATATCTTCAAATAGCCTTCTTATCAAGGCATAACCCGAAGTCTAAATTTGACTTCGCCTCCCAGTCTCCCTCTTATCGATTAGACGAGAGAACTGTATACAGTGCTTCTATTTCACACTTTAATAGCCGTTAATCACTCTTCTACGTGATTCTCAGATAAACCTTTCCACCAGCAAAATAAAATAAAATAAGATAAAATTAACTAAAAGAAGCAAAAACAACATCTCTCCACTTCCAACGTCGTCGAGGTTCATGCGTGGAGCGTCCCGCAAAAGCGGAATCCAAACAAGGAACCCCTCCTATAGGCTACTACTCAACTGTGTCGGTCGTGGAGATAGGGCATAACAAGCACATCATACTAGATCATGTCAAGGGCGAGTAAATCGGCCTCAAAGAACAAAGTACCACAATAAATCCCTATATGAAAACAAACAAGAAATTGAGAGAACCATCACTCGTAGAAAACTCAACGCTAGTAAAAATACTCTCAGCAGATCTCATCAAATCTGTATTCTGAGAAGAGCTCATAAAACAACTGATCGTGTAACACCCGCCTCGAATAATACGTAACTCAAGCACCTCCGAAATAAAACTTACACTTAATAGTGGGAGATGCTAACAAAGTTGGAGGAAGTATAACCTCCCGAATTTAATAAACTCTCCCATACAGTAGCTGTCCCTGCTGCATGGGAACACCCAGATTAGGTACCTGAGGTGGAAGCTAAACGCATGGCTGCTGCGACGCCCTAGGAAACTGACCCCCGTTATTTCTAAACTGGGAAATGCCTTGGCCCAAATGGTATTTACCTCCATGACCATCCCAACCAACATGTTGTAAAGCACCCTTTACCGTGCCTAAAGTTATTGCCACCCGCAATAAAATCCTCCAAAACGTAGTATCTGAAACGAAACCCCTTGTCGAGGGTCCTTCTCATTCTGCTCATAACCCAAAGGTTGGGATGAGGGAAAATGCTCCTCCTCCAATCCCATGTTCTCCAAGCTTTCCTTCTTGCCCCACGTCAGTATCTTTCTTCCTACTCGGTGTATATAACCTAGGCTCATGGCAATGGGGCGAAGCTTCATTCATAACCTCACCAAAAGTTTGTAAGGCTGGATTACCAAGCAATTGTTGCTGGATTCTCAAGTTTAGACCTTGCATAAACTTCGAGATCTTCCGATCTTCCAGAGCCACTTCATCCGGGACAAGATACGCCAACCGTATAAACTCCTCTACATATTCTTCCACAGATCTCTATCCTTGCACAACATCCCGGAGCTTCTTTCTCATCTCCCTATGAATTACAGGAGGAATGTACTCACGATCGAACAAAGTCCAAACCTCAGTGATCGTCATTGTGTCTCTCTGCGCTGGTTTGATTATTGTTTCCCACTAGTATAATGCAGATCCAACTAACTTAAAAGTGGAAAGGACTTATTTCCTCTCCTTACTACATTCTATCATTCGAAGGTGGCATTGTCTGTCATCATTCCATTTATTGGCTTTGATAACATCCGTGCCTCCCTCGAATTCTGGGGGAATTTCCCTTTAGGAAGGACTCCCATAGGAGCTTGAACGCCATGAGTCCGTGGAAATTGTTGAACCACTGCGGTCATGGTGGCGCTAACTGCTTGGGCTACTATGTTTGCTACATCCACAACATTAACGGTCCCTTGTGGCGGCGGCGGAGGATCTACTTCCTCTTCTACAACCCTATTACGTCTCGCTGGGCAACCTCTCTAGGTGGCGTTCGAGATGAAGAAACAATAGTGTTAAAATGTTATCTATCTTGCAGAAAATTGCAAACATAGACAACTACACAGTCCTAACCTTAGGCTCTATATCAAAGGAAGCTACGGTAGAACCTGTCGAATCCACATAGACCCTAAAGACTCTAGAACCTGATGCTCTGATACCATATGTGACATCCCGCGATCCGAGATAAGGGGTGGCCAGCCCGATACTCAAACGTAACAGGAATCATGGATGGATATCATCCTCTGCATCACAAGAATTAACTGAGTATAAGGGAAAACCACCCAATAAATCAGAAAACGGGTTGCCAAAAAGTTAAGAAATTTAAAATCAGTTAAGAAAATTAAATTTAAACAACCCAATCTGATAAGAAAGTGGAATTCCTTCAGAGTATATAATACAACTAAGACGCATGTACACAAAAGGACCAAATAGGGTGTCGATCCACAGCAACAAACAACTAAGTACAACAATTTAATATCTTATGTAATACATTCATTAATCAAATACAAATATTTGGGCCACACGCCCGAAGAAAAAACCCGATCATATCTAGAATAACAAGAAGACAACGTCTAATACAATGTCCTGTAATAACCCGCAAAATCTTACAGCTCATCGAAAGCAAACGAATGGGAACGTCAAAACGGGCATCCTTGTGGGGGAGCACCTGAGCGGATACAATCCTATACACAACAAGGAAAGTAAACTGGTCAGGTCTGGGTTCTATATGATCACCAGAAGAAATAAAAAGCATGATAGATATGAACAGTTATGCATGGATGATAAGAATGATACTATGACAATGACATGCTATCTACATCACAATTTAAGACAGTTTAGCAAATTTTGAAATGAAACGTCATACATAAAAGAGAAGAAAGTAAATAACTTAAATTAAAAACCTTTGCTCATTAATCCAATTACCATATCCTTCTTACATTCCTTAATACGAATTAAAAAACATTTGTTTGGCTTACATTAAGAAGATACAATTTCCTTTCATTTATTAACTTCCATAGTTAATTATCTTTCCAAATTGTATTTCCATTCCTTAATATGAATACCGTTATTATCAAGTGCTCTATATGGAACATATCACATTAATCTCATTTCCCGTGCTCTTTATGGAACGTATCCATGCTCTTTATGGCATATAACCATCAAGTCCCACTTGATGCAAAAAAGTTATATTCATATACATATAACGATTCTAATACCGCCCCTCGGAGTTTCCCCACTGGGCGCGCCCCTAAATGACCATCATCTTCTTGGGCCTATCTATACAAGACAACCTGGGATCATAACGCAACGTCGGGAAGTGGCCATATGCCTGCGGGAAAGTCAGGACCACACCCGGAATCCCCTAACTAGCGCAGAAAATATACAAAACCCCGCATATGGCCTAGGACTATATCCACCCTGCAATCACTAGCCTGGGGGCATCACCAAGCGCGCGAACCTCCCTTATGATGTCATTTAGAGAGGTGTGTTTAAGTAAATTAGCATTTACCATTACATATTCCAATTCCAATATCCATGTGCTTGGTTCTTTCTATTCGAACCTATCATAATTATGCAACCGGGTTCATTTTATTTGAACCAATCATCATTAAAATAGTTTGGGTTCATTTTAGTGGAACATATCATCTTTAAATCATTTGGGTTCATTTTATGCGAACCTAATTCCCATCGAATATTTTCATTAATATTCCTCAATTTCAAGTCCCAACTAAATCTCCAAATGATCATTATGATATTACAAATCCCCAAAGTTCATATAACTTTGATAAGCCCTTAAGTCTCCAAGTTAGGGCATTCAACTTCCTAACTCCTAAAAATTCTCTAAAGGAAGGAATGCCTTAGCATTTCTTGTAACACCCCGGAAAATAAACCCCAGATGACCCAATTTTAATCTAGGGTGGCGACCAACTCAACTAATACTCCGGGACTCTAGGTTTACTTCATGCAAGAAGGTTCCTAGACCCTAAACCTAAGGAAAAAGCTCAAAAATATGCAAAGAAAGCAAAAGAAAAATGCAGGGTTTCCGAATCAATTCGGCCTAGCCGAATCGATTCGACCAGGAAAAAATTGGGATTCTGCATAACTGCCGAATCGATTCGGGCTACCCGAATCGATTCGAATCACCCTGACCTGGAACTGTACCAGGGCGAGTCGATTCAGCCAGGCCGAATCGATTCGATTCTGCAGATTTTCCAAATTTTGGCTATGGAGTTTTAAACTCCAAATTTCCTTCCTATACAAATCCACCCAACCCAACCTCAAATTCTTCAACTTATACATCATAAAATGTATATAACTACCATCCTCAACAACATTTATCATCCAAATCAATTTCTAAGGGTTAATACCCAAATAATATAACAAAACCCTAACTAAACTAAATCATAACAATCCACAACAAATCATGATAATTAATCCACCTAAATCATACTATAGCAAGTAAGTTACTTGCCTTGATCTTTCAAATTCAGATTTGATTTGGTGGAGGCAACAATCCAAGCTCCAATCTCTCTTTTCTCCAAAGCTCTCTTCTTTCTCCTTCTCTCTCTCTCTAGGGCTCAATTGAAAGAAAAGGAAGAGTACAAATGGGTGTGGGGAAAATAAAACGGGGCTTAAGTCTAAAAATCCCACTAAAATGATTAATACGCGTTATAATAAATCACAACTACACATTTAAGCTATAACCAGTCAAAAGTGTCCGAAATGCCAAAATACAATATGACACTTATTTTGACTGTCACGCACCTACCGGGACTAACTACACCCTCCAAATTATCATTTGGGAATTTTATAACTCATTTTAAGTTCCGGTTTCTCATTAAACCAAAATGTCATTTTATATCTTATGAAACCATAAATCACCACATGGATATTTTTACCTACTCATCAGGTAATCATACAACATTTTAGTAAATATAAACCTTTTTTTTATTAAATTAATATGTACTCAACATCCATCATTTTATAATTAATTACTACACATAGTAAATAAATATAAAATAGGCTACCAAAAGAGAGGGTTGTTACATTCTCCCCCCCTTATGAGGGAATTTTTCCCCAAAAATTCAGGCAGATCTCACAAGAAGAAATGCGGATACCATTTCCGCATGTTATCCCCGCGATCACATGTCGATTTCTCGACACAGTGCTGACTACCTTGCAACAATACTAAAGGTACTACCTGCGATCTCAATCGCCAGTCTCCACGCTCTAAAATAACAACCGACTCCTCCTCCTAAGGAGCGATAAGTTGGATCCCAAAATCTTCGAAAGAAATTTGCCTAAAGGCACCATCACATCTCTTGTACTACTTTACAAAGGAGATATGGATCACGTCATGAACTTGCTGAAAAGATTTTAGTAGAGCAAGGACCCACCTGAACATTTATGTGAAAGGTCCATCAGAACTTGGTGCAAGTTTTCCTTCTACTCCAAATGCTTAATGCCATTCATAGGCGATAGTCTCACCAACACTTGGTCTATCGACCTCAAACTCCACATACCTTCTCCCTGCATCGATTTAGCTCTTTTGTCGGTGTTGGTTATACGAATGCTATTTCGAATGAGCTCAATTTCCAAACAAGTATCTCAGATCATTCCGGGTCAGAGAGACTTATCATCTCGCACCCCTAACCAACAAACGGGAGATCCACAAGGCCTACCCTAAAAGTCTTTATAAGGCGCCATCCCAATAGTTAATCAATACAAATTATAATAAGCGAATTCAACTAGTGGGAGACACTGTTCCCGACTATACTTGAAGTCAAGCACCCACATAAGGAGCATATCCTCCAACATGCGATTTACCCTTTCTGGTTTGGTCGTCTGTGGAGAATGATAAGAAGTGCTTAACCACCATTTGATTCACATGGCCTATGAACTAGCCAAAAGTGAAAAACGAACATTCTATTTCAGTCGGAAACTAAAAATAAGGGCACCCCATGCAGTCCAACAACCTCTCCATACCCGGCCACTACTACTAGCAGCGCATATCTTGACACATTTTGTCGTTACCCGGCTGAATCGTAAACTTAGAACTACGAGATTCCACCATATCTGCCTTTCTTAAGTTAATTTCATTCGGGACAAAAATTCCTTTATGGAAATGCACTTCACCCTCAAGGTCAAAAGAGAAGAGTTATATTTCCTCAAATCAGCAACTTGTATATGTGGTCTTAACCACCCCTGTCTCTCTTACGACATCTTGCAAAGAAGTGTTGCCCGCACGGAAAGCTAAATTCTGCCCAGGATGTAGCATCTCCCTTCCTATATGGCGATCACCCGCACGATGAACTTCAACTCAAATAGGGGATAATACTTTTCATAAGTTTAAACTTATGAGGCGCATAAACAATAAGTCGACACTCCAGTGTTATTACTCCCCAGCATGGCAGAGACTTGTCAATTGAATCCACCCTCGAGCTTAAAACATGGGCTCAGGAGTGAAAATCAATTCACCTTTCCCTCCCGAAGGCTGAGTTGCCAACGTAACGTTCTAACTACGAGGGCCTTCATCTCCTTCGGCCTAACCAACCAAACTTCTCGTTACTAGGGAATCAATCCCTCTTAGAGTTAACACACAACTTATTCATGGTCAACTCCCGACAACCTTCCTAAACTAACGTCACATAAACTAAAGGCCTTATGTCCAAACAACCCTAAGGTCTACCTACCTATATCCTATCTAAGTCATATACGCATAGTACTAGGTATATCCCTAGTGCCCAAGACCTTTCTCAACTCTCGACATTTGCTCGGTTTTGTGTGTGGGACGTCTCGCCGAAGCAAAATCCAAATAAGGAACCCTCCCGTTACACTACTACCTCGCGTTGTCGGTCATCAAGATATACAGGTCTAAGACACATATTCGGGACCAAAAAGATTCTACTTATATACATTTCCATATAAATAACTGAAGAGTTAATAAATCAAACATTTACTTATCATAAAACCTTGGAATTATATACCCCACTCTACACATATATATATATATATATATATATATATATATATATATATATATATATACACATATATATCTTCAAATAGCCTTCTTATCAAGGCATAACCCGAAGTCTAAATTTGACTTCGGCTCCCAGTCTCCCTCGTATCGATTGGAGGAGAGAACTATATATAGTGCTTCTACTTCGCACTTTAATAGCCGTTAATCACTCTTCTACGTGATTCTCGGATAAACCTTTCAACCAGCAAAATAAAATAAAATAAGATAAAATTAACTAAAAGAAGCAAAAACAACATCTCTCCACTTCCAACGTCGTCGAGGTTCATGCGTGGAGCGTCCCGCAAAAGCGAAATCCAAACAAGGAACCCCTCCTATACGCTACTACTCAACTATGTCGGTCGTGGAGATAGGGCATAATAATCACATCATACTCGACCATGTCAAGGGCGAGTAAATCGGCCTCAAAGCACAAAGTACCACAATAAATCCCTATATGAAAACAAACAGGAAATTGAGCGAACCATCACTCGTAGAAAACTCAACGCTAGTAAAAATACTCTCAGCAGATCACATCAAATCTGTAGTCTAAGAAGAGCTCATAAAATAACTGATTGCGTAACACCCGCCTCGAATAATACGTAACTCAAGCACCTCCAAAATAAAACTTACCCTTAATAGTGGGCGATGCTAACAAAGCTGGAGGAAATATAACCTCCCGAATTTAATAAACTCTCCCATACAGTAGCTGTCCCTGCTGCATGGGAACAACCAGATTAGGTACCTGAGGTGGAAGCTAAACGCATGGCTACTGCGACGCCCTAGGAAACTGACCCCCGTTATTTCTAAACTGGGAAATGCCTTGGCCCAAATGGTATTTACCTCCATGACCATCCCAACCAACATGTTGTAAAGCACCCTTTACCGTGCGTAAAGTTATTGCCACCCGCAATAAAATCCTCCAAAACGTAGTATCTGAGACGAAACCCCTTGTCGAGGGTCCCTCTCATTCTGCTCATAACCCAAAGGTTGGGATGAGGGAAAATGCTCCTCCTCCAATCCCATGTTCTCCAAGCTTTCCTGCTTTCCCCTCGTCAGTATCTTTCTTGCTACTCGGTGTATATAACCGAGGCTCATGGCAATGGGGCGAAGCTTCATTCATAACCTCACCAAAAGTTTGTAAGGCTGGATTACCAAGCAATTGTTGCTGAATTCTCCAGTTTAGACCTTGCATAAACTTTGAGATCTTCCGATCTTCCAGAGCCACTTCATCCGGGACAAGATACGCCAACCGTATAAACTCCTCTACATATTCCGCCACAGATCTCTCTCCTTGCACAACATCCCGGAGCTTCTTTCTCATCTCCCTATGAATTACAGGAGGAACGTACTCATGATCGAACAAAGTCCAAAACTCAGTGATCGTCACTGTGTCTCTCTGCTCTGGTGTAATTATTGTTTCCCACCAGTATAATGCAGATCCGACTAACTTAAAAGTGGAAAGGACTTGTTTCCTCTCCTTACTACATTCTATCATTCGAAGGTGGCGTTGTCTGTCATCATTCCATTTATTGGATTTGATAACATCCGTGCCTCCCTCGAATTCCGAGGGAATTGCCCTTTAGGAAGGACTCCCATAGGAGCCTAAACGCCATGAGTCCCTGGAAATTATTGAACCTCTGCGGTCATGGCGGTGCTAACCGCTTGGGCTACTATTTTTGCTACATCCACAACATTAACGTTCCCTTGTGGCGGCGGCGGAGGATCTACCTCCTCTTCTACAACCCTATTACGTCTCGCTGGGCAACCTCTCTAGGTGGCGTTTGAGATGAAGAAACAATAGAGTTAAAATGTTATCTATCTCATAGAAAATCGCAAACATAAACAACTTCACAGTCCTAACCTTAGGCTCTATATCAAAGAACGCTACGGTAGAACGTGACGAATCCACATAGACCCTAAAGACTCTAGAACCTGATGCTCTGATACCATCTGTGACACCCTGCGATCCGAGATAAGGGGTGGCCGGCCCGATACTCAAATGTAATAGGAATCATGGATGGATATCATTCTCAACATCACAAGAATTAAGTGAGTATAAGGGAAAACCACCCAATAAATCAGAAAACGGGTTGCCAAAAAGTTAAGAAATTAAAAATCAGTTAAGAAAATTAAATTTAAATAACCCAATCTGATAAGCAAGTGGAATTCCTCCAGAGTATATAATACAACTAAGACGCATGTACACAAAAGGACCAAATAGGTTGTCGATCCACAGCAACAAACAACTAAGTACAGCAATTTAATATCTTATGTAATACATTCATTAATCAAATACAAATATTTGGGCCACACGCCCGAAGAAAAGACCCGATCATATCTAGAATAACAAGAAGACAACGTCTAACACAATGTCCTGTAATAACCCGCAAAATCTTACAGCTCGTCGAAAGCAAACGAATGGGAATGTCAAAACAGGCGTCCTTGCGGGGGAGCACCTGAGCGGATACAATCATATACACAACAAGGAAAGTAAAGTGGTCAGGGCCGGGTTCTATATGATCACCAGAAGAAATAAAAAAGCATGATAGATATGAACATTTATGCATGGATGATAAGAATGATAATATGACAATGACATGCTATCTACATCACAATTTAAGACAGTTTAACAAATTTTGAAATGAAATGTCATACATAAAAGAGAAGAAAGTAAATAACTTAAATTTAAAAGCTTTGCTCATTAATCCAATTACCATATCCTTCTTACATTCCTTAATACGAATTAAAAACCATTTGTTTGGTTTACATTAAGAAGATACAATTTCCTTTCATTTATTAACTTCCATAGTTAATTATCTTTCCAAATTGTCTTTCCATTCCTTAATAGGAATACCTTCATTATCAAGTGCTCTATATGGAACATATCACATTAATCTCATTTCCCGTGCCCTTTATGGCACGTATCCATGATCTTTATGTCATATAACCATCAAGTCCCACTTGATGCAGAAAAGTTATATTCATATACATATAACGATTCAAAGACCGTCCCTCTGAGTTTCCCCACTGGGCGCGCCCCTAAATGACCATCATCTTCTAGGGCCTATCTATACAAGACAACTTGGGATCATAACGCAACGTCGGGAAGCGGCCGTATGCCTGCGGGAAAGTCAGGACCACACCCGGAATCCCCTAACCAGCGCAGAAAATATACAAAACCCTGCATATGGACTAGGACTATATCCACCCTGCATTCACTATCCAGGGGGCATCACCAAGCACGCAAACTTCCCTTTTTATGTCATTTAGAGAGGTGTGTTTAAGTAAATTAGCATTTACCATTACATATTACAATTCCAATATCCATGTGCTTGGTTCTTTCTATTCGAACCTATCATAATTATGCAACCGGGTTCATTTTATTTGAACCAATCATCATTAACATAGCTTGGGTCCATTTTAGTGGAACCTATCATCTTTAAATCATTTGGGTTCATTTTATGCGAACCTAATTCCCATCGAATATTATCATTAATATTCCTCAATTTCAAGTCCCAACTAAATCTCCAAATGATCATTATGATATTACAAAACACCAAAGTTCATATAAATTTGATAAGCCCATATGTCTCCAAGTTAGGGCATTTAACTTCCTAACTCCTAAAAATTCTCTAAAGGAAGGAATGCCTTAGCATTTCTTGAAACACCCCGAAAAATAAACCCCAGATGACCTAATTCTAATCTAGGGTGGCGACCAACTCAACTAATACTCTTGGACTCTAGGTTTACTTCATGCAAGAAGGTTCCTAGGCCCTAAACCCGAGGAAAAAGCTCAAAAATATTCAAAGAAAACAAAAGAAAAATGCAGGGTTTCAAATCAATTCGGCCTAGCCGAATCGATTCGGCTAGGAAAAAATGGGGTTTCTTCATAACTGCCGAATCGATTCGGGCTACCCGAATCGATTCGGATCACCCAGACCTGGAAACTGTCCCAGGGCGAGTCGATTCGGCCAGGCCGAATCGATTCGATTCTGCAGATTTGCCAAATTTTGGCTATGGAGTTTTAAACTCCAAATTTCCTTCCTATACAAATCCACCCAACCCAACCTCAAATTCTTCAACTTATACATCATAAAATGTATATACCTACCATCCTCAACAACATTTATCTTCCAAATCAATTTCTAAGGGTTAATACCCAAATAATATAACAAAACCCTAACTAAACGACATCATAACAATCCAAAACAAATCATGCTAATTAATCCACTTAAATCATACTATAGCAAGTAAGTTACTTGCCTTGATCTTGCAAATTCAGATTTGATTTGGTGGAGGCAATAATCCAAGCTCCAATCTCTCTTTTCTCGAAAGATCTCTTCTTTTTCCTTCTCTCTCTCTCTCTCTAGGGCTCAATTGAAAGAAAAGGAAGAGTAGAAATGGGAGTGGGGAAAATAAAACGGGGCTTAAGTCTAAAATCCCACTAAAATGATTAATACGCGTTATAATAAATTGCAACTACACATTTAAGCTATAACCAGTCAAAAGTGTTCGAAATGCCAAAATACAATATGACACTTATTTTGACTGTCACGCACCTACTGGTACTAACTACACCCTCCAAATTATCATTTGGGAATTTTATAACTCATTTTAAGTTCCGGTTTCTCATTAAACCAAAATGTCATTTTATATCTTATGACACCGTAAATCACCACATGGATATTTTTACCTACTCATGAGGTAATCATACAACATTTTAGTAAATATTAACCTTTTTTTTTATTAAATTAATATTTACTCAACATCTATCATTTTATAATTAATTACTACACATAGTAAACAAATATAAAATAGGCTACCAAAAGTGAGGGTTGTTACAACCGCATCATAAAATATCGTCTACATCTTAATCATGTGGTCTCCTCTAGTAAAACATACGCATCAATTGAATCAACAGAGCATCCATATGCGAGCATTTAGAGAGATGCTATCATTTATGGACATCAATAAACCTCTCATTTCTTAATTGCTTACAAAGGCTCATTATAAGATGTTGTCCCATCAATTATATGGGTAACAATGAGATACCCTCCTTTCATATTTTTGTCGATGACCTTTCAATTGGGTATAAATCTCCACCGACACCATACATTTTTTTGTGCGTCGATCTTCAAAAATTAGAGAATTTCCTTCCCCATCAAGCAAAGCATTTGTTTATCATAATCATTACCACCTGATGACTCATCAAGAATTTTATTGACGGAATCACCAGAAGAAGACATTATTAAAAAAAAGTAGATAAAATTTCACAACTTATAATTAAAGTTAAATTTTCTTTATTATTTGTAGTGAATTTGAAAAACTAGTCGCTAGACACAACAAAAAGTAGTTGCTAAAAATAGTTGTTTGTCCTGTGGTAAATAAAATTTCATGGATATCCAAGGTGTGCATCATTTGTTTTTTCATGGGAAGAGTAATACCCCGTATTTTTACAGCTTTCGAAATTGGGGATTTATTAAATTTAACTTGGGATATTAATTTAATATTAATCCGAAAATTTATTTTTAATATTTACTAGCATAACGTGAGTAAGTAATTATTGGGAATTTGTTGAATATTTACAAGATGAGTAAAGTAATAGATTAGATTTATTTTATTAACATTGTCACGAGTGAATAAAATGGCAATTATGGAAATTTAAGTCGGGACGCGTGATAATACGCAAATACTGCGTTTTTCATCTCTCGAACCTACGCATTTTATCCCCCTCGGGTGCGTTAATCTCTATATTTAAGACACTTAAATAGAAAACATCGGTTTATATTATTAACATTCTATACGAGGTATAATTGGGCTTCTGTAGGTATTTTGGTACTAAGTATGGAGTTCAGACGCATTCCGGTGAAGTTTCGTACGCAATCAAATGTTCATGGGAATTTTAGTATTTTCATAGCTTGGGTACCTGGCCCAAAATTTCACGAAAGTTGTAGCCTCTCCGCTAGCTTCGTGTGGCAGTGAATAGTACGTGATTCCAATTCATAACGAAGAAGTTACGGCGATTTCAGCGGATGGAAAAAATAAGGAAAACAAAAGAGGAGAAGGAGAAGAGGACGAAAAGGTGCAGTGTGCTGGTGCAATCTGCCCTGCTTGGTCGATCGATTGATCACTTTGGTCAATCGATCAACCTTATAAATTACCGAATTTTGGCCTTGATCGATCGATCAACCAAAGGGGTCGATCGATCAATGCTCGGTTTTCTGCAGATATTTTTCATTTCTTTTCTTTCTTATTTTCTTTTATTCGAACTTACTTTATAAACCAGTTTTTTTGTATTAATAAATATTCAGTATATACACGATTTTAGGTTAGATAGCTTAGTGTTTGGGTGGTTTTGGATGGTTCTTCTTCATTTATACTTGGTTTGACACCCCATTTGTTGTATAAGTTGACTATTCATCATCCTCTCTATTTATATAGTTTGTATTTCTTCATTTCTTGCTTTATAGTTAATTTATAAGCTTTCTAATTTAGGTTTACATGCTTTGATTCCTTGCTTTCTAGTGTAGATTTATCGTGTTTCATTACAGCTTTATTCATAGCGTTTTTAACATGCTTTCTAGGTAATTTAAATTAGGTTGTATTTGAATGGAACTCACTCAGGTTAACGCATTGCTTTGCTTGGTGAGAGTGTTTACGGGTTTATTTCGGGTGCGTTGTCCTAGTTATTATGCCTAGGATATTTGATGGGGCATATCATGTATGTCCCGTGCTTACGACCTTTCGCGCGTAATTTTTGGGATACTTCTTTACGCCAAAATCATATTAGGCTTTTATGAGGATTTAGTGGCGTAATAACCCTTGGTTCACTCAACTGCCGAAATGAGACGCATTTGTAATAACTCGTCGACCCATGTAACCATTTTATACAAATTAACCCGGGTGAGGGATATTCGATGCAACCTATAGCTGTACACACTTTCATAATCTAGTTTCAATACCTTGCCTAGATTAACATTTCCCTTTTATGCATCTTTTACTTTTTAGTTTGTAATCGACTTTTTGTAACAACCCAGGCTTTTGAGTGACTATTTGATATTATTTTGCGTGATGGGCTAATTTTATAAATTAGGGGAAGTTGGAGTAAATATTATTTCCCGCAATATTAAGGGATAATATTTACTATGTTTTGTCTATTTATCGTATGAGATAGTAAATAGCATTATATTGTGTTGTATGGCGTCGTTATATGTTATGCGACGGTTATGACTCATATTGAAATTGGAGTATAATTAATAAAATAAAATGAATTTGGAACACAAAAAAATAGTTCACGTTTTTTCGAATGCCAAAATAGGGGGTGCGTTTGTTTTTAGAATAGTCGAGATAGTCGAAATAAGTGCCAGGTTGTAATTTTGAGTTTCGGGCACTTTTGGTGGGTTATGACTCAATTATGTGGTTACGAGTCATTTTAATGGTGTATTAGCAATTAAAAGAGGGAAATTAATGTTTTAAGACCCGTATAAGTCTCCCCACCACCTTTCTATTTCTCATTTGTGTTAGAAGCCAAAGGAGAGAGAGAGAGAGAAGAGAGAGTTGGGAGAAATGGAGAAAAAGAGAGAAAAATGGAGATTGAGGTCAGAATCTGTGGCTGTCGGAGGAGAATCCGAGACTACAAACTCGAGGAAAGTTTCTTACTTGCTAGATGTTTATTTAGTGTGATAGATTGCATGTATAGTTAGGTTTTTGGATAGTTAAACCATAAATTGGTTTTTGTTCATTTTGGTGATTAAACACTAAATCTTGGTTTCAATTTTATTTGAGTTGAAAATATTAGTTAGTTATAGTATAGAAATGATGTAGTATAAAAAATTGTTGTTGTTGTTAGAAGAAATCAAGGATTTGGGCGTTTTGGGAATTTTAGGGTTCTTCAACCCGTAGCCCAAAATGGGAAAATTCGTAGGGCCGAATCAATTCGGCTCCCAGGAGAATCGATTCGGTTAGGGGGAAGGTTACAGGCCTGGGAGACCGAATTGATTCGGGCTAAGGCCGAATCGATTTGGTCAATTACAGAAAGTGGGTTTTACTCACAGAATCGATTCACTTTTTGGGCGAATCGATTCGCAACCAGGGGATAATCGATTCGGCCCTAGGGCGAATCGATTCGGTTGCCCTATTTTTATGAGATTTTACTAGTTTTTGTTTTACTAGTTTTTTTATGTAGAATCTCTCTCTCTCTCTCTCTCTCTAGCCGCCATAAACCCTACCTAGGGTTGCATGGCAACCTCTTCATCACCTATGCAAATCTCTCCCAATCCTAAACCTCCTGATCCATCTAATCCTTGGCAAAAATCGTTTGTAGATGTTTTGAAAGGATCATCATCTTCCCATGAAATTAAAATTAAGCCTCTATCCAAATATAAAGGAGAACCTGCTGTTATGTTCTCGAATGAAGAAGTTAATCAATTAGCCTCTCCTTACAAATACGCGATTGTTGGTAAGTTTTCTCATGGTAAACCTCCTATTGATTTCATTAGGAAGAATTTTGAATCCTTTGGTCTCAAAACAGCGTTCAATATAGGCTTGATTGATCAGAAGCATATCCTCATTAGAGTTAATTGTGAAGATGACTTTATGAGATTATGGTTAAAGGAACAATGGTATATTGAAAAGATTCCAATGAGAACTTTTAAATGGAGCCCATTATTTAGACCTGATCAAGAGAGTTCAATTGTACCTGTATGGATAAATTTTACTCATCTCCCTGTACATCTTTTTGCAAAAGAACATTTGTTTTCTATTGCACAAGCAGTTGGTTCGCCACTAAAGTTAGATCAATCAACAACTTCTGTGAATAGACAAAGTGTCACCCGAGTTTGTGTTGAATTGGATCTGATTAAGTCAATTCCAAAGAGAATCTAGATTGGTCAAGGTGATTTAGGTTTTTGGAAGCCTATCGAAGTGGAGAATCTCCCACATTACTGCACACACTGCTACAAGGTTGGTCATCCAGAAATGAACTGTCTACTGAAGGATGATGTTTCAAAATCAAAAGGAAAAGAAGTGGTAGCCAATATTATAGGTCCTAGTATTAATTTCAAGAATCCAATTGGTGCTAGTACTAGCAAAGTTTATCGAATCAAGAATCCTGTAAAGACTGGCCAACAATCAAGGGAGGAAGTTTTGAATATTCAGGAAGATTCAACAAGCAATATGCCGAAGGTCGTTAATACTGAGAATCAAAATCCTAAAGATATAAGTCCTCAAAATAAACAAGAGTTTCATACAGGTTGTTTTCTGGAGAACATTACTGACTTTCATACAGATATGATAGCCAATACTGAAATGATTGAAAAAGAAGAAGGAGAATTGCTATCAGATTATGATGATGGAGAGCTCAATATTGAAGAATTGGTGGAGTTAAGGAATAGAAACAAAGATCAAATGGAAAAATACTATCATTCAGACTCTAAATATGTTAATCGGACATAAAGGAAAAAAAAATGATGATAAGGGTTACAAATCTGATAATGACCAAACCAAAGATAACAAAGACTCCATGCTAGAAGACTTGATCAAATTTTCATCCATGCTTTCTACGAAATTAGAAGATTACCAGAGTATTGTTGAGGACAAGGATATTAAGAGCTCTATCACTACTCCTCTATCAAAAATTATAAAAGGAAAAATGGCGAAGAAATTAAAGATAAGCCAGAAAAGAAATCACTTTACAAAAAGGAGGCTCACTAGATCTGTTGCTAAAGCCGCCAAAAATGTTACCCCTATACATCATCAATGATCAATGCGCTAATGTGGAATGCCAGAGGAGTAGGGAACAAGCCCACTAAAAGAAGATTAAAAAAGCTCTGTAAGTTGTATAATTTGTCTTTCTTGGCTATTTTGGAACCTTTGATAGATAGTTCTAAAATGGTTAAATTAATAAGCATACTGAATTTTGAAGGCTCCTACTTCAATGTTAGTAACAAAATCTGGTGCTTTTGGCGCCATGGTATATCTACTGATATTCTGGAGGATAGAGATCAAAATCTGCTTATTAAAGTGGATCACCCACAGTTGGAAAAAGTTATAGGAGTGAATTTAATTTATGCTAAATGTTCCAGGATTGATAGAAGGGAGTTATGGGATTCGATTATCAAAAGATCCACTGTGTGTAATGAGTGTCCTCTAATTGTTATAGGGGATTTTAATATAGTCTCTAACAGTGAGGAGAAAGCTGGAGGTAGGAGCATTGATATAGGTGGTGCTGTAGAATTTAATGAGTGTATTGCTAGTAGCTCTTTACAGGATATGGGGTTTGAAGGTTCGAGATTTACTTGGTTAAGAGAAACTAATGGCATATTAACTCTTGAAAGGTTGGATAGAGGTTTGATGAATGATAAATGGTTAAGTTCTTTCCCTCATTACTATATAAAACACTTAAATAGAAATTGCTCAGATCATAATCCCCTTCTGGTGTCAATTTCATATCAAAATGATTCCTATATTAGAGCTTTTAAATTTCAGAATATGTGGAAGGAAAGTAAAGAGTTTCATCAGGTAGTTAAGAATTCTTGGCAAGAGGAAGTTTCTGGTAGTCATATGGTTCAGTTTGCTAGCAAATTAAGGAGGTTAAAAGCTGTTTTAAAAAAGTAGAGCAAAGAGGCATTCAAAGATATATTAATAGAGATACAGCAATTAGAAGACCAACTACTAAAAGAAGAGTTAGCTTTAGAAATTGACAGGAGTGGGGGGCAACTAGAAAAGTGCTCTAGAATTAGAGCTGATCTTAATGCTGCTTTAGTGAAAGAAGAAATTTTCTAGCATCAAAAGTCTCGAAGTCAATGGCTAAAAGATGGTGAGAGGAATACAAAATTCTATCATGCTCAAGTCCAACAAAATAGAAGAAGGTTGGCTATTTTCAATATCAAGAATGAGGAAGGCAGAGAGAATGTAGATCCTATTTCTATTACTAACTGTTTTGTTTCTTATTTTAAAAATTTATTTAATGCTGGTCCAATAGAAGAAAAAGGATATTTGGAACACATTCCAAAGCTGATCACAACAGAGAAAAATTCAAATTTATTAGCTATTCCTGAAGAGTTGGAGATTTTTGAGGCTATTAAAAAGATGAATCAGAATAGTACTGCTGGATCAGATGGCTTTAATGGATTTTTCTATGTTAATTACAGGGATATTATTAAAGAGGATCTCATTAAAGCTATTCAATCTTTCTTTTTGGGTTGTGATATCCCCAAATCATGGAGCTCTACTCAAATCTGCCTTATTCCTAAATGTCAAAGACCTACTCAATGTAAAGACTTCAGACCTATAAGCCTGTGTAATTTCAGCTACTAGGTGATATCTAAAATCCTTTCCAATAGATTGAGTCCTATCCTTCCTTTAATCATTTCTCCCAACCAATCTGGATTTGTCCAAGGTAGATATATTCTTGAAAATATCCTATTAGCTCAAGAGATGATTCATTATATTGATAAGAAATCTATTGGAGGCAATGTTATATTGAAATTAGATATGGCTAAAGCCTATGACATAGTATCTTGGCACTTCATTATTAAAACTTTAAGAGCCTTCGGTTTTTCAGAGACTTTTATTTATTTAATTTGGAGATATATCTCTTCTCCATGGTTCTCTATTATTATTAATGGTCAATCTAAGGGATTTTTCCAACCTTCTAGAGGTCTTAGGCAAGGGGATCCCATATCTCCAAGCCTTTTCATTATAATGGCTGAAGTTTTCAGTAGAGGTCTGAACAACTTTATGAATAAAGGTATCATAAAACCTTTTTCTCACCCTAGAGGATGTCCTCTGGTTAGCCACCTCAGTTATGCAGATGATGTTATTATTTTTTCTAGGGGATCAAATATTAGTCTTAAATATCTAATGAAGTTTTTGGAGGGTTTTGAGGTTGAAACTGGTCAACTCATCAGCAAAGAGAAAAGCTGTTTTTACCTGAGTCCAAAAATGTCTTCACTTAAGAATGTTATTTCTGAAATAACAGGATTTGCTTATACCTGTGCTCCTCTGAAATACCTTGGCATACCTCTTTTTAAAGGAAGAAGGAAATCAATTTATTTTGAACCTCTTGTCCAATCCATAGCTTCAAAAATTCTTAGTTGGAAAACCAAGTTTCTTTCTATGGGGGTGAGAATTATCCTTATCCAATCTATCCTTTCTTCTATCCCTTTATACTCTCTTTTTGCCTTAAAGCCTCCTAAGTTGATCATTAAATCCATTCATAAGATGTTCAGCTCTTTCTTTTGGGGAGTTAATCAATTTTTTGGGAAAAAATTTCACTGGATTAATTGGGACTCTATTTGTTTGCCTAAGCAAGAGGGAGGTCTTGATATTAGGAATTTGTATTCAGTCATGGAAGCCACCAACTTAACGTTAGCCTGGAATTTTAAGCAAGGAAAAAGTTTTTGGGCCTCTTTTATGTCTGCTAAATACTCTAATATGGGTTGCAAAAATGGCTCATTGGCTTTTAAAAGGATTCAAGATGGTATGGAGCTAATAGATTCGAATTCGCATTTTTCAAACGGAGAGTTGATATGGAATCTAATAGATAATGGAAGATTTTCTTTCAAATCTGCATATAATCAAATCAGAAATCAATCTTTATCCTCTCTAGCATTTAAATCAGTATGGCACCCTTATATTCCTCCAAAAATGTCAGTGCTTGTTTGGAGAGCTCTCAATAATGCAGTTCCCGTGGAATCCCGTGTTCAATCAGTGGGGGTAAGGTTGGTTTCAAGGTGTCAATGTTGTCATTCAGATATTGAAACAATCAATCATTTATTCATCTCAGGTCCGGTTGCGAAGCAGGTTTGGTGGTTCTTTTCCAACCTTATGGGTATTAAAAATTCTTGCTCTTCATTACACAGTTCTATAATTCACGGGTGGTTACAAGCGGGTAAATCCAAAATGTCGAAATGGCTTTTTCAAGTGACTCCTATCATAATCATATGGGAAATTTGGTTGAGCAGGAATAAGGCTTTGTTTGAAAATATACCAATGAAACCAGGTTTAGTTATTCACAGAGTATTGTCTTTAATCTCTGAGCTTACTATGATTACTCCTTTTAAAGACCTAACTCAAGGAATAAATTAGGAAATTAGGACTTCTTTCTCTTTACCTATTCGCTATGCTTATTGGAAGAATGTTAACCATTGGAAGAAACATGGGGTAGATCAAGTCAAAATCAATGTTGTTGCTACGTCAGAAAATCAGAAGATCAATGGTATAGGTATAGTTATTCGAGATGATCATGGTAGTCTAATTTGGGCTTCTTCAAACTTCATAATTCATGATGTTCCTAAGTATGCTCTCCTTCAAGTTGTTTCTGTTGGTTTAAAGTTTTGTTTGGAGAAGAATTTTTCAAAGGTGATGTTAGAGTTCCACTCAAGTCAGATTCTCATGTTTTTAGAGGCTAACTCAAAATCAGTTTATTGGAAAATTAGAAATAATTTCAAGGATCTTCAGGAATTAATTCAGAATCTTCAATGTCAATTTTCTTGTTGTTCCCCAAAAGCTAACAAGGTGGCTACTCTTCTTGCAATTCATGGTGAATCGTCAAAATGTGAAAAGTCATTTCTCAGCTTGTCGGATCTTCCTAATATTGTAAAAGCATCTATGATGATAGATGCCTCTCCTCCTTCTTTTATAAGAAACATCTGATGTCTTTTCATTCTTATTGTATTGCCATTTGAGAGGGCTTTTCTCTCTTATATCAATAAACTCCATTTTTTATTAAAAAAAAAAAGTTTTAGCCCTTTTTCTTTTAGGTTCAAGTTTTAGGGACCTTCCTTTGGGAAGTAATTAAAAATCCTAGAGGGGTGTTTTGGGTATACAATGTCCTAGACAATGTCCTAGACAGTGTCCGTATGTTATAGGAAGTTAACCTATGAATAAATTGGAGATAAAATGTTAATGTTGAGACTTTTGGGAGTCAATTCTTGAGGGAGACTCACTTTGAGGGTTTATGAAATTGTATGAACTCTTGGAGATTAGTTTGAGGAAAATGGAACTTCGGGTTTTAGGTCATTAATAAAATATGACACTAAGAATAAGAAATGTATATTGTAAAATGTGGTACTAAATGAATAAGTACAAATGATTTTGAGAATATAAAAATGTATGTTTTCAAATAGAAAGATAAATGATTTTCATAAATGTTAATTTATGGATACACACCTCTCTAAATATCTATCATAAGGGAAGTTTGTGTGTGAGGTGAAGCCCCCTTGCTAATGAATGCAGGGTGGATATATCCCTAGGCCATATGTCTAGTTATTATATATTTGTTCTGCGCTAGTGAGGTAATTCTGGGTGTGGTTATAACTCACTCGCAGGGGTATGGCCGCTTCCCGACGTTCCGTTAGTTCCCAGGTTGTCTTATTTGATAGGCCCTGGAAGATGATACCCATTTAGGGGCGCGCCCAGTGGGGAAACTCGGAGGGGCGGTCTTAGAATTGTTATATGTATGTGAATATAACTATTCTTAATAATGTGGGACATTATTGTTATTAAAGCAGTTTATGATAATAAAATGTCATTAATTTACATTTCCCAAGTGGAAGAAGGGAAATGGGATGCTAAATACATTTTTTGAATGGAAGAAGGAAAATGGAAGACATGAAATGGAAAGGTAAAGCATTTTTATGTTAATAAAACTTGCTTTAAATTATATATTTTTTTTCCTGGATGGAAGAAAGGAAATAAAATTAGGAATTGTGCCTTTAGATGGTGAATAAATCTATTTGTGTCTCCATGAGTAGCTGTAGATGAGACCTCCCATGCATATATACATATATTGATTATGTACTAAGTGTCTAATAGATCTCAACGATCAACCTTGCCTAGTACTAGTGTATCGGGGGGTTCCTTGTTTGTATTTCTCTTCGCGAGACACCCCACGCACGAATAGGGCATAGTGTTGAGACTGGGGAGAAGTTAGCCCTTAGTACTTGGGTTAACTAGAGCATCATCAATGTTATTGCGCTAGGTTGTGCTATTATAATGAGAGGTGAGAAATATTATGTTAATTGCGAGAGAATTATGAACTTAACTGTCATGCATTTTAGTCACATGGTAATCATATCAAACCGGGCCCTGACCCGTCTATATTTCTTTATTTTTTCATATACTCCTTGCCGTACAGGTGATCTACCACAAGGACATCCGTATTTACATTTCCATTCCGGTTTTCTTGGACCAATAGCATATTGCGGATGTTGTAGGATATTTGTTTTAGACGCCTCTTCCTATTGTACTCTAGTTATGTTCAGTTATTTATTCGGGCGTGTTTCCCACACTTTGAATTCATTTATTATATTGAAATAATTGAATTGTAATACACGATGTAACTAATTGTATTGTTCTTTTAACCGACGACTTATTCGGTGATTATTTATTATATTGTCATTCTTTATCCATTGATTTTTTATATCCACCACTTTTGCAAATGGGATTGTCTAAGTGTTTTCTTTTATTTTCAAAATGTTAAATTTGACATTTCATTTTTCTAAAATTGTTGGTGGTTATCTCATACTATTATTGTAATCGAGAGTGGTTCTGAGAATGGACCATCTACGATTCCTGTGATTATAAGAGTATTGGGCTGGCCACCTATTATTTTAGTGGGCGGGTTTTCACACTTTTACACTTTTATTTCAGAGTATTGAACATTATAAATTCTAGCAACTCGTCTCTGTGGATTTTCGATACCCGACTTACCACTATGCTTGCCCCGCAAGTGTAGTCGTAACTTAGGATTTTGTATTGAGTTGGCGAAACGAAAACAACGACTAACGTCTTTACACGTGCTACTTTTTAGGGTCGATCAAAATGGCGTCGTTGCCGGGGATGAGTTTGTTTTAGACTTTATTTGATTTAGAATTTCATATTATTTTCTATCTATTTTTATTATTTTCTAATATTTTGCAGGTCTTCCACATTTGAGCTCTTAGAAACGCTTGAATTTCCCCCGCGCACTTACTTTGTGGAATTTTCCATTTCGATCCATTTTTAGGGTAAGCATGTCTTATTCCAATTCTTTTGCTAATAATTGTTATAATTCTCAAAATTCTCGCAAGCCAATGACTTTCGGTCAGTACTTAGCATCCCAAAGTGTAACAAAATCAAATGTTACTTTGCGCGAGTATAACGAAAGTCAAAATTTGGGTTATTGGAATTTTGATGATGATTACAATGATTTTGGGCGTTTACCTCCTTATAATAGGAATTTTGAAATGAATTACATTAGATTTCAAAATTCCTATAATAATGAGTTTTCGTTTAAGTCCGAAGGTAATTTTCAAAGTTCCAATTTTCATGCATCCGCACCTCAACCCATGACATTCGGTGAGGGTTTGCGTACGTATGAAAATGAGAAACTTGAAAATCGCTATGGGGAAGAAAATCATTCGTGGGAACATGAGTTGGATTTATTATTTCGGTCCAACGATGATTTTGCATCCTAGACTTTCGAGGTCGAGGAATTTTTTCAACTAAATGAGGTACTTGTACCTACTTTCGAACAAGCCATTCTAGACTTTGCCCATTGCATAATAAATATTGAAAGCGAGGATGATAATGACGTAAAATCTATTTTCAATGAAATGATTTCTTCTTTGGACCCTAAAGAAGGTCATTTCATTGAAAATGATATTATTTCATTCGAAACTCAAACTTCATGCGATGATGATTCATCTCATAAGTTTGAATTTCTTTCATCCCCATTTTCATTCTCTATTATCCCACTGTCATAAGTACCCGATGATTCAGTTTTAAACTTTAATGTTTTAAACCTTTTCGTCGATGAGGAGTACTTGCCCTAGTCGCCCTCCACAATCACATCTTTGCCTTTGTGTGCGCCGCCTCCTATTCCAACTTCAAAATCATTGGGAGGATATTCAGCTTTTCTCGGTCCCCACTTGTTTTTGTCACCCGTGCAATCCAAACCCCCCATCGTCCCTCCAAAACTTTTATTTGACGATGGTTTCTTTCTTACGCCTTACACATGCCTTCTGTTGTTCAAATGGAATTCATATTTTTCGGAGGGCGTGCTTGTATGTGAGGGTACACCGGTTATCCTCCAAAGTCAAATTGTTTTTTTGGTGGACCCTCATCTATTTAGAATTCTAGTGTACAGTTAGTGTGAAGTGTAAATAGTAGGTTGTATATAGTTAGCTTTTTATTCTTTCTTTCTTTTTATTTAGTCTAGTGTAATTAGTTAAGTTTTTGTTATTTGTGTTTGCTATGCTCGGTACTAACTTGTTTTGAAGATTCTTTGGACTTGTTCTTATGGGGATTGCTCCACTTTTGGGCAATATCGCTGTTTTTCTCTCTCTGACTTCGTTCTTAATTAACATTGAGGACAATGTCAAGTTTTAAGTTAGGGGGTGTGGGATATTCTATCCATTTCTTATTTTAGTCCATGTTTTTGCTCACATGTTAGATACTTAGTATGTTTTTCTTAGAAAAATTCAAAATTTTCAAAATGATTTTCTTTCTTTTTTCTCTCTTTTTGGGCTTTTTGCCTTTGTTTCCGATGATAAATTTCAATAATTTCCGGATCCAGTATACATCCCAATGATGCATGTTCTCGATTCTAGAAGTTATTAGACTTTAGTCTCATTTATTGATATTATGAATAACTTCATGAACTAAACTTTAATCCCATGAGCACATGCACTTTTATGGTTATTTTGATTTGGTTTAAGATTTTGATAACTCTGTAATCTTTTGTTGCATTGTATATACTTACACTGAGTAATCTTTTTACATTTCATCGTTTGTGAGTGTTATACACTATTCTTTTCTTATTGAAAACGTTGATTTGTTGGTAATCTCTCTATTCTTTCAATTGATCGTTCATTAATTGAGTTCACACTTGAAATGTGTTACTTGAGCATGATTTTCATATATTGTTTTGATTCGAGAATTGTGTAAATTTTTGGAAATGATCATAGGTCCACTTTGTTATATCACCCATATTAGCCTTGACCTCACCCTTATATGTTTACCCTCATTAACCCCTTTCAGCATAAATATAGCCTTTCATTTCATAACCCCAATCCCACAACCAACTCTAAATTGGAGTTTTAACCCATATATACACTTTCCATACCTTTGTTTGGAATGTTTCTTGGGATTGAATGATGTTGTTATGATGTCGGTTGCAATTTAGGCATATGAGAGTTTGAAACGTAAAGTAAAGAAAGATGTGAAAAAGTGAAGAAAAAGAGAAAGCAAAAATAAAAAGAGAACTAAATAGAAAAATGAGAAAAAGAAGAAAAGAAAAATAAAGAGAAAGTTGTAAATGTTGTATAAAGTTAAATAAGCTTTGATTACTCTCCCCGATGATATATCTAATGCCTTTTGGAACTTGTTTTCCATTTTGATATTGCCCGCATTATCCCATTATCCCGAGTTTTCATCCCGAACACTTTGAATCCGTACATACATTCCTTTCATTTCATACCCTAGCCTAGCCTACATCATAACCCTATACAAGTCCTATGCGATCTTAGGATGATGTAATTTAAAAGTCATAATAGTTGTGATTATCTATGAAAATACATTTCGCCTCCTTTATGAGCGGTATCCTTTCATTGATATTAAAGTTTTTCAGTTTATATATAGCGTTATTGTTTTGTGACATGTGTGCGCCCTAGTTCCCATTTACATTTACTCTTTAGCCCACATGTTCCGTGTGTTACCTCCCTGTTTTGAGTGAATTCGCTTCATGAGTGTAATTCCCGTGAGGATTGAATATGTGCTTGCTTTAACTTAGTATCCGATTTATTTAAGTTTTTCACCAATTCATACTTTGCATGTGCTCGTCCCCCTCCAACATTTTAAAGTTTCAATTCTATGAGGTGCATTCTATAATGTTAATGACTTGGAATTTTGTGTGAATTCATTCACTATGCTAATAATGCGTATGAAATATTTTTCTCCATTGTTGGTCTTGTCGCATGTTGGGTTGGGCATTTTTTGAGGAAACCATGTGATGGTTGTGGATACCATCCCTGAAAACCCTCACGAGACAGCACTCGTCCATTAGGGTGACTTAGGGGTTTAACGCCATATTGCATACGCTAAATGCAATCGAATCGCCCATGAAAGTGTCCTTATGCTTTTATAACATACTTTTGTACTATCTCCTGCTTTTGGTTTGCTTGTAGTTCTTATTTCATCCTATTTCATTTCTAGGGACTAGCAATGTGTAAGTTAGGGGGTGTGATAGTATGTAAATACTGCGTATTTCATCTCTCAAACCTACACATTTTAACCCCCTCGGGTGCTTTAATCTCTATATTTTTTCCCGTTAACCAGACTCAGTTTATATTGTTAACATGCTATACGAGGTATAATTGGACTTTTGTAGGTATTAAGTTACTAAGTATGGAGTTCGGACGCATTTCGGTGAAGTTTCATACGCAATCGCACGTTCAAGGGCATTTTAGTCTTTTCACAGCTTGGGTACCTGACCTGACATTTCATGGAAGTTTTAGCCCTCCCCGTTAGCTTCGTGTTGCCGCTAACGGTGCGCAATTCGGATTCATAATGAAGAAGTTACGACGATTTCAGCGGAGGGATAACATAAGGAAAGCAAAAGAGGAGAAGGAGAAGAGGAAGAAAAGATGCAGTGTGCAGCTGCAATCTGCCCTGCTTGATCGATCGATCGACCACTTTGGTCGATCGATCGACCCTTCTAAATTTCCGAATTTTGGCCTTGATTGATCGATCGACCAAAGGGGTCGATCGATCGATGCTCTGTTTTCTGCAGATATTTTTCATTTCTTTTCTTTCTTCTTTTCTTTTATTCTAAGTTACTTTATAAAGCAATTTTTGTTGTAATACGAAATATTCAGTATATACACGATTTTAGGGTAGATAGCTTAGGGTTTGGGTGATTTTCGATGGTTGTTCTTCATTTATACTTGGTTTCACGCCCCATTGTTGTGTAAGTTGACTATTCATCATCCTCTCCATTTATATAGTTTGTATTTCTTTATTTCTTGCTTTATAGTTAATTTATAAGCTTTCTAATTTAGGTTTACATGCTTTGATTACTTGCTTTATAGTGTAAATTTATCGCGTTTCTTTACCACTTTATTAACCGCATTTTTAACATGCTTTCTAGGTAATTTAAATTACGTTGTGTTTAAATGGAACTCACTCGGGTTAACGCGTTGCTTTGCTTGGTGATAGTGTTTACAGGTTTATTTCGGGTGCGTTGTCCTAGTTATTACACCTAGGAGATTTGACGGGGCATGTCATGTATGTCCCGTGCTTACGACCTTTCGCGCGTAATTTCCGGGATGTTTGTTGACACCCAAATCATATTAGTCTTTTATGAGGATTTAGGGGCGTAACAACCCTTGGTTCACTTAACTGTCGAAATGAGACGTATTTGTAATAACTCGTCGACCCTTGTAACCATTTTATACAAACTAACCCGGGTGAGGGATATTTGATGCAACCTATAGTTCTAGTCACTTTCGTAATCTAGTTTCAATACCTTGCCTAGATTAACATTTCCTTTTCATGCATCTTTTACTTTTTAGTTTGTAATAAACTTTCACACTTTTATTCTGGAGTATTAAACCAAGGGATAGTATCAACTCGTCTCTGTGCATTTTGGATACTCGACTTACTATTGTGCTTTCCCCATAATTGTATTCTTAACTTAGGTTTTTGTATTGAGTTGGCGAAACGAAAACAACGACTAGCGTCTTTACACGCGCTACTTTTTGCGCTCGATCAACGCGCTTGTGTCGTGTAAGGTCTAAATTATTATTATAAAAGTGAAAAAAATATAAGTTGTCCGTATGGTCCTTTCGAGTGCGCCAAAGTGTCTGGAAGGGTCGAGATAGTAAAAAAATTGTACCCAGAGGTTTAGTTTGAGTCTCGGGCAATTTTAGGCCTAATTGACATCCCGAGAGGGTATTATAGACATTTTCTATTTTTGGGTAATTAAACCCTTGATTTTTCCTAGTATATATTAGCCATTTGCAGTTGTATCTTAGGGTTAACAAACACAAAACCTAAGCCCATCCATTAGATAATAAGGTGAAGAGAATAGAGAAGAAGGTGAAAAGTTTCCAAGCAATCCAAGTCCTATAACTCATCCGATTGAACCGCCACCCCCACAAAAATGTAGATTACACGAGGAGGAATGCAACCCTATATTTTTCATCAACAAATCAGACCCTTGAATCCCAAGCATGTATCTATCTTATTTATTTCTAGTTGGTATTCCTTCCATGTTAGTCTAGGAATGAAAATCATATGTTTTAACTGAAGAATTATATGTTTTAGAAGAGAATTTACATGTGTTGTAGGGAGAATCCATATAGTTTGAAATCGTGGTCATATGTAGAGGATTTACCACGAATTTATTATGATATTTGGGAAGAAAATCTAGATTAAAATAGAGGTTTGTGATTATTCATGGAAAATTTGGTTTTATAAATAAATCTGAGATTGAACCCCTTTTTGATTTATTCGTTGAGGATTTATTAATGTTGTTACGTTAGAACTTGTTTGTATACAATGCTTATACATTTGGATAACTTGTTTGGGACTTTAGGATGAAATTATAGAGGTTTGGAGGGGTTAGAAAGGTTGAACCCGTAGGTTGAAAATCGCAAAAAAACTGGGCAAGAACTGCTTGATTGATCGATCGACCCATTCCTCGATCGATTGATCTGTAACAACCCAGGTTTTCGAGCGACTATTTTATACTATTTTGCCTAATGGGCTAATTTTATAGAATAAGGAATGTTAGAGTAAAGATTATTTCCCGTGATACTTAGGGATAATATTTACTATGCTTTGTCTATTTACCATTATGAGAAGGTAAATAGTGTTATATTGTGTATTTTGCGTCGCTATATGTAAAACGACGGTTATGACCTATATTTAAATCGGGTATAATTAATGAATTTAAAATGAAATTGGAACGTAAAAATAGTTCACACTCTCCCGAATGCCAAATAGGGGGTGCAGTCGTTTTTAGAACAATCGAGTTAGTCGTTATAAGTGCCACGTTATATTTTTGGGTTTCGGGCATTTTTAAGGGGTTATGACTCAATTAAGTGGTTACGAGTCATTTTAGTGGTTTATTAAAAGTGGGGATTCATGTTTTGAGACCCGTATAAGTCCCCCACCCCTTTTTCTTTCTTCATTTGTGTGAGAAACCAAAGGAGAAAGAGAGAGAGAGAGAGTTGGGAGAAAGTAGAGAGAAAGAGAGAAATGGAGGATTTGGGCCGGAATCCGTCGCTACCGGAGGTGTTCAGAGACTACGAACCTCGAGGCAAGTTTCTTACTTGCTAGATATTGATCTAGTGTGATAAATTGCATGTATAGTTAGGTTTTGGAGATTTAACCCATAAATGGGTATTTGTTGATTTTGATGTTTAAACCTTTAAATCTTAGTTTTAATTGGATTTGAGGAGTATATATTAATTATAAATGGTGTAGGATTGATTTAGGTCGAATTGTTGTTGTTGAAGTTGGGAGAAATCAAGTTTTGGGGTTTTTGGGATTTTAAGGTTCTTACACCCCGTAGCCCAAATTGGGCAAAATTCCAGGACCGAATCGATTCGGCCCTAGGGGCGAATCGATTCGGATAAGGAGAGGGTTACAGGTCTTGCAGACCGAATCGATTCGAATTTGCAGCGAATCGATTCGGCAATTGCAGAAGGTCAATTTTTGCACACCGAATCGATTCGGCTGTCTATCGAATCGATTCGCAAGGGCGAATCGATTCGGCCCAAGGGGCGAATCGATTCAGTTCCCCTGTTTTGTGAGATTTTCCTATTTTGATTTTTACCCCTTTTCTTTTAGGTCCAAGGTTTAGTGAACTTCCTTTGGGAAGTAATGGGGAGTCCTAGAGGGTTGTATTGGGTAGACTAATGTCCTAGGCTAAGAATGGAGATTTAGGTTTACCCGAGGACTAGTTTGGATTAGGTTAATGTCCAACGGATTTAGGAGATTAACCTAAAGATATATTTGAAGTTAAAATATAAATGTTGAGATTTTGAAAGACACTCCATTATGGAGACTCACTTTGAGGGCTTATGAATTATATAAACTAATTGAGGCTATTTTTGGGGGTAGTGGCACTTTGGGGTCTTAGGTCATTAATAAAATATATGACTTAATAAGAATGTATTGCACCTTCTAAAACTTGGTGCTTAAAGGCTAAGTGAATGATTTTCGGAAATATAAAATATGAGTTTTCAAAAATGGAAAAAGTAATGTTTTTCATAAATGTTAATTTATGGTTACACACCTCTCTAAATCGCTATCATAAGGGAAGTCGCGCGCGTTGTGGTGAAGCCCCCTGGCTAATGAATGCAGGGTGGATATAGTCCTAGGCCATGGGAGCGCTTATGGTTGTATATTTTTCTGCGGGGGTAGGGAGATTCCAGGTGTGGTCTTGGCTACCACGCAGGCTCATGGCCGCTTCCCGACGTTTCGATAGGATCCCAGGTTGTCTTGGAGGCCCTGGAAGATGATAGCCATTTAGGGGCGCGCACAGTGGGGAAACCCGGACGGGGCGGTCTTAGAATCGTTATATATATATATATGAATATAACTATTCTAAATCAAGTTGGACTTGATGTATGTAAATGCCATATAGAGCATGATGAAGTGCCATGAAGAGCACGATGTAAGGCCATAAAGAGCCTATGATGATGATCATATTCCTGATAAGGAAGATATTTTTATAAAGCAAACGATTGTGATAAATGCCTCTAGAGCATAAAAAGTATGACTATATTTCCTAATAAGGAACAAATTCATGAAATGAATTAGTATATGATGAAATTAATTTGGTAAACACTTGATAAAGTGTTGTACCATTTATATGTATATTCCTAAAGATAGAAATAGGAATTGTTCCAATAGATGATGGATGGGTTTTACTTTTATAGTTTCTTTGTGTAGCTGTAGACGTGACCTCCCACACTTATGCAGACACATGTATTTATTTATTATTTCGTGCTTAGGGTCTGATGGATCTCGACGATCAACCTTGCCTAAGTAGTAGTGTATCAGGGGGGTTCCTTGTTTGGATTTCGCTTTGCGAGACACCCCACGCACGAATAGGGCATAGTGTTGAGACTGGGGAGAAGTTAACCTTTAGTGCTTAAATTAATTAGGACAGAGCCTAATGTATCTCGACGATCAACCTTGCCTAAGTAGTAGTGTATCGGGGGGGTTCCTTGTTTGGATTTTGCTTTGCGAGACACCCCACGCACGAATAGGGCATAGTGTTGAGACTGGGGAGAAGTTAGCCTTCTGTTCTTTCTATTAACCTGAGCATCATTTATATTGCGCTAGGTTGCTGCTAGATTGAGAGGTGAGGATTATTATTGTTATCTGTGAGAGATTTACGCACTTACCTGCCATGCATTTTAGTCACATGGTAATCATATCAAACCCGGCCCTGACCGGTTTCTATATTTCCTTGTATCTGCATTTCTTTGTCGTTTTAGGTGCGCTTCCGCATGGACATCTGTATTTACATATTCCATTCCAGTTGTCATGGAGCTACAGCATGTTGCGGATGTTGTAGGATACTTGTAGTAGACGCTCCTTTCTTCTATACTCTAGTTATGTTCAGTATAGATATTCGGGCGTGTTTGCCCACGGTTTTGCACTCATTTATTATATTGTAAATATTGGATGGTAATATTTAATATATCATTTGTATTGGTCTGTGCACCGACAACTTATTCGGTGATTATTTATGGTGTTGTCATACTATATTCATCGATTTTTGTTACCCACCGTTTTCACAAATGGGATTGTCTAGGTGTTTCTCTTTACTTTTAAATTTTTGTATATGACAATCCGTTTTCTAAAATTATTGGTGGTTATCTCATACTATTATGTTAATCGACAGTGATGTTGAGAATGGACCATCTATGATTCCTGTAATTATTGGAGTATTGGGCTGGCCACCTATTATTTTAGTAGGCGGGTTGTCACATGATCCCTCCTGGAAAACGGCATGTTTTTACACTTTTTTTTTGATTTGGATAAAATACGTGCGAACACTTGAATATCTTTTAAATAGTATAATGGGTTATTAAGAAAACCCGTAGGGTCTAAGTAGACTCAATTCAGTGAAATTAATATGAGATGAAATTGTGGGTTAATGGGGAGTTATTCATACATTGGAAATTGTGCGTACATTTACTAAAATATTGAGACTCGTGAAAGATTTAGAATAGAAGGTAAGTGAGGGTATACCTACTGATATTATACTTAGTGAGAGAGAACAATTCGAGAGATGACAAGTAAGTATGAAATAAATTACAAATGATATTTAAAGAGAAAAATTCGTTATGCGATATAATCAAGTAATTTGTGCTAAGAATGCATAATTGTAATTATGTGTCGTGGGTGCACCTAATTTGAAAAATATGAATATTTATATATATCACCATGTGACTGCGCATATATTATGTATCTGTGTAAAAATCATGCCCGGGCTACCTGCAATCACGGAGGTTTCCGCGTGGGGACGGTCTTATCTCGATTGGACCTTTATGGGGGATATCGACTCATACCCTAGAAGATAGTATTCCAGATACAGGCTTTAGTACATATTATGGATTTGTACTTCTCGGGATAGAACTTTATGGGAGGATAAGTTAAATACACTTATGTGGTCAGTAGTACGGTAGGCGTGCACACTAAATGAGAGGTTAGAATTCGGAAGAGAATGTCGCGCACTAATATGGTGGTTATAATAGCCAGTAATCATTTTAAATACTTGCTAAACTATTTTTAAATCTGTTTAACACTCGGTCTCTGACCCGTTTTCTGTCATTTTTCTCTCTCTTGTATAAATATGTATGTATTATAAGTGCCCAGCCACAGGGGCATCATGCTTAGGTTCTTTGGATTGGATGTGCTGCAGCTTATGTGGGAGTTGCAGGCCTTTGAGTTAGACGACCTCGTCATTGATTCCGTTCTACTTTAGATCTGCTTAGTTAGGGCATGTGTCACCCTATTTCCTATTTCGTTTGGATTTTTCAGAGATTTATGTGTATTTATATTTCTCGTATTCAGTACTCCTTGGGAGTTAACTATTGTCAGGATGATTTCATTTATAGTTCTTAAACCTGGTTTGGTTCATCTAGATGGTTTAATTCTTGTGTGTGTTAATTGTCATGTTTATACCCAATCTAGGGGGGATGATGATAAATAGAGTTTGGTGATTAGATAAATAGGAGTATTTGTTATGTAGTGAGGTGCGGCCTCCCAATAATATTGAGACAATGGGAGCAAACGATGTGTAGGCCCGTCTTGTGTGAATAGCATGGATTGGAGCACAATGTGAAGTGCTATTATTAAAGTGTGACTCTATAACTGATTCTATTGAAAGTGATAAATAAGCTTATTGCGATCCATGGAGGAATATAGGAATTCGCCTTACCCGAAAGTCCGTCTTGAGTACTGTTAAAGTATCCAGATCTATTTTTACCAGGCATACCTTATTTTCCAAATTTTGGGACGAAATTCCGTTATTAGGGGGGAAGTATGTAATACCCTGTAATTTTATGGCTCGATTTGTTAAATTTAATTTGAGATATTAATTTAATATTAATCCAGAAATTTATTTTTAATATTTACTAGCATGACGTGAGTTAGTAATTATTGGGAATTTGTTGAATATTACAAGATGGGTAAAGTCATACATTATATTTATTTTATTAACATTGCCACGAGTGAATAAAATGGAAATTATGGAAATTTAAGTCGGGACGCGCCTGTCTCGTGTGAGGACTAAATTATCATTTGAAAAGTGAATAATTATAAGTCGCCCATATGGTCGTTTTCAGTATTCCAAAGTGTTTGGAAGGGTCAAGATAGTCAGAAAAGTGTACTTGGGGGTTTGGTTTGGGTCTCGGGGCATTTTTAGGCCAAATTTACATCCCCGGAGGGTATTATAGACATTTTTGGGTAACTAAACTCACGAATGTTCTTAGTATATATTATACATTTGAAGTTGTCTCTTAGGGTTAACAAACACAAAAACTAAGCCCATCCATTAGATAAGAAGGATAAAAGATTAGAGAATAAGGTGAAGAGTTTCCTGTAACACCCCGCCCGCCCAGGGAGAGCGAACGGAGCGCTAATGCGATAAAATAAATCCAAATCCACAAGTGACAAGGAATAAAACATCTAAGTCCCACAACAACAAAAGTGAAACTACAAATTTCAATCTCTTCAAATTAAATACCAAATCTCTAAAATTACATACAACAACTAACTCGAAAATAAAATTCAAATCTCCAAAGCTCTAAACATCAAAATAATACAAATCTTTCCCAAACAATCCTCGCTAAAATCAATCTCCATAGCACCCCAAAATCCGCGCTAACCTGCCACTAAAAGAAAATATGGGGAAGTACGTAATACGACAAGAAAGATGCTCAACAATAATATGTTAGCGATGAATAAAGCGTAACAACACGAGTACGAATATTCAAATCAAATGCAAATCTCAATAGCATTTATCAATATAATTTCTCAACAACACATCAATGGGTAACCAGACCTCACCCAATTTGAATATGCTTTATCAATCCATAGCCCGGGAATAGGTATTTTGGCGGGTTCTCAACATCCGTGCCATATTAAAATCTCCTGACAACGTGCTCAACAACAATATAATGATACCACATGAATCAAAATAATTTCAACAATTATTTTCCATATTTCAATGAATTTATCAATTCAAATATGAGTTCAATTAAACAAGAATTCAAAGAGAATGACACTCGCGAGATTTAAGGAGCATATTGTGTAAAACTCCATACCTCAAACCATGATGAGAAACCAACGATCACATCCTCAAGATCAACTCAAAAGATTTACAAAAGCTCCTCCAAGAACCTCCAACAAAATATCCCCAAGAACACCTCTAATCTAAGGTTGGAACTCACAAATCTCATGGGCCAATGTGTATATAAAAAGAAGAGGAATATAAAATATATTTGCTGCCAAAATTTGTGCCAAAAGTAGGTTAAAAGGGTTGCCCACGACTTCCTTTTATAATGCAAAGAAATGAACTGTTGGAATCCAAAAGACTCCTTTAAATAAGGCAAAGAAATGAAGAGTTGGAAGCCAAAACAACTCTTGAAAATTACTTGTTGTTCACGAAATCAGGGGAGGTCGATCGATCGACTCCCAGACTTCGATCGATCGATCGTGCCCAAAAATTGACAATTCGTCGACTTAGAATTCCAACAGTTAAAAACATTGAAAAATCATTTTAAAATCCGTTTTAACTCCATTTTCGAAACCGTTTGATATTCTCGCCTTTAAAACTAGTAACCAACATATTTGAGCAATAAAAATAATTTTATCTCAAAATTTATTTTCCTCCATTTTCCAGAAATGAATTAAAATAGCCCAAAATTACGTAGGGTGTTACATTTCCCCACTAACAATGGAATTTCGCCCTCGAAATTCGCCGAATGCCGAACTCTCAAAAATTAGGCTAACAATCTCCAAAAATAATTTTGTCTCTAACAATAATTCCTCATCTCTAATCTCGAAACTTAATACGAATATCACCTAAAATTTTCTATCTCCAAAAATTGCTAACCACGCAATGAACCGAAAACCCAAGCCCCGAGGGTTGCCTTATACCTAAGCTCTGATACCATTCTGTAACACCCCTGCCCGCCTGGGGAGAGCGAACGGAGCGCTAATGCGATAAAAAAAATCCAAATCCGCAAGTGACAAGGTATAGAGCATCTAAGTACCACAACAACGAAAGAGAAAACTACAAATCTCAATCTCTTCTAATTAAATACAAAATCTCTCGAATTACATACAACAACTAACTCGAAAATAAAATACAAATCTCCAAAGCTCTATACATCAAAATAATACAAATTGTTCCCAAACAATCCTCGCTAAAATCATTCTCCATAGCACCCCAAAATCCACGCTAACCTGCCACTAAAAGAAAATATGGGGAAGTACACAATACGACAAGAAAGATGCTCAACAATAATATGTTAGTCATGAATAAAGCGTAACAACATGAGTACGAATATTCAAATCAAATGCAAATCTCAATTGCATTTATCAAAATAATTCCTCAACAACACATCAATGGGTAACCAGGCCTCACCCCATTAGCATATGTTTTATCAAGCCATAGCCTGAGAATAGGTATTTTGGCGGGTACTCAACATCCGTTCCATATTAAAATCTCATGAAAACGTGTTCAACAACAATATAATGATACCACAAGAATTAAAATAATTTCAACAATTATTTTCCAGATTTCAATGAATTTATCAATTCAAATATGTGTTCAATTAATCAAGAATTCAAAGAGAATGACAGTCGCGAGATTTAAGGAGCATATTCTGTAAAACCCCATACCTCAAACCATTATGAGAAACCAATGATCACATCCTCAACATCAACTCAAAATATTTACAAAAACTCCTCCAAGAACCTCCAACAAAATAGCCCCAAGAACACCTCTAATCTAAGGTTGGAACTCACAAATCTCATGGGCCAATGTGTATATAAAAAGAAGAGGAATATAAAATATATTTTCTGCCAAAATTTGTGCCAAAAGTAGGTTAAAAGGGTTGCCCACAACTTCCTTTTATAATGCAAAGAAATGAATTGTTGGAATCCAAAAGGCTCCTTTAAATAAGGCAAAGAAATGAAGAGTTGGAAGCCAAAAAAACTCTTGAAAATTACTTTTTGTTCACGAAATCAGGGGAGGTCGATCGATCGACTCCCAGTCTTCGATCGATCGATCGTGCCCAAAAATTGACAATTCGTCGACTTAGAATTCCAAGAGTTAAAAACATTGAAAAATCATTTTAAAATCCGTTATAACTCCGTTTTCGAAACCGTTTGATATCCTCGCCTTTAAAAATAGTAACCAACATATTTGAGCAATAAAAATATTTTATCTCAAAATTTATTTTCCTCCATTTTCCAGAAATTAATTAAAATAGCCCAAAATTACGTAGGTTGTTACATTTCCAAGCAATCCAATGTCTGGAATTCACCCGATTGCACCGCCACCACCACCAAAATGTAGATCACAGGAGGAGGAACGCAACCGTATATTTTTCATCAATAAATCAGACCCTTGAATCCCAGGCAAGTATCTGTCTTGTTGATTTATAGTTGGTATTCCATCCTAGTTAGTCTTGGAATGAAACAAATATGTTTTAATTGAAGAATTAGATGTTTTAGAAGAGAATTTATATGTGTTGTAGGGAGAATCCATATAGTCTGAAATCGTGATCATATGAAGAGGATTACCCACGAATTTATTATGATATTTGGGAAGAAAATATGGAATAAAATAGAGGTTTGTGATTATTCATGGAAAATTTGGTTTTATAAATAAATTTGAGATTAAACCCCTTTTTTTCTTGATTCGTTGAGGATTTATTGATGCTGCTACATTAGAACTTGTTTATATACATTACGTACACATTTGTATAACTTGTTTAGGAGTTTAGGATGAAATTATAGAGGTTTGGAGGGGTTAGAATGGTTGAACCCGTAGGTTGAAAATTCCAGAAAAACTGGGCAACAACTGCTTGATCGATCGATCGACCCCATTCCTCGATCGATCGATTCCTTTTGGAAAACTGCATGTTTTCCCCTTTTTGTTTAATTCGGATAAAATACGTGGGAACCCTTGAATATCTTTTAAATAGTATAAGGGGTTATGTAGAAGACCAGTAGGGTCTAAGTAGACTCCGTTGAGTAAAATTAATATGAGATGAAATTATGGATTAACGGGCAGTTATTCATCCGTTGGAAATTGTTCATACGTTTACTAAAAGATTGAAAATCATGAAATTATACTCAGTGAGAGAGAATACTTCTAGAGATGAGAAGTAAGTATGAAATAAATTACAAAGAAGAATAAAAGAGGCAAATTCGTTATGCGAGATAATCGAGTAATTTGTGCTAAGAACGTATAATTATAATTATGGGTCATGGCCTCACCTAATTTTGAAAGTGTGAATATATATATATATATATATATATATATATATATGGCTGTGTGACTGTGCATATATTATGTATCTGTGTAAAAATCATACCCGGGCTACTTGCTATCACGGCGATTTTCGCGCCGGGACTGTCTTATATCAATTGGACCTTTATGGGGGATATTGACTCGTACCCTAGAACATAGTATTCCAGATATAGGCTATCTGAAAATGATAGTCAGATGTTTGAAAAGATGTCAGGGTATGTGCTGACCTCTTAGGATTCAGAACTATGCTTCGCCTCCATTTGTATGTGTATTGTGTTAATACAGTTCGAGAGTGATTTTGAACTAGTATTTCCCTTAGTATGAGTGAAACGGGGACTTGATAGCAGAGTATGCCAACACCATAGATTTATGTGGGGTGCTGATAATGTATATATATATATATGGAAACTTTATACTGTGTATAAGTAGTTAAGTAATGAATAAATGCTTCAACTTTATAATAAGTGGTCATAAATTTTGTAACAGTAACTAAGTGGTTCTAAGTAATGTCAGAATGTGGAATATAATGATTTTCTAAAACTAAATATTATGGCCTTAGTACTTCTAGGGATAGAACTTTATGGGAGGATACGTTAGATAGACTTATGTGATCAGTAGTAGGGTAGGCGTGCACACTAGATGAGAGGTGAGAATTATCAAGAGAGTGTCGTGCACTAACGTGGTGGTTATATTAGATAGTAAGACTTTTAAATACTTGCTAAACTATTTTTAAAACTGTTTTACACTTGGGCTCTAACCCATTTTCTGTCATTTCTTTCTCTCTTGTATATATATGTATGTATTATAGGTGCCCAGCCACACGGGCATCATGGTTAGGTTCTCTGGATTGGACGTGCTACAGCTTATGTCGGAGTTGCAAGCCTTTGATTTATACGACCTCGTCATTGATTATGTTCTTACTTTAGATCTGCTTATTTAGGGCATGTGTCGCCCAATTTCCTATTTTGTTTGGACTTGTCAGAGATTTATGTTTATTTATATTTCTCGTATTCAATACTCCTTGGGAGTTAACTATTGTCATGATGATTTCATTTATAGTTCTTAAACATGGTTTGGTTTATCTAGATGGCTTAACTATTGTGTGTGTTAATTGCCATCTTTAGTATGTATGTGATTCTTAAACTGTTGGGTAATAAGAAGGTATTCATATTTGTATTTAATAAAGGAAAAATGAGACTTTAAATTGTTTTGACACTTGGGTTACTTATTTCGGGTGTTCAAATTGGAAAATATTATTTTACGACAGTGATGCCGAGAATAAACCAACCATTCACCTTGATGAAGGTCTGATAGCCCGAAATTTAATTAGGCGGGGTGTTACTGGAAGGTAATCTATGTTGATACTTTGGTGGAGAAAATGGGGTTAAATCATTTTGGTGAAGCAAAATGCTCCAATGCCTTGAATATGGTATAAAATTTAAAAATGTTATTGTGGTTGAAATAATGTTACAAATATTTATTATGTGGTATTACCAACAATTGGTACATTCAGTTGAACAATTATAAACCCTAGTTGGAAAGCTAAATATAGAGTAGTTGATACTTTTTTTTTGGGGGGGGGGGACTGATTTTATTGTTATATTCTTTTAGTGTATATGGCACCATATCAATGTCTGTCACTATGTTTAGTGTTCCTTGAAGACCTGGTAACCAACTAATTGTATGATTATCATAACACGTGTTTCTTGATACTAATTTGTATTAGCCTATGTGTGTAACCAACCCCTAAAATCACCTGGCAAGGGGAAGTTTACAAGAGTTCATATATCATAACAATTTTCAAAATACTTCCTCTCTCTCTCTCTCTCTCTCTCTCTCTCTCTCCATCTCTCTCTCTAATCACACAAAACTTTTGTATGCTATAGGGAATATAAATGATTGAGAAAAATTAAGTCACATATGAAAGTTCACAATTATTGAGGTTCAACAAAATCTTTGAGAAATAGTAACAGAGTATACTAGGAATTTTCAATGTCTGTTCACAATAAGTTCTCTCACTAAAACTATATGTTGTTAAAGGCTGGAGAGGAACCAGACATACCGGGCTAAACTAATCGAGGATAATTGTGAAAACTATTATGGTTATATTTATTAACAAAAAATGATAAAATATCATTAAACATCCAAAATTTTACAAACCCCAACGTGTATTGAATCCCTTTATAGAGGTGCAAAACTTGAGTTGTTTAAAAAAAAAGAGCATATCTGCCATGTGTAAACTTTTGATATTCCCTTTTTCATGTACATATTTCATATTCCTGAAGGAAGCCAGTTGCTAAGAGCCAGAAGATCCTTTAGAGTCACAAAACTTGATGGAGCACTTTTATCGTGAGCGCTATTGGTAATAAAATTTCTAATCTCCTTATTCGGTGTATTAGATGTGATCTTATCATTATCTACAGCTAAAGAATATTATTTCCTTTTGGCTATAACACAACTGGAGGACATCTCTTGTACTTCATAATGATCTAGTAGAGTTTGATAGTTTACAAAAGAGCAACTAGCTTGTTCATCATCTCGAAGTATAAGACATATCGAATTATTTACAGAACTTTCAAACGGGGTATTTTCATTTGAGCTTTCATAATGCATATCTTGTACAACATGCATTATAGTTTGATGGGATCATTTATTAAGTTTGATTGAATTGTATCATTATAAATCTTGTACACATGACTTCAGAGATCGCTATTTCGTTGCGCAATGCCTAGTACTCAACATCACCACAGATAATATGTTAGCATATTTAGCTAGTTCGACATGTGATATGATGTACTGAGAATATAAATCTCGCACTAGCTAACTAAACAATACATCACAATATAGAAGATTAAGGGAATGCCTTATTATTTATTCCAAATGTTGCCAAAGTAATGGAAAGTGTTTGGTCACCTCAGCATGAACTTGTCTAACAATCACACAAAGGCTTCTATTATTGCCAAACCCCATATGTGTGATCCATAAACTATCATACATTTTCAGAGGAAGGGGTTTGGACAAGTATGAAGTAGTGCTAAAGATTTTTCAACCGTCTACTACCATTGGCGTTCTTGGTAGCGGATCAACTCAAGGACCATCAAATTTAGACGAGGAAAGAGAACTTGATGAAGAGTTTGACAATACCAAGAGTTCAATATCACACCCTGATTTATGTGAAGAAATTGATGATGTTGATATTACAACTCGGGGACAGCGTCATAGGGACAGTAGTTACTCACTAAATCATCACCCTTTAAAGATCCCAAAGCCATCCATGGAGGCTACTATGGATTCGTTCACTATACTGTCAATTACAAAAGAAGAAAAATTAAAAGCACACTCTTTAGGTGATCCATATTATATGGAGGTTACCATGAATGAATTGCATGACTTGAATGGAGTCGATGAGATGAAGTTCAATAAGGCTATAGGGATTTTCCCAACAACTAGGTAGTTTGCCATTACTTTATTAGTGATGAAAACTGAAGAACTCAAGTTTAGTTATAAATATTTAATGTTTTATTGATTGTTTGTCTCATATTAGAGTCCATGCCTCATGCAGATTCATTCCACGGATATAAAGCAAAGTTTCAAACTAGTTGTTTATGTCAAGTTGACATAGTTCTACAATATGAAATATTAAATTAGATTGATATTATGGTTCGATTTGTTTATGTTTATACCATAATTTTTACATGGTTACAACATAGTTGGTGCATATAACATCATTATAATACCCCACTCATAACATTTTCCTGAAGTTTGATTTTTCGTAAGTTCCTGATTGACTGAATTGTATACATTAAGATGTATCCAAATCAATTTACATTTATCTTATTCTTAATAAAATTCAACAATCCTCATTCTCATAACCCCCATTCTCTGGTTTGGGAAAAACCTTAGTTCATTTATAGCCTCGTTCCTCAACTGAAGTTAAACATTTTTTTTCTGTAATGATTATAAACTGTGGGCTAACTCTATTTTTAGTCACCATACCTTGTTTATGCAATAGATCAATAATTTAGTGTTTCAATTGTTTTTACAGTGTTCATAGTATGATTAAAAAACTTCTCATCTTATTAAAGACATCGGATGTTGCCTGGTAGTTGGTGGGCTTTCGACAAGGTTTGTTCTTTATTTTAATTCCATTTTTGGGTCGATTAAAATTTTAGTATATGATATATAAAGGCATCTTGTAAACCAAGTATTAGCTAGAGTCTCTTGCTTCTAGTTTATCCTCTACTTCCATTTATACACTCCCTCTTCCCTAACAATTTTATTTGTCACTCTGAATATGCATCTCCATAGATTATCTATGTTATTTTGAGTGAGACTAATGTCTTCTCATTAGCTATTACCATTAATTTTCAGATGCAAGAAGCAGCCTTAAGATCAATGCCAGATATTGTTGTGTCTACTCTAGGACGTTTGATATATCATTTCTACAATTCTATGTCCATAGCTTTGGATGACCTTGCAGTTTTGATCCTTGATGAGGCGGATCATCTTTTAGAGATTGGATTTAGTTCTGAAATTCATGAGCTGGTATGTTTTTAGCCTTGTACATTGTTTTGTGTATAAAATTCAGCCAACTTAGATTATATTAATATGATTTTTTTGTAAAAACTATGAAGGAAGTATTCATGGGTTGGAATCAAAATTTTCCAGAGAAGGATAATTTTTTGAACATGAATAAGTCCATACACTATAATTTTACCACGAGCCAAACGGACCGTGAAGTTATTTTTTTTTAGTTTTACCTGTTGAGTTAATATTGTATTTAGAAATAACTCTTAGATATACCTTACGCTTTACCGAGGAGGTGTTAAGTCTAATTACTGAACATCCAAGGGGTTATCGTTAACTACAATATTATCTCTGGGATAGAGTAAAAAAAAAACCTCATTTTAAATGGGAAGAAGTAAAGAAGAGAGTCAAGAGTACCCAAGTACTATGTCTTAGAAGTCTCAAATTTAATATAAGCTAATCCAAAACTAAATGAATGCCCAACCTATCTTTAGGTTCTAGAAAATATAAAAACGAAAGTGGGGGTTAAGCCGTTGAGAGAAAAAAAAGGTAAGATGCAAATATCTTATTTATGATTATTTGACAGAAGCGAGTTCAAGATGAAAGAAGATATATTATCTGTCATGACTCACTACAAACTCCTATGAATAATAATTATGGAAGATGGACTGTTTTATATAGGTTTATAGTTTTTTAACCAAGAACTCCAGATGTTAGGCATATTAAAATTAATAAACTAAGTGCTTGCCTAGTCAAATTGGGCTTGGGTTACCTATAATAGAATCTCCAATCCTTAATTGATAAGGACATGCACATAATTTATGGAATAAAGTTCAACCAATTATCCCATTGGAAGCTAATGGAACCTCTCCCAATGATGACAAACACTTTTTTAGGAGGCTTAACAGTAGCCATAGTATATACCAGAATTGAGTGAATGGCGTGTTAGGAGAGTTAATTTTCCACCCATGGATAGAAATTTTCCTTTCCAACATGCTAATTTTCTCCTGATTTTATTAATGAGATCTGCAAACAAATTATATTTCTTCCTCCCTGTGAAGATTGGACACCATAAGTAGATGAAAGGGGATAGTTTAGGGGGGATTCCAAGATGTCTTTTGCTCCTTGTTATACTGGCTTTACTCATTTGTTTTGATAAGTACAAAGCACTTTTATCAGTATTTAACAGTTTGGCCTGATATAGCTTTATACTTAAATATAACCTCATTAGCTTCTGTAATTAACCGAGGATCCGTTATTTGATAAATGATCCAATGCTCATTAATACAAAAATAATTAAAATCAACATGAAAGTATGTTGGTAAAATAATGTTGTTGAGACTATTTTTATAAGAAATATCATGAGTCGTGCCTAAGCCACGCATTGGAGCTTGTTGTCTAGGTGCTTAATGGGATCCTTACTACTTTTTACGAGGTAAGTTAGGCGCAACATTCGAGCCTTAGGCCTAAGCGACAGACTAAGGGCTTCTTTGAGAACAATGGGAAGAGACAGAGGTGGTGTCACTTGACTATGGGTGGCAGGGGCGTAGTTTAGAGGAATGGTCTGATGGTGATTACTCCAAGCCTTATCCATGGCCCTACAGCGACTGCGTAGACCATATCAAGCCATTTTCATACCAAACAATGGACATTAATCATGATCAATGGTAAGATTTTAGGTATTAAGGTCTTCACTCATTCTGTCATCTCAAAAAGTAAAATTTATTACATTGGTTAGCCAAAGACCGAAGAGGGACCTTGAAGAATATTCTATGGGAATATAATTCCCTAACTAAAATACTATTATCTAATAAGGAAATGACCTTTAAGAGACACGAAAATAAAAGCATACAAGTAAGCACTTTTCAACTAAACCCTAAGGATTCCGAGCACTCATCAATTTCTTTTGAATTTCCTTTTGTATGTATATAGATATATACTGTTTTTGACAACTATTGTTGATTCACATTATTTCTCATTGTTGTTGCAGTTACAAATTTCATTTGTTCCCTCAGGATGAGTTAAAAATAGGGATGCCTTCTTAGTTTTTTCGTGTCAATCATCTTCAGTCTTTGAATCTTACATGTTTATTTTTTACAAGATGTTTTCACCTTTATAAACATGGGATATTCAGGAATTTTCATAATATTTGGGTTGTAAGTGGCGTATATATCATAAATCTATTAAAATTATTTTCATTTTGACATCCACCCATTTTGGTCGAATTTTAATTTTTGGTACTATTGTAATTATTTTTTAGCTTAGAATACTTTTCATCACTAAATACTGTTGAGGAAATTTCTCGATCTTGCGGTTATCTTTAAGGTCTTCCTAGACCTTATTGCGATTGACTTCTCATGTCAAATTAGAATGTTCAAATTTTAAGTATGATGATGAACTTGGCACATTTATGTTTATCTTATATTAATAATAAGAGATTTGGGATTTTTGTTTTGTCAAGATCTATTGTTGATTCCCTTTTTTCTGAGAAAAAATATACATGTGTAGATATTTACATCTTATTTCTATAGTTCTACTAAATCCTTTCAGCAACAAAATGGATTTTTACATAATGCAATTTCATTTGCATCAATTCTGTTCTCTCATGTATTCTTGATGGGGATGACGGTTCTATAACCACTTTGCACAATTTAAGGACGTTAGCATTGAATCAAAACATTGCAATTGTCTTAATCACTAATCTGATCAGGTAATCTCTTAAAAAATTATTGGGTCAGATATAATTTCCTAACTAAAATACTATTATCTAATAAGGAAATGACCTTTAAGAGACAAGAAAATAAAAGCGTACAAGTAAGCACTTTTCAACTAAACCCTAAGGATGCCTCTCACTCATCAATTTCTTTTGAAATTCCTTTTGTATGTATATAGATATATACTATTTTTGACAATTATTGTTGATTCACGTTATTTCTCATCATTGTTGCAGTTACAAATTTCATTTGTTCCCTCGGGATGAGTTGAAAATAGGGATGCCGTCTTAGTTTTTTCGTGTCAATCATCTTCAGTCTTTAAATTGCGTTAGATATGCATTTTAATTTTGATAAAAAAATTATATGAAAAAAATAATAAATGTGTCAATGGTTTATTTTCTTTATTATTGAATTAAGTAATATCTGAATTTGATTGATAAATTGGGTCTCTTTGAATATTGTTGATGTTCTTTTTATTTCATATAAACAAAGGAAACTACGTCCAATATTTTAAAACTGTTTACAATTATGTGTTATATAATAAAACCTTTCGAATTACATTATACATGACATAATACTTTGGAAAAACTAGAATTTTTATGTTGTGTTTTACGTTGCACTACAAATTCATATATTGTAACACACCAATTTTTTATGATATTAAATAATTATGAGATTAATTATTATTGTTAGATTAATTAAATTAAAAAGGTGAGAAATGAATTTGTTAGTTAATTAATGTGGATTAAAATAATTATTAACTAGCGTGTCAAGGAGTAATATGTAATTGATGAAAATTATGGTATATTACTGTGTGAATATGTAATATGTAATTATGAAATTTTATAAATTGTCGAGAGTGGAAAATACGATAGTTTGGTTTATTAAGTCAAGACGCGCGTATGAGTTGTGTTGGAACTAGTTTAATGGATTAAAGAAATGAACTATTTTTAAGGAACATGTATGGTTAATTCGAGTGCTCCATTGAATCCAGAAGGGTCGAGATAGTCAGAAAACTCTACCCGGGTATTCTATTTGGACCCGGAAATATTTTTTGGCCTAATCGGCACCCCGTAGGGGTGTTTTTGTTCTTGGAATTTTTGGGGAAACATTATGGACGAAAATAAAATAAAATAAATAAGGTAAACATGGGGGAGAAAGCGTCTGTCAGTTCCAAACCTACGAGAGGGAAAAAAGAGAGACACAAAGGAAGGAAGAAGTAGTCCACAGGTGCTCTTAAAGCATAACTCAAGGACTCACATCACAAATCCCACAAAATCGTAGATCGGAAGACGAGGAACACATCTATGACAATTTTATCAAAGTATTAGAACATTACAATCGAGGCAAGTGTTTATTGCTTGCTTTCTTTGTTTAGCACTAATTGCTCTCATGTTAGACTAGCTAATTACCCCATAAATACAAAGATGAACATCGGTGGGAATTTGGGAGAATTGATCATAAATTAGGAATGGTTTGAATAAAGTTTGATTTTCTCATGTAGATAGGATTAGGTCCATGAGATTATGATAATTTTATGATTTAAATTTTGGCTTCATTTGGAGTTTTGCACATAAATTTGAGAATTAGGGTTCTTGATACTTTATGTTTTGGATTTCGATTTTATTAATGATTAGTGATGATTAAACGATGATATATTGTAGGAAATCATGTATAAATGTTAGTTAGTTGATGGGAATTGAATGATTGGTGTTTGGGCTAATTATTTTAGAGGTTTTGGACTTAAAATGGTTGAAAATGAAACTATTAAGGGTGTAGAACACTGGAGGTCTTGTGGAGGAGAAGAATGCTAAATCTCGTTCGAACGAGATTGAGATTCGTTCGAATGAGAGAGATGACGTCATTTGAATGACATCTGAGATCGTTCTAACGACATGTCAAAAAATCTGAGAAACTTCCAGTTCAGTCCAAATTCAAAATCTATGTAAAACTATCATTCGATGATTGTTAGCATAGTGCAGAATTTTTAGGGGATATTTGTAGAATAATACCTTTTATATTTTGGAAAAGTGAGTTAACCGTGGAAATTTCGAGACGGAGAATAATCAAATTAATAATATTATAAGTAGTAGTGAGAGAATACTATGTATGGAAAACATATTTATGGGTTGGGTGAATACTTAATAAATTTTAATAGGATGTGAGAATGCCTATTATATAATTGTATTTGTGTGTATAGCATACGTACGCTGCTTGCTATCGGGAGGAGGTTTCGCGCAGTGGACAGTCTTATCCTGGGTTACCCAATGGGTGGATATTTTACTTGTACCTAGATCATATAAACTTGTCTGTGTGCTATCTGTTACATAGGATAGTTTCAACAGTTGAATGGGAGCGTAGGTATGTACATGATCCATTTAGCTGGTGAGTATGCTCGCCTCCGATATTTGTGTTTTGAGATTTATGGTTCGTGAGATACGCCAAGCCAATTGTCCTTTGTGCAGCAAGTGATGCACCAAGACATGATGTTAGAGTATGCATTGCGCTAAGAAGTCTAAACCAAGGGGTACAAGATTCGTGTATATATGTATATATATATATATATATAGGGATGATGTGACTATATGTATATATATTTATTTGCATGTGGATATTTTTAACTTCTGAAACTAGTAGATATGGTAATAATAATTTCTTTGCGTTAGTGGTATTAACCAAGGGGTGCAGGTGTAGTATAAATATATAGGGATGATGTGACTATATAATTGAATAAACTTGGGAAACTTCTATTGTGTGAAATTTTTAGATATAGTAATAATGAGAAACAAAATAATCTTAGTTGGTAAAAGATTAACTGGTTGGACGGTGAATAATGATGTTTAGTTATGAGGGATAAACTATTTCAATAACGTATTGTATGGGCGATATGGATATACTACTAGTGATGTAGGTGATGGTATGTTGACTTTGAACTAGTTAGGATGGGTAGCATACCTAATAGGGGTTGATTTATGGTAGGCATCCACAATAGATGAGAGGTGAGAATCTCATGTGAGAGTTCGAAACTAATATTCACATAATACTTGCTTTATTGTAGTTTTAAATGCTTACTAAAACAAATATTTTTACAACTAGGGCTTTGACCCGTTTCTTGCTATTCTCCTCTCTTTTGCTATATATATATATATATATATATATATATATTATTTATCAGGTGCCCAGTAACAGGGTAGCCACCAGACTTAAATGCATGGATCATTTGGAGAGTTACAGTTGTTGTGAAAGTTGTACGTTTTTTAGACCAGACGCTTCTATTTTTCCATTCAATTATAGTTTAGACATTTTAGTTAGGGCATGTGTCGCTCGCTTCCAGTTTAGTTATTCAAAGGTTGTTCTTTTCATTGTAGCATTTCTTCTGTTGTTGGATTGAGTAGTATTACGCGTCTTGTTTGAGAATTTGAACTGGAATGTATTATCCGTCTTATTTAATTCATTATTTATTTTATTCAGGTGGAATGCAGATAGTTTTTATTTTAATAATGAAATTTATTAACGGATTGTTTGGGTATAATTCAAATTATTTTTTAGTTGATAAATAAAATAAAATTATTTTTGATGGTGATGCTAAGAATGAACTAACCGGTCACTTCGGCTTAAATTTAATAAAGGACTGATCACCTGGTATTTAATTAGGCGGGGTGTCATAAGTGGTATCAGATCATCAGGTTCTAGTGTCCTTAGGATCTCTACGGCTTTTCACCTTTCAGCGTAGCGTTTTTTGATATAGAGCCTTACTGTAGGATTGTTGTATTCCCTTATGCATGCGATTTACGTTCTCCTATAATGAATTATAATGGAATTGACTCTTTATTAGAAATCGTTTGTGCTTCGAGAACCAAACATTATCGGAGGACCAATGTGGGCTGTAAGAATGACAGTAGGAGAAGAAGACATAAGACATTGAGTAATTTGGGAATGATGGACGTGACAAAAGTCGCCGTGGGAATTAGTTAAGAAAGTGATAATGGAATCATCACTTGGGAACAAAAGGGTTCCAGAGGCATAGTCGTAGGTAACAGTGGAGCGATTTCAGGACAACCTAACATAGTCGATGAGGGAAAAATTAGAAAGACTCTTTTGAAAAGCCATCAGTGAGGATGCAGAGAAGGATGAGAGAAAATGTAACAGGCCATTGGAAGTAGAAAATCCAAAGGCAATTATTTCGAGTGGAGTGTAGCGACACACAAAATTAAAATTGGAGTTAAATTTGTATCACTTAGGAGCGACACAAAGTGATTATAGTCAGTCACCACGTATAAAGAAAATTGTTTGACATTTAAATAGAAATTTGGGTACAATTTGACCGTGAGGTCTTCCATTCGATGTTATTATAGAGATGCACGTGAAATTTTGAAACTTAGCACAATACGTAGACTAGAGATCGATCGTGAGAGATAGGTTGAACTGCATAACAAATTTTGTACCTAGAAAAGGGGGATCGTGTGTAAAATATGATGTTGGATGATAAATCCAGCTAGAATGACCAATGTTGATGTCATCAAGGTTATACGTTTGTAAGTTATTTCATCACTTCCAGAAGAAGTGAGTTAGGGGGGTTGGATAATTTGGCCGAAAATAAAAACTCAACTTAACGGTGTTAGTGAAACACCACAGGAGAGTATGCCCAATAGGGAATTAATTTAGATAATTTTTATTGATTAACTTCCTACAAAGTTATGATGAAGTCAAATAGGTTTGTAGAGGCCAACTATAGTTCCAAAAGTCCCTCATAGCTAAAGGGACAATGGGAGAATAATTAAGACAACCAGTCCGAGGGAAGGACATTCTAAAATGGTCAGTGGGACCAGTGATGGGAAATGGATCGGGAAGTTTCTCTATGTGTAGAGAGTGGGACTATTAATGTAAAGTGTGTCCACATTGTGAAGTACAACTGATAAGATTTAAGGACGGTAAACCATGTCAATTAGGTGTAAGAACTAGAGGAGTGAGATTGTCAAAGGAGGAATTGGGTTAAGATAATTGAGCTCAATGAGTTACAACTCGAGAGTGGTAGGTACAGGAATGACCAGCAGAGTCCTCGATAATAGTAGCATACCGTACTTCAGGGTTGATGGGACCCAGGATGAAATAGGGTGGCCAGTAATGCAATAAATGAGGTCTCAATATTTAGGCCAATGTTTCAGTGATGGGTGTGTAAGCCGTAGAACATAATAAGTTTTCCCATAGTAAGGAGGGGAAACAATTCGGTGGAATACTATATGTATTAAAATTGCAGATACTCATGACCGTGTCGGCAACTACGTGTTGGGATCCTATGACTAGGCGATCCGGTTGAAGTTTTATTTCATCATTACGAGAAACGGATTAGGTCAAGTGACATGAGTGTATCATAATACATATATGAATTTTTAGCACTAAAGTTCGCGTGTGAGTCGAGTTTAGTGGGTACGTTAGTTTTAACAGTCTAGTTACAAACATATTTACTATGGGTAATGGGGCTTTCTGATGTCGCCCGTGAGTGATCCAGGTAAGCCCTAAAGGCATATTTTATTGCAATAATTTATTATTGCATTGAGTTATCAAGATAGAGATTATTATGGTAGTGTGTAGTGATAATTACCAAATGTTTGAACGATAGTAGATTAAGTGAAAGAATATCGCGCTGGGTACTCTGGGGGAGTAATATTAATTTGGTAAGGCGTCAATCGAAGTAAGGTTAGGCTTGTATATATATATATATTAAAACTTCATGATATCATAGACTTTAGTAAGTTTGTTATCTGGTTAAATGTAATTCCGATGAGTATGGATTTAATTACTGATATGACTCAGTATACATTGTGTTCTTTATCGAGTAGCGAAAAATAACTCGTCTTATATATATGAAGTCGAAAAATCGGGATAGTGATAGTGACATGATTCATTATATTTTTACAAACATAAGTAGACTTTTATGTCAACATACGAAGATTGTGGGCAGGTACAAGTTATGGACTAGGGGCCTTACGTATCTTAGCGATCGATAATGTTAGGTAGTAGTGTATCAGGGGCATTACTTGTTTGGATTTATCTTTGCGAGACATCCCACACATGAAACGAACGAGCTTCGGGAGTCGGAGATAAGTTCAGATTATAGTACATGTTATTTGTGCCTTGGTAATTGTACATATATTAGAATAATCGAGAATGGATAATTCCACTATAATGTGACAATATATTTTATTTATGAAATAATGCACAAGGAATAGGGTGTATGGGTGCCCCAGGTAATTGAATCTTGACATTGTTTTCGTTCAGAACCTATGGGATAAGGCAAAGGAATATAGAAGTGGAGATATCAGGACTCAATTGTAGGCTCACGAGAATGGTATTTTATTAGGCAGTAGATTGTGATTGCCATGTGAATTCGACAAACCTTATCCCGAGAAGTCAAAGTTTATTCCATAAGATTTGTCAGAGGCTTACGTCTGACGAGAAACTGATTATTAGAACGCGGGAAGGACCCGTGACATGAAGTGAGGCAAAGTCACATTAATCACAGTTAAAGGCACATTTGAAAGAATATAAGATGTATCATGTTATAAATGACAGTGGTGGTGGGATTTAATGAAGATAAATATTACTAAATTCGTTTTGCAATGGGACACCTATACGTTGGAAAAAGGTGGACCACCCGAGACCAGTAGGACTTTCTTCAACTGTTAGGGAGTACGAAGTAGGAATGAGAGAGCACTCCCAAGGTTTTAATCGCGAAGGGGGATACGATCCTATATGGGTGATAATGGACCGGTTGACCAAAATAGCTCACGTTATGCCAGTAAAGACTAGTCATACTCAAGGACAGTATGCGCGTATCCTTATAATCGATATAGTGAAGTTAGGTGGTGTACCGCTTGACATCGAGTCTGATTGGGACAAGATCATCGTATTTTCATTATGGAAAGGTGTTCACGCGGCTTTGGATACTGAGTTGTGTTTGAGTACGACCTATCATCCCATACAAACGACAGAACAAGCGGACTAATCAGATGATTGGGAAAGTAAAATATATATGAATTGATATCTATAGGATATAATTTATGTAAAGTATTTTTAACGCCAATAATTGTCGCATGTGTGATTGTTGCGAGACGAGATCATGTGTATCTAAATAGCGATTAATCTACTAAAGTGCGAATAGTAGAAGGATAGACAACGAATATATCTAAAATAAAGTTTAAGTAGTGAAACTTGAATAGTAAGACTTGGGCAAGAACCTACGTGATAGGGTAACCTGGAGTTTAGGATAAATATAAGTGGAGTGTTCATTATTAAGGGTTTTTGATAGAACACTATATGGGTGGTACGAAGTAGTCCACTTGGGAGCGCAATGATGCGATGCGCAACATATATTCATCATGTTTGTACCTGGTATACTTTTTCCAAATTTTGGGATGAAATTTCGTTGTAAGGGGGAAGTATGCAACCCATATTTTTATGATATTAAATAATTATGAGATTAATTATTATTATTGGATTAATTAAATTAAAAAGGTGAGAAGTTAATTTGTTAGTAAATTAATCCGAATTAAAAAATTTATTAACTAGGGTGCCAAGGGTTAATACTTATTGATTAAAATTATGGTATATTATTGTGTGAATATGTAATATGGAATTATGAAATTTTATAAATTATCGAGAGTGAAAAATACGATAGTTTGGTATATTAAGTCGGGACGCGCGTGTGAGTCGTGTTGGGAAAAATTTAAGGGACTACATAAATGAATTATTCTTAATGAACACGTATGATCAATTCGAGTATGCCATTGAATCCGGAATGGTCAAGATAGTCAGAAAACTCTACTCGGGTATTCTATTTGGACTCCAAATTTTTTGTATACCTAACCGGCACCCTGTACGGGTATTTTTGTCCTTGGAATTTTTAGGGAAACATTATGGATGAAACTTAAAGAAAATAAATAAGGTTAACATTGGGGAGAAAGGTTCTGTCAGTTCCAAACCAATGAGAGGGAAAAGAGAGAGACACATAGGAAGGAAGAAGGAGTCCATAGGTGTTCTTGGTCAATAACTCAAGGACTCACATCACAAATCCCACAAAAGCGTAGATCGAAAGATGAGGAACACGTCTATGAAAAATTCATCAATGGATCTGAACATCATAATCGAGGCAAGTGTTTATTGTTTTCTTTCTTTAGTAATAATTATGCTCATTTTAGACTAGGTAATTACCCCAAAAATATGAAGATGAACATTGTTGAAAATTTAAGAGAACTGATCATAAGTTATGTCCGATTTGAATAAAGTTTGATTCCCTCATGTATATAGGATTAGGTCCATGAGATTTTTCTAATTTTATGATTTGAATCTAGGCTTAATTTGGAGTTTTGAATATAAATTTGAGAATTAGGGTTCTTGATACTTTAAGATGGGGATTTCGATTTTAGTAATGATTAGTGGTGATTAAGTGATGATATATTATTGAAAATAATGTATAATTGTTAGGAAGTTGATTGTAATTGAATGATTGGTGTTTGGGCTGATTAATTTAGAGGCTTTAAGCTTAGAATGGTGGAAAACGGAACTATTAAGGGTGTAGAATGTAACAAATTTGTTGGGGGAGAAGAATGCTGAATCTCGTTCGAACGAGATTGAGCTTTGTTCGAATAAGAAAGATGATGTCGTTCGAACGATATTTCACCTTGTTTGAACGACATGTTAAAAAATCAGAGAAATTTCTAGTTCAGTCCAAATTCAAGTTACACATTTATTTTGAGTGAGGAAAACTATCATTTGCTGATTATTAGCACAGTTCAAAATTATTAGGGGATATTTGTAGAGTCATACCTTATATATTTTGGAAAAGTGAGTTAACCATGGAAATTTTGAGAGGGAGAATAATCGAATTAATAATATTATAAGTAGTAATGAGAGAATACTATGTATGGAAAATGAATGTATGGGTTGGGTGAATACTTAATAAATTTTAATAGGATGTGAGAATGCCTATTATATGATTATATTTGTGCATATAGCATACCTACGCTGCTTGCTATCAGGAGGAGGTTTCGCGCAGTGGACATACTTATCCTGGGTGACCCAGTGGGGGGATATTTGACTTGTACCCAGAGCATATGAACTTGGATACGTGCTATCAGTTACATATGATAGTTTCGATGGTTGAATGTGAGCGTAGGTATGTGCGTGACCCATTTAGCTGGTGAGTATGCTCGCATCCGATATTTGTGTTATGAGATTTATCGTTCAAGAGAGACACCAATCCAATTGTCCTCATCTCTCTCTCACCCTCTTACACACGCACACCCACTATGTTTATAAGTTTTTTTCACACTCACAACCACAGATCTGGGTTTTTGATTTCTTTTAGTTATGCTCAAAATATTCTTTTTTTTTTTGCATAAGGTATACACCGTGTGAGGTCAAATAAGGTTGATTTATCTCACTTTAATTACACATAACCACATATCTGGGTTTTTGATTTTCTTAGTTCTGCTCACAATATTCTTTTTTTTTGCAATGGGTATACACCGTGTGAGGTGAAATGTGGTTGATTTATTTCACTTTAATTATTCTAGTTATATTTCCTTTTTCCATATTTCAGTTCTTACATTTCTTGGGATTTTGTATTTTTTTAGTGTATAGTTTCCTCTGATTTGACATATTTAGTATATATATTGCTCAAATTTAAGATCCTAGATTTTAGACTAGGGTTTTCATTATGTTTGTTTGTATTCTCTATTTTTTAATTGACAGGTTTGTGGGCTCTACATTTTAGTTGGTTGAGTTTTGCAAGGGTATAGTACATATGATTTTTGGGTTTTTAGCTCCATAGCTCCTATGTTATGGTCATATCAATTGTATTAGTGTATTGTGGTTGTAGTTATGATTCAATCAATTTAAAACCAAAAACAAAGTGAGAATAATTATAAATTCCCCATTCGGCATTACAAAGTCTCTAATTGGTGTGTGTTTAATAGATAAATCTTTTGCTATAAACTAAGGCTACTTTTTGGCATTTCCTATTTTTAATCATTTGTAATTATCATTTTATGTCAAATCCGATATTTATGAAAAATATTTTTTTGGCAATTTTCATTTTGTGTACTTTTCATTCCTTATTGTGAACCTATTGGTTTCCACATTTTATATAGGTGTTTTTTATAGATTTTTATTTAATGGAATTACAATGTTGTGAATGTGTTGGTTTCCACGAAGTAGTTATTGAATTTTTCATTGTGTCAGTGTTCTCTTTTGATTGACCATATAATCTAATGTATATGTAGCCTTTTTATTTTGCTGATGGGATGGATTTCTCTTCTTAGAAAAATGGAAATTTGCAACAGACATGCGATCTTATTATGGTAAATTTCAAAATTTTCTACATTTTGTGGCCAATAAATATTTGTTTCTTGATAGTTGTATCCTTCGAAATTTATTTATGCTTTATAATTTTAGTAGCTAATTAATATTATAATTCTAAAATTATTTTTGTTGTGTTTAGGTTAGTTTTCTCAAAATCTGTTATATAAGTGCCAACCGTTATGAAAAACGGCATTCAATTGACTCCATTTATCAAGTTATTTTTCATGATGCATGAAACAAAGTGGACTTTAATAAGTGGACGTCGTTACCATTATAGTTTCTTTATAGATAATACCGACCTTCTTATTCAAGACTTTTTATAATTTACATTTTACAGATTTTTTGTTTTTATCTTAGAGTAGAAAATATAATATTTTGGGTGAGCCTATATTTGTTTGGTTTTTTCAAATTTTAGTTGCTTAATAAGTATCATTAGTGATCTTCTAGGAAATGTTCAAAGCAATGCTAACCCCATCTCTATCTCTTTTTTGGTGAAAACATGAATGCATTTGGGCCTCTGGTAATATTTTTCATGTGCATGCATTCCAGGTGTTACATTTTGAGTTCTGTTTTGAACATTTTACTCTTCAAGAAACCAAAGTGTGTTTTGTTTTCATTTCTCAATGTTTTTTATTTTCATTTTCTTAACTACTGTAATGGTTATGTCGTGTTTTGAGTTTTATTCTAATGGTTAATTATTGCAATGATTATGTAAAGACCACTGATGCATTTTGAGAGATCTACCTTATTCACTTCATTAGTAATGGGTGACCAAATAGAAATTAGGCTGTAGTGAAGTCACCTAATATTTTTTATTGATTTTTATTCAGAATTAAGTATAATTTGATGCTTACATAGTCTCTAAAACTCTCCCATGCTACTGTTCAGGCTTGGGTTTTGGTGTAGACAATGTTCAATTTAAAAAAACGATAGAAGACAAAACTTCGTATTAAATTATGTTGTATCCTTTTTTATTTGTAGTGATGTAAACATATGGAAAATATGGGATTGTGCTAATGTTCTAAGCGTCATATGCATATAAATGTTTTGTTGGATATGAGCATATATTTTATTTATACATTTAAACACCTCATGGCTTATATTTTTTACATTTTCTCATGATGAAATGTTCTCAAAAAGGTAATTAAAAATGTGTCTCGATAATCATTTATGTGTATGCAACAATTTAGATAGTTATAATGGAACTGTTAACAATTAGCTTAGTGACTAGGTATTTTTTTTTGGCAATCATTTATAAAGTTGACCTAATTTATAAGTTGAAATGCCGTGGATGATTTTCCCTCATTCATAAAGTTGGCATCCATTTGTCTTTCAATATATTAATTTTGTGAAGTTGTTGGTTTATATTTTTACTGTGAATTCAGTTTTTTGGGTTTCAATTTATAGTATGGTACCAAAATCTATTTTAATTCCTAAATGGCTTGGTAACTCAATGATGTATGTTGCTGGTTAATGGAGGTAAATGGGTTGCTATTGTCTTTTTTAAAAGTATCATTTTAATGTGTCGTGTTTAAAATTTGGGGGCTACAAACAGTTTTATTCGGTGTGAATAAGATCACATGTTTTCTATATGTTCTTTTTATTCGGGTACTCTGTCCCTTATGTCTTGAAATGAATTTGTTCAGGCACTATTTTTATTATTTGGTTCATCGTTCTGTTTTATTTCATTTATTTATTTAATAAACATGTACCTTGAATTTTATTAAGATTTTGTTGATTGTTTTCACCAACCATACTCAATAGTTAGTAGTCTACTGGGAGAAAAGTTTGAATAGGGGAACGTTCTCAAGTTTAATCTCATCTTTTCAATTTTTTTTGTTTCTTCCAATAAATATTATTTGTTTATATTATTAATTTGTTTTTTATATTTGTATGATCTATATTAGTTCGAATTCATATGTTGTTAGTGTCGTAATCTTTTTATGGACATGAGAAATTGTTTAAGAGAATGAACCCACTTGGGTTTTTAAAAGTCTTTTATTCGGATAATTAATTTTGACTATGATTTTTTCTGTTCTTAATAGTCGAGAAAGTGAAACTATTAGTATCTTCATAATCATTTTTTCAGCTTATCACGCATGGTGTTTAGTTTTAATTTTTTTATTTGATTTTCTTTATAATTATTTCATGTGTTCCCTTTTCAAAGATAAAAACTAAGAGTGTAGACATTTAACTAATAACCATGAGGTGTATGTCATTGTTTGGATCCTTTCTTTAGTTAGGAATATTACAAGACTGGGTCATTTTCAAGAAATGCATAGAACTAAATGGTACATATATTTTTATTTTTGAAGTATGAGCACTACATAATTGATTAAGTAGTATGTTTTTTTATATTTGAAATGTAACAGGTAGTGTTTCTGGGCCTGACATGATAGAAATGTGGAGAATAATAGATACTCCTCATCAACTTGCCTGGCGGGTGAAAGACATTCAAATTCAAAGCTAAATACTGTTATGGCATGAACTTTAAAATCACCCCAGGAAATGTATCCCATATGCACTGTGCTGTAGAATACCTCGAATTGACCGAAGACTATCGCGAAGCACACCTAATCGTACGTTTGGGGATACATATATGGTAAAACTATGAACTTCTTTTTTATTCTACATACAGTTTTCGTTTCTTTGATACATTTCATATATAAGTTGTTACTACTACTGAAGCATCTAAATCAAGATGTCAGTATATTTGTAAAGAACGCATTATTTGGTTTGCATCTAATCATTTGATGAAGCTATAGCATTTGAACCATTTATGAGATGTTATGCCCCCTCCCTTTTATTCTTTAAGCCATTGTTGTTTATTTCGTGTAATAACCCTTACTTTTGAGTAATTGGTTTTATATAAATTTTTTATGTGAGTTAATTATATAAAATATTGGATAATGGAGTAAATATTCGTTTAAGTTAATTAAAAGATAATATTTACTAGATTTTGCATATTTACTATTATCTGAATGTAAATAACTTCATGTTATATTTTATTATGTCGTGTGCTAAAAACAATAGCTACGGTTTAAAATGAAATGGGATATGAAAATGATGTATATTGTTTTGGATTCCAATTTAGAGGGCGTAGCTAGTCCCTAAATATGTGAGATAGTCAAAATAAGTGCCATATTGTATTTTTGGGTTCTGGGAATTTTTAATAGGATACAACTTAATTATGTAGTCACAAGTCATTTTAACGGTGTATTAACATTTAAAGCTGGGAATTAATGCTAAAGGTGCGATTTAAGTCTTATAACCCCTTTATTTCTCAAGTATATTCATAGTAAACCTAGAGAGAAAGAGAGAGGAAGAGAATATGGGGAAAAGAAGAGAAAGAAAAAGAAAAGAAGAAATTGGGTTTGATCTTGCTTTTAACGGAAGAGAATCCGAGATTTCAGCTTAAGGCAAGTTTCTTACATGCTACTATATGATTTAATGTGAATAATCTGTTGTGATAGATGTGTAATTGGATAATTGGAATACATAGTAGGTTTTGGTATCTTTGGATGCTTAAACCTTAGATCTTGGAGTTTGTGAATTAATTTGGGTATATGGGTTTACTTGGGCGTATAATTGTTGTGGTTATGTTCTGGGTTGATGAGAGTGAAGGAAGTGTAGGAATAAGGGTTTTAGGTGTTTGATTGGGCATTGTAGAAGAAGGAATTTTTGAGGGTCTGCTAGGCGCGGTCAACCGCGATCCCAGGACCGGTCGACCGGGCCTTCGGGGGAAAGCCTACTACTTTCTTATATAAGTATAAAAATTGAGCACGGTCGACCTCATTCCCAGGAACGATCGACCGGGCCTTCCAGATTGAGCTTACTGCATTCTTTTCTAGGCAAAATCTTTGAGACGCAATCCAGCGCACTCCCATGACCGGTCGACCGGTCCCCTGTTTTTCACCCTTAAATGTTTAGTTTCCTCTAGCTTCCTTATTTTAAGATAAGAACTTAATAACCTTCTTAAATGAAGTAAAACTAGAGTATTAGATTCTAGTAATAAGGTATCTAAGAACCTAAGTATAAATGAGAGTTGGGGCTTAGTTCAAAAATTAATTTATTTAGTTAAATTAGAGAAAGATAAATGATTCTTTTCTAGAATAAACTAGTCTAGACCTAGGGAGAGTTAGAGTGAGATAGTGTGGACTTCTAGAATTGGGTTAAAGTAATTTCAAACATTATAGTTTGAGGAATGAATGTTAAGTCATGGTGATTTATTTTGGAGAGAATTAAACATTGAGGGTTATAAGTATGACTTTAAAGACTGGTGGCTCTAGATAAAACATTATGCATATTTTAAAATGAGATTAAATTGTAAATGATAATTTGTATATACACACGTCTCTAAATGCTATCATAGGAGAACTACGCGCATGAGGTGAAGTCCCTTAGCTAATGAATGCAGGGCGAATATAGTCCTCGGCCATAGGATCGGTTATTATATATTGTGTGATTATTGTTCGAAGTGAGGTAATTCCGGGTGTGGTTATGACTCACTGTCGAAGGTATATGGATGTTTCCCAACGTTATTCAATGTAGGATGCCAAGTTTGTCTTGTGTGGTAAGCCCTAGAAGATGATAGCTATTTAGGGGCACGTCCAGTAGGGAAACTCGGAAGGACAATCTTAGAATTGTTATATGTTGTGATTATAATTATTCTTATTGAAGTGGACCCTATATGGATGGTAAAGCACATTGTGTAATAAATTTCTTTAAATATGTTTCCTAAAGAGAAAAGGAACAGTGAGGTTATATGGGGTACGACTGAAATGGAATCTTGTTAAGTAAGAATTAATTGTATTCTCATGCATAAATGAATATTGGTCATTATTATTACTATTGCGTTAGATTATGCTTTTAGTTTGAGAAATTAGATTCCTTATCATTACTTATGGTGAACGAAATAAGCTCATTCTTGATGATTTAAGTGTTTTTAAGTGTTTATAGCTCATTCATGAACGAAATTAGATTCCTTATCATAGGGGAACTACACGCATGAGGTGAAGTCCCTGACCCATTTATATCTATTTATTTTGTATGAATCTTGTATTCGACCAGGTGTTCCACTTCAAGGATGCCCATATTGACTTTTATATTCCAATGTCCTGGAGCTGTAACACTTTGAGGATGTTACATGATATTTTGATATAGACGCCTCCACCTTTTTGATTCTAGTTATGATCGGTTTTACGCTCGGTCGTGTTTCCAACATTTTGTACTTGTATTATATAATGTGATATTGTACTTTAATACTCAATGTAACCCAATTGTATGTGTCTATTAACCGGTAACTTATTGGGTTACTTTATTGTATATAGTTATCGATTTATTGTCCGATTTATTTATATCCACCTTATTTTTAATTGGATTGTTTAAATATTTTTCTTTAACTTACACAAATTGACAGTCCGTTTTTCAATAATGGGTGGTTATCTCATATACTTGTTGTATTTCTGTGATGCTAAGAATGGATCATCTATGATTCCAGTTATTATTGGAGTATCGGGCTGGCCACCATTTATTTTGATAAGCGGGGTGGCACAGATGGTATCAAATCATTAGGTTCTAGAATCTTTAGGATCTATGCGTACTTCTCACTTTCTACCGTGGCCTTCTTTGATATAGACCCTAAATGTTATGACTGTTTTGTTGGCCTATATTTGCGATCTTCTGCAATATAAATTGTTCTAAATAGTATTCTAATTCTATTATTTCTTCATCTCAGATTCCGCCTAAGAGAGGTCTCCCTGCGAGGAGAAATAGATTTGTAGAAGAAGATGTAGGTCCTCCACTTCCACAGCAAGAAACTATTAATATCGCTGAAGTAGCCAATATTATGGCCCAGGCGGTCAATGCTGCGACGACTGCCGTGGTTCAGCAATTTCCCCAAGCCCAATAGCCGAGGGCTCCGGAAGTACAAGCCCCTACGGGACCTTCTCCTAAGGAAAGAGTCAGAGAATCTTTCTTAAAGGGTCAACCACCGGATTTTCAAGGAGGTTCCGACGTGATAGTAGCTAACTAATGGAAAAAGAATATGCAATGTCATCTTTGCTTGATAGATTGTAGTAAAGAAGAAAAACAAATCCTTACTACTTTTAAGTTAGTTGGAGCATGCTTACATTGGTGGGAGTTGATGACCACGCCAGAGGAAAGAGTTACTATGACCATCACTGATTTTTGGATTTTGTTTGATCGAAAATATTTTCCTCCGGCAGTCCAAAGGGAAATGAGGAAAAAGCTTGAAGATGTAGTTCAAGGCAAACGTTCGGAGGTAGAGTATAAGGAGGAATTCATTCATTTCGGTAGTTTTTTGCAGAATGAGGTAACTCCGGAGGAGAGGAGAATATCAAAGTTCATTGGAGGTTTGCATTTGAGGATACGACAACACTTGTTGGGTAATCTAGCTTTATAAACATCCGGGGATATGATGAATGTCGCATTACTTCATTGTCAAGATCATCGGTTGCATGTTCAAGGAAGTAAGAAAGCTTCAGTTGTGGGGCAAGCGAGTAAGACAGGAAGCGATGGTGTGGGAGGGGGAGCATTACCCTCGTCCCAATCATCGGGAGGTAAGAAAAAGGAAAGGGATGCCCAACAAGGGGATTTGTCCAAAAGGTAATGTTTCTAGGGATTTAAATTGGAAGGCAGTAATTTTAGGCACGGTCAAGGTGCCCAGCAAAAGTAGCAGGTAGGTTAGGCAGTTAGGGGTAACAATGGGGGTCGAGGCTATCTGGGCCAAGGCTTTGGGAAGTTCAGAAATAATAAGGTCCGTAATCAGGAAAATATGACGGGTCGTTGTTTTCAATGTGGGGAGCCCGGTCATTTTAGGATTACGTGTCCACAGTTGATTAGGGGTTAGTTTCCTAGAATTCCACAGCATAAGCAGGCCCGGCTACAACCACCAGTGCCTAATCAAGTCGTCCCTTAACAATAGGGACAACTATAGTATGGACGTGTCTACCACATACATGATGCTATACTTCCTCCAGCCCCGCCAGTGCCGCCGGCTATTGAGGGTAAGCTTCAGATTCAAGGGAATATGGGTCATGTATTCTTTGATACGGGTGAGACACACTCATTTATTTCTAGAAGTTTTTTTCAATCGATGGAGCTAATTAAATATGTGGAGAGTGCTTTTACTAATGTTAAATCTTCAATGAGTGTTTGTTCTCTCATTTTCTTTATTTGTAAATGAGTAGAAATAAATCGTGGTAACTTCTATTTTGAGGATGATTTGCTCGTCCTTGATACGGTCGGGTATGATGAAATACTAGGTATGTATTTCCTAGTAAAGTATCGTGCAATAGTAAATTGCTATGGGAAAAGTAGAGTTTTTGCCATTCCGGGGCAAGAGATGTTTTTCGTGTCGATGCCTCATTCAGAAGGAGGTTCTAACACTTATTTGTATTTCATTACGAAGGATACTTCTAGGGATATAGTCATTTACTTAGATTCAATTCTGGTTTGTAGGGAATTCGAGGATGTTTTTCAAGAAATAACTGGTTTACCTCCAAGTAGGGAGATTGAGTTCGTAATTGATTTAGCACCGGGAACGTGACCGATTGCTAGATCTCTACACCGTATGAATCCTATTGAGATGAGGGAGTTGAGAGATCAGATTCAGAAGTTATTAGAATAGGGGTTCATTAGGCCCAGTACGTCGCCGTGGGGAGATCCTGTATAATTTGTGAAGAAAAAAGATGGTTCCATCTGGTTGTGTGTTGGGAGGAGCAAGAGCCTTTACTGTGTAGATACTTAGCAAAATTAGGGGGAAGGCGCAAAGGCAACAATTTTGGATATATTCCCGAGGAATGGGAACGAGTTATCCCTCGAATTATGGAATAATTGAGCATAGGTGTGTTTCGAAGTGACATTGAGTGCGTCACAACCTACGATTTGCTATTACTAGGATTCTTGAGTGAGATGGATATTAGTGGATGTGTTGGCTGGAATAGCCATAATATATATATATATATATATATATATATATATATATATATATATATATATAAGTACGATGGGATAGCGAGGTTATTTGGTGTTAACCACGTGATAGTGAGGGGTTACACTAAGAGGATGGTTGCATTATACAAGAGATTCCGATTTTTGAATATTATGGGAGTAGTGTGGATGTTTTCCGAGTTTCAACTGCATAGATATAGATTGGGGGCTATAGTGGATAGTTATTGTAAGATTGAATGTTCGCGGTAACGGGGTATGAATTATCATTGCTAGGTTCCACCTGAGATAGGGTCTAGCACATATATACGGTTATGTATATTAAATGTGTTTCATATTAATGTATCAATTGTAAATTCAAAATCCCGGGGAGTGTGAAAATTTATGATGTGATTTAAAGTGATTGGGCATATTGTTTAGCCCAGAGATATAACTCGGGTTTTATTTTCATGTAAGGAAACTAGTGATAGTAAGGGCACGGTAGTGTATGTTGTATTTTTTAACACAAGAATGGATATGTAAACTTTAATGTCGAGAGGAGGGTATTGGGAATGTTACAACTGTTGAATTGATGTTATATTACAAACTAAGCGCTAGTAAATGTCGGGTTTCATTTCGTGCGGTTAAGCACGGGTACAGGGTGTCTGGGTGCTCTGATTAATTGCATTCGCTTCATAACTTTATGTAGAAATTCTAAGGGTAAGTGATTGCAGGGCTAGTTGGGACTGGGAGTACTAGGCTAATCCGAATAGCGAGGACGAAATGTCGTTGTGAGGGGGGAAGTATATAACACCCCATAAATTCAAGGACCTTTAATTAAATAATATTTTTGGAGAAAATGAATTTGTTTTATTTGGAGGAATTAAACTCATGCTTTGAGAAAATTTTAAATTTGGGGAAGTTATTAATTTGGCGAATTGAGGTTTAATATTTTGGATTATTTTATGTTGCATTCTGAGGTCAAGAATTTGAAGAATGTTATAAATTAATTTATCATGCAATTCAAAGTACACGGTTCAGTCCGGATGGGTCAAAATAATCTGAAATGAGTGGCCATATCTATATATTGGGTTTTGGGACTTAATTATACATAATTGAGCTCCAAATAAAGAGTTTGATCAATTTTTAGGAGGCTCGTAGGCCCCAAAACGGGATTCGAGTTATTAGCCCTAATGGTGAAAGGGTAAGGCAACTTAAAGTCATTTTAAAAGACTAAAATTGGGGAGAGGTTAAGAGGAGAACCCTTAGACAAGAATTTGGGGATTTCGGCAGATTTCTTCAAGAACGAGAGGAGATCCTAGATTTCAATCCAACATCTTCATCCAAAGGCTTTGATTCTACATATTGAGGTAAGTGGTTTAATTTTCAATTGTTAATCTGAATTTACGTATTCATATTAAAGGAGGTGGGAATAAAATAATGTGTTAGGGTTTGTGTTCTTAAAAATTGGGGATTTCTTTAATTTGGAGTCATAAATCCGTAGAGGTTTTATTTTTTGACAAATTTGGTACCCTGATTTGGTGTAATTGATGGGGCTAGATTGAATATAATAAAATGATGGAATTAGGATGGATTTGGGGAAATTTTGATGAAGAAATCCATACATAATGAGGTTTAAAGGATATCAATGAAGGAATGAGTTTTAACTGGAGAGATTAAGGATGATGTGCTATCAACGTTCTTCGAACGACCTGGTATCTCGTTCAAACGAGAGCCACTATCGTTTGAACGACATGTCTTGTCCTTTGAATGACATGTTAAGCCCTGTCAGATTTTTTTCTTCCCCTAATTCAGACCTATTATGTGTTTTGAGATACATAGTTTCTACATTGGGTAATGCTGCAGTGTTGGTTGTAATCTAGGTTTAAATTCGTGAATGTTTACCCCTGAATTAATTAAAAGATTTATTAATTTGAAGGATTAAGGTTCATGATTGAGTGAATTTGAAATCTATTAATTAAGTGGGAAGACTTAATGGAATGAGATTTAATGATGGATTGGAAATATTGAAATTTGGTCTGAGGGAGAGAGAGAGTCCGTGTATAATTTGTAAGGTGACACAAAAATATTGAAAATTAATTAAAATGAAGTCGGACCATGGACTTGCATATTTTAGGCCTATATATAAATATAGTACACTAGTAGCATGGATCTCTCTCTCTCTCTCTCTCTCTCTCTCTCACTCTCTCTACACACACACACACACACACACACACACATATATATACTAGAGGATACCCATGCCTGAAGGCACAGTGAAAATTTTCAAAGTACGTAATTGCGAAACGATAAAAAATTCAAAAGTACGTAATCGCAAAACAGAAAAAATATCGTTCCCCTGCAAAACATCTACATATCATTCCCCAACTAAATAATGATTGAGGAAAATTTACCCAATATTGAATCATATATAATTTGAGTCAAAATTTTTATTTTACAATGCAAATAAGTGTAAAGAATTTTAAAAAAATTGGGCAAAACTTCCTTTGTTTATAGGAGTATCCACCCTATTTAAAAAAGAAAAGTACTCCAATAACAATATAAATAGTTTGTGACAACAACAATAATAGTATGCAAAGGCACTATTGGAATTTTTTAAAATAAACTATGTGGTTACTACATGTGTGGTGGCAGTGACAAAAGTCATCGTGGAATGATTGTTACCAAACCTAAAGGCACGATTAAAATTTTGGAGTCACTAACTTGTTTGGTGAAATTTAGTCGCCAAATTTTTTTTCGGAATTTATATGTCAATAACACTACCATATGCTTATTTTATAGTTTAGTACAAAAGCTTAACACCAAATGAAAATATGTTGACATTAGAAACAATTAAGCATTTAAGAGTGCGCAGGCTGACAAAGAGTGGGCAAGCTGCTGTAATATTGCTTCTTATCACTTGAGTTTATAAGTAAATCGATACATGAAATCGCATTAATATTATAATCCACATACATAAGTGCAAAAAACATATTGCTTATAATGGACCCATAATCACACACACAGACAAAATGTGAGATATCAAACTCAATGGGCCGACAAATTGAGTGTAGAATTGGGAGAACATCATTAGAAGTTCACCAGAACAATTCAGCCTTGGAACAAATGAACCAAATTAAAATCCGTACTTATAAATCAATTAGATATTCCCCAAAAAACAATGGAAATCCCTAAGAATCTTAACCTAACAAATGAAAAATAGAAGAAATCATTGATTTACAGGACACCGAGAGAGATTGGTAGGGAGAGACTGGGAGTGTAGGGACTGGGATTTACTGGACACCTTAATTGAAAAATGAGGGTATTTTTGTAACACTCTCTACCTCACAATCTTACATGCATAACCTAAAGCCCGTCGACCTCGCTCTCACTCTCTCCTATGCGTCAACCTCATTCTCTCGCTCTCACTCTCTCCGCTGTCGTAGCCTCCATTGCCAGACACTTCCCTCCGCTGCTCTACGCTGCCCTCCGCCGCCCTTTATCTTAATTCAGGTAGTCTCTCTCTCTCTACCTCTCTCACACACACGCGCACACACACATTGTGATCGAAATGTTGCTGTGTGAAATCAATTTTGTGATATCAATGTTGCTGTGTGAAATCAATGTTATTGTGTGAAATCAATTTTGTGATCGAAATGTTACATAGTGGAGGTTTTGATTTCGTTCTTAACTTCAATGTTGCTGTGTGAAATAATTTTTTTGATGTGGAGGTTTTGATTTTGTTCTTAACTTCAATGTTTTTGTGTGAAATCAATTTTGTGACGTGGAAGTTTTTATTTCGTTCTTAACTTCGTAGCTTCAATATTATTTACATTTACGTATTTACATTTTAGAGGTTTTGTGAAGCTTGGCTGAGGTATTTTATCTGATTTGGGTCTTTACAGGTATTGTATCTGATTTGGGATTTTAGAGGTCTTTACATTGTGGAGGTTTTTTGAAGCTTGGCTTTACTTATTTTCATTGGGTATTAACATTGGGTATTTACATCTGATTCACTTATTGTTATTGGTCACATTTGTAGGTTTACTTATTCACATTTGATTTGGTTATTTACTTATTTACATGTATTTACATTATGGAGGTTTAGCCAAGCTTGGCTAAAGTATTTACGTATTAAGGTATTTACTTGATTCTTGTATTAATAGGTTACCTTTTTTGAAGCCTGCCTTTACTTAGTTACATTATTAGGTTTGGGTTTGTACATTTCGGCAAATTTATTTTGGTATATTTTCGTTAAATTTTTGTATTAATAGTTTGCCTTTTCTGAAGTTTTCCTTTACGTATTTACATTCTTAGGTTTGGGTTTCGTGGGTTCTACTTCTTTTGTTCAGAGAACCAAAGTCTGGAAGTGTTCTGACATGTTGAAAGATGTAAGGATACATCTATTCATTTCTTAGATGTATATTCTTAAATGTATATTTTTATTATTGATACTAATTGTTTTTGTCATCATAGGTTGGACTTACTCGACGTAGACACCTTGGTGTTATTATTAGAGATGAATCTGAAGTAAATACTATTCGAATTGGGTCCCAAAATCAAAACATCGTGGCAAGTTTCGATGTAGGTATAGGAAAGAGAAAAGGAAAAGAAACAGTTATTTCAGATGGGTATGTTCAAAAAGGCCTTTTAACTTTATATAAATTGTACTTCAAAAATGCAAAACATTGTTTCACTTTAAATACGTTTTCCCTTTCTTGGCACAGTTTGAAAGTGGAATCTCAAAGGATGCATTTTCTCAGCAGCGACGATGTGAATGAGAGAAGATTGAACGTGTTCTATCTGCACATTCTACTCTTGCTCAATCGTGTCAAACACCTAACCTTGCTGATCATGTTCGTAGTAATGTAACTCCACTTACATTACATATGGATGGGGTAAGTGAAACACCCATCCTTGCTGATCGCATTCTATCTCTGCATTCTACTGTTACTCAAGCGTGTCAAATACCTTGCCTTGTTGATCACGTTTGTAGTAATGTACGTCTATTTACGCCACATCTTTCTAAATTTCTATCGTTATAAATTACATCATTCTAAATACCTATCGTTATAGGAGCAATCTGAAATTGGAATCTGAAAGGCTCCATTTGTGCAGCGCAGGAGACGTGAACGTGAACATATTTAACGTGGAACCACAGCTTCTCACCACCCTTCACCTTTCCCTGACCTACCGCTGTCTAGGAGATAAGCAAAAGGCAAAGAAAAAGTTGGTCCTATTGGGGTGTGCCTCTTTTGTTATTATGCAATTACGTATTTACTTATATTGTATTTACTTATTTCATTTTTATGCAATACGTATAGGAATGATTTGAAATTGAAATCTCAAAGGCTAAAGTTGCGTAGCGCCTACGCCGTGAACGTGAACGTGAAAGTGAAGTTCATTTAGAGGACGACCATTTACATTTATAAGAAGAAGATGAAGAAGCTACTCAAATTAATCAGTCTGTTTGACCCCTCTCTATGAATGACCCATAGTAATTGAAATTAGCCATATCATTCAATTAATTTACATCATTTGAATCTGTTATAATCTGTTATAATCAGTTTTATGCAATGTATCATTTTTATGCAAGTAATCACATTGCTATAATATAGTAATCACATTTCAAGTATGCATTTACATCAGTTGACTTTTATAAACAATATGCATTTTTTGATTACGTCAACCAGTATGAATTTCAGTTATAATTAGTTATAGCTATTTTAACTAATTTCAGCAGTATGCATTTTCATCAGATCAGTTTCTACATTCACGTTCACATAGTCATTAAATTACATCGCATAGTAATTGAAATCAGCCATATCTTCAATTAGTGTGCATCATTTGAATCTGTTATAATCTATTATAATCATGTCATTTTTATGCAAGTAATCATTTTTATAGCATAGTAATTTTAGTAATAATTTCAGTTATAATCTTTTTTAATCAGTAATTTATCTTTTAATAATTTATGGAAGTAACTTCAGTCGTATGCAATTCAGTTATAATCAGCTATGCAAGTAATATCAGTTTTAACATTGCTATACCACACTAATTTTAGTTATAATCATTTTTAATCAGTAATTTTTTTTTAATCAGTTGTGCAAGTAATTTCATCGTTATGCAATTCAGTTATAATCAGTTATGTAAGTAATTTCAATTTTAACATTGCCATAGCATAGTAATTTAAGTTATAATCTCACTAATAATCAATTTTAATCTGTAATTTATGTTTTAATTAGTGATGGAAGTAATTTTTGCATTATGCATTTCAGTTATAATCAGTTACATCACACCAATTACTACGTTCATGTTCCCATAGTCATTAAATTACATCGCATACTTCATTACATTCCATGTTTCATATTTTTGTCTTCAAACATCTCCTTATTTCACTTTTTAAAATAAATGTATTGTTATTGTACAGAGTGCATGGTATTTCCCTGGGTAGACATTTTCTTGGAATGATGAATGTTGAGTGTCCCCATTGTTCGGCCTTACATTGTCTTGGGAAAAAGTTAAACAATTCTTTAATTGCACACCCGTTGTTTGGTAAATGTTGTTTGCAAGGTAAAATATGGTTACCATCCTTGAATGAACCTCCTACCGAGATCAAATCTCTATATGATGGTAACAATGTTCAGTGAGAGTCATTTCGTAGATTTCTAGACAATATAACCTCGCTAATGCCTTTACCAGTCTTGGAGTACAGATGGATGATAGAGTACTTACTGGATGGGGTCCTACATCTTTCACCATCAATGGAGAATTGCGTCATCGGTCTGGAACCTTATTACTAGAAGAAGGTCAAGAAGGAAGTTATGCTCAGCTTTACATTTATGATCCTAATGCTGCTTTGAATATTCACGAGCGCCGAAATCCACAACTAAAAATGGATGTTCTTAAAATTATCCAAAATTGTTTGTTGATCAGTAATCCCTTCTCATCAAAATTTCGACAGGCATATGCTATTTTAGAGCAGGTAAATACAGCAAATATGAATGTACCAGCTTATTTGCATTATAGCAAGTCAACAGATAGACGACGTTATAATTTACCATCAAGTGAGGGGATTGAAGTTGTATTACCTAGAGATGGATCTCAATTGAGTGCGATGAGAGATATTATTCTTCATTTAAATATAGATAATCAATTGATGATAATTAGTGAGTGGTACCCGTCATACTTACCGTTGCACTATGTGCCATTGTTACTTCTCGGTGAGCTCGAATGGGTACCTGATATGACATGTTGGGATGTAGTCAGTGGGAAACCTTATTTACGTAATTAGTTGACTCTATGGTTATCATATCTTTGAACAAGGAAATGAATACTCCACAATTCTTAAAGCTGGAAAATTGTTTCAAAAATTCATTGTTGATGCTTGGGCTTCAACTGAGCAGAACCGGTTGACCTACTTCCATCTTAATCAAGCCAACTTGCGTGTTAATTTGTATACTGGACTTGATGAAGGTATAGTTGATGGGTTTAATGTAAATAAAATTGGTAAACGTAACATTTTACCATCTTCCTTCGCTGGTAGTGCTAGGCATATGTTTAAAAAATTTTAAGATTCAATGGCCATCACACGTTATAATCAATATCCAGATATATTCCTTACTATGACTCCAAATCCCAGTTCGCCTAAAATTTTTGGAGATTTATTGGCACATCAACATTATTTAGATTGGCCCGACATTGTAGCTCACGTCTTTGAGATGAAAGGAAAAGCGATGATGAAAGACGTGAGAAGTAATAATGTTTTCGATAGGAAAGTCGCGCGCATTTTTACTACTTAATTTCAAAAAAGGGGTTTGCCACATGTTCATGTTCTTTCTTGTATGGGAACGAGAAGTAAAATTAAGACATATGATCAGGTAGATAGAATTATATGTGCTGAATTGCCCAATCCGAAGGAAGATCCTACTTTATTCAAGACAATCTTGGGTTATATGGTACATGGCCCTTGCGGTCCCCAAAACCCTAACGCCCCGTGCATGGAAAATGGTAGATGTACAAAGAAATATCCTCAAGGTTGGGCTGAATACCCGACTATGGATCAAGATGGATATCCAATATATCGTCGACGCAATGATGTTCGAAAGTACATTGTTGCTGGAGGGAAAGTAGTATGTAACAAATATGTTGTGCCTTATAATCCATATCTTTCTAGAATGTTCGATTGTCATATTAATGTTGAAGTTTATGCGGGGTTGAGATGTGTTAAATATATTAATAAGTACACATATAAGGGTTTTGATCGGACTACAATGGTTTTAGGAGGATTAGATGAGATCCAACAATACGTTGATGCGAAATACATTGGACCGCCTGAAACTGCTTGGCGGTTATTTGGTCATCCAATGCATGAAGAAATTCCCAATGTTGTTCGGTTAGCGCTTCATTTACCTGGAACGCATTGGGTTTCATTCATTCTTAATGATTTTGTGGAGACAATTATTTCTAGAGCTGCTAATCAACAGATAACTTTTGTTGAATTCTTTGCAACATGTGCATCAAATTCATCTGCACGCGATTTCACATATCCCGATTTTCAAGAACAATTTGTCTAGAATAAAGAACCGAAGACATGGACTGTGAGACCTCCAAGATCGCAGGGTTATGTAATTGGTCGAATGTATTTTGCTTCACCGAATACAGGAAATCTTTTTTATTTACGGCTCCTTCTAATAGTGGTAAAAGGACCTCCATCGTATGAAGCGCTTAAGACTGTCAATGATATAACATACGATTCATTCAAGTTAACATGCATTGCTTTAGGGATTTTAGAAGATGACGGTGAATGGGTCCAATGTTTACAAGAGGCTGCAGTCCTTAAAGATGGGTATCAATTGAGAAGGTTATTCGTTGTTATCCTTACTCAATGTGCACCTCTACATCCTGATATATCGTGGAATCAATTTGCGATGCCTATATGCGATGATTTGGCTCATAAGATACAGACTTTGTACGGCATTCAGACTCATATTGAGATTCAAATTCAAGACTATTATTTGTATCTAGTCAATGAATAACCTTCGCAGTTGGTAATTGGTGTACAAATTCTGTATCTTAGGAAAAAACTATCTGATTTTCCTCCGATACCTCTTATAGTTGGTAATTGGTGCACAACTATAGGCAATAGGCTTATTCGTGAGCATCATCAATTTCAAAGTGAAGCTGAATAAGGGGTGCCTCAAACTAATGTTTATTGTCTAAATAATGGACAACGGGCTTCATATGAATCCATAACCACTTCAGTTATAGAAAATTAAGGAACTACATTCTTTTTTAATGGTGGTGCGAGCACCGATAAAACATTTTTGTACAATACTATTGCTACAAAACTTCGGAGCCTCGGACATATTGCTATTACTATTGCTTCTTCTGAAATTGCATCATTGTTGTTGGTGGGGGGTCGAACTGAGCATTCGACCTTTTGTATTCCTTTGGACATTCTTGAAAATTCAGTTTATGGGTTTACAAAGCAGTCGATTCATTCTGAGTTGCTTAAGTTGGCAAAATTAATTATATGGGATGAAGTTCCAATGCAACATCGGTTTAGTGTGGAGGCCGTAGATAGTACTTGGAAAGATATTCGTAATTTTAATAAGCCTTTTGGGGGTATCACTGTTGTCTTGGGTGGTGACTTTCATCAAATTCTACCCGTGATACCAAGGGGCCTTCGGGAGCAAATTGTTGCCCCGTCATTGAGGCATTCATTATTATGGAAATATATTCACGTTTTGACTTTGTTTTATAATATGCATCTTAATAATGAAGAAACTGAAAGTGTTCCATTTTCAATCTTCCTATCTGAGGTATAATTTGAATTTTGTAGTCCATTTATGTTTTCACATATTCCTATACTATTAATAATGTTACTAATTTTAATTTACATATTTATAGATTGGGTCCAACCACCTAGAAGATGTAGAACTAACAATTCTTTATGCGAGAAATGATGACGTCAATTGTAATACCCCGTAATTTTATTAATTTTTATTTAAGGAATTAATTGAATTAAATGAGAATTAATTGGGATGTCATCCGGATGTAAATATTAACGGGACGTGAGCTGGTATTTGTTGATGATGTTAAAATATAATATTGTGGAGTATATATGGTATTATGTAAGTATTGAAAATATTAAAATTGTCGTGAGGCTGAAATACAACAATGTGGAAAATTAAGTTGGGACGCGCATGTCAGTCGCGTCTGGAATGAATTTAATTAGATTAAAAAGTAATTTATTTTTATCAACCAACTGTTCATTTAGAGTGCGCCAACGTGTCTGGAAGGGTCGAAATAGTCAGAAAACACTAGCCGAGAGTTTAAATTGGGTCCCGGGGCATTTTTAGGCCAAACCGGCAACCCAGAAGGGTATTTTAGTAATGTTAAAAATTAAAGGATTAAAACCCATGAATTTTAGAGTTAAACTAGATATTAGTAAAAGGGCCACCAAGGCCATTATAAGCCAAAAAGTGAGAGAGTGGGGTACGGAGGTTTTTGAGAGAAGTTAGAAGAGAGGTTAAGGGAGAATATAAGTCAAACCATCTCCACACCATCATTTTGAAAGGGATTTGTGATCGGAAAGAAGAGAGAGCCGACCTTTATCATCAACAATGAATTAGAACATCGAATTTAAGGCAAGTGATTTGATATTATTAAGTTCTATGAATATTTCTTCCATGTTTAGTGTAGAAACTATATTTTGCCTTGAAAGTTTTGAGGAAAACCCAATGAGATTGTTGTAGAAACCCTTAATCTTGGTTAAGAATTGCATTTTGAATGATTATGGATGAATTTGGTATCAAAAAACTTAACTTTGATGATTTAAAAACGGATTAATGAAGAGTATTTAGGCACAATAAAATTATGGGTTCATGTTCATTGGGTTTGGGGTAAAATTTGGGGATTTATGATAATTGCATGTTGAATAGGAGGATTTGACCCCAAAAATATGTCAAGAAGGGACCTAGGAGGACTTAGAATAGTTTAATAACAATAAAACGTTATTGTAATGATCTGAGGATGCATTTAGAGAAGATAAAAATGAAGAAAAACGAGTTGGAAAATTTCTGGGCATATTCAGCCATCTCGTTAGAAGACCTGCCCAGGTCGTTCGAACGACCTCATTCGAACGAGATTTCTAGCGAGATGATAGTATCCCTTCTAACGAGTTCATTCGAAGACTTCATTCCAAGGACACTCGTTCGAACTACCTCGTTCGAACAAGATTTATAGCGAGTTGACAGGATGACCTTTTTAGGCTTGATTTTATTTCGAGCTTCCAGTAAACTTATTAATTGAGTATTAACATTCCCTTGTAGACTAGTGGGTATAGTTGTGCAATTGGAATATGTT